>JACEVL010000887.1:820000-898477 GCA_020284085.1 Aporrectodea caliginosa
GAGGTTGAGGTTGAGGTTGAGGTTGAGGATGAGGTTGAGGTTGAGGAGGTTGAGGATGAGGTTGAGGTTGAGGTTGAGGTTGAGGTTTGAGGAGAGGTTGAGGTTGAGGATGAGGTTGAGATGAGGATGAGGATGAGGTTGAGGTTGAGGTTGAGGTTGAGGTTGAGGTTGAGGTTGAGGTTGAGGTTGAGGATGAGGATGAGGATGAGGTTGAGGTTGAGGATGAGGTTGAGGTTGAGGTTGAGGTTGAGGTTGAGGTTGAGGTTGAGGTTGAGGTTGAGGTTGAGGTTGAGGTTGAGGTTGAGGTTGAGGTTGAGGTTGAGGTTGAGGTTGAGGATGAGGATGAGGATGAGGATGAGGATGAGGTTGAGGTTGAGGTTGAGGTTGAGGTTGAGGTTGAGGTTGAGGTTGAGGTTGAGGTTGAGGATGAGGATGAGGTTGAGGTTGAGGTTGAGGTTGAGGTTGAGGTTGAGGATGAGGATGAGGTTGAGGTTGAGGATGAGGTTGAGGATGAGAGGATGAGGATGAGGATGAGGATGAGGATGAGGATGAGGTTGAGGTTGAGGTTGAGGGAGGCGGAGGCGGAGGCGGAGGCAGGAGGCGGAGGCGGAGGCGGAGGCGGAGGCGGAGGCGGAGGCGGAGGAGGAGGCGGAGGAAGAGGCGGATGCGGTGGCGGAGGCGGAGGCGGAGGCTGTGACGGTGGTGGAAGCGGAGGCCTGTCCTTGTCCTTGTTCTTTTCCTTGTCTGTTCCCGACCTTCTCCATGTTCCTGTGCCTTTCCGTGTGCCTCTCCATTTTCGCTCCCCATCCTATCCTTTGCCTCTTCTTCTATCTCTCCCTCTCTCGCTTCGTTTGCTTCTCGCTTTTCCCGTTGTTATTTTCAGTGTATACGTTACTACACGCAAGATTCGAAGGAAAAAGAAACAAAGGCAGACCAAGACAACGCTGGATAGACAACACACATGCAGACACTAAGGAGAGCAATGGACTTGACAAAAGAACGAGGACAATGGAGGTCATTTATTCGTACCCATCGCCGCCAAATGGCTGGCGTCAGGAACTGATGATGATGATGATGATGACTTGCGAAGAAGGATTCGCACTTTGCCACTCCGGCCAACTTGGTGCTCAAGATTCGCCGAGAGATGGCAGAAGTGGAACTGGCTCAAGATTTACATCCAGAAAGAGGTAGGAAAGACTCCACTAACCTAACCTATGCATGTAGGTATGCATGTAGGTGGTGGTGGTGGTGGTGGTGGTGGTGGTGGTGGTGGTGGTGGTGGTGGTGGTGGTGGTGGTGGTGGTGGTGGTGGTAGTAGTAGTAGTAGTAGTAGTGTAGTGTAACAGTGTATGTGTGTGTGTAAGAATAGTTCATGTATGTATTTATGTATGTAAGTGTGAGAGCCTTTGTTGCTTTATATAGCGCCCGTCGTTGCGCTGCGTGTATACATAGGCCTACGTGGCCGACCATCAGTTGTTTTGTTGTGCCTATCAGACGTGTGTTGTCTTGATGTTTTGCCCACAGGTCAAAGAGTTCATTCTCGATCTGATTGACAGTCGACCGCCACACCTCAATGCGCTGGACGTTGTACCTGAGGGGTCATCGGGTGCATGTATGGAGCACGTGGCGCCATCCAGCGAACGGACCTTTCTGCGTCTGAAATAAACGGCTGATTGATTCTCTTGTGAATTGAAATGGTCTCACAAAATCAAACGTTGATTCGAGTCTGTTTAGAAAATGCAACATAATTTTGTGGATATTTGTATGCATATGTTATATTATGAACTTCTGCTTATGTTTCATGTAGTATGTATCTTTTGCATACAGTTTGTTCAGCAATTACATTTCATGTATCCACTTCACAGGTTTTTTGTCTGCTAGTTTCAATGGGGCAGTATTAGTCGCCCTAAAACGCTGAAATATAGGCCTAACTGGAATCGAATCCATAGCCTATGGTTTGTTGGTTAAACGCGGTGCCTCCCAGACCAAGATGTCGCTGTAGCTCTAATTATTATTTTCGCAGTTTCTCTGTGAGACAACCTCGATCTATCTGTCTGTCTGTCTGTCCGTCTGTCAGTGTATACAATAATACAATACAACTGTACTTTGATATTGCCCTCCTTCCAAAGCTCAGAGTGCACACACGACGATGTCGCAGGTACAATTATATTGCAGAGCAATTGCGAGCGAAGGTCTTGGTCACGGAATCACGGTCTATACACAGTAACTGCTTCGGGCGTGGCTCCAACATGCAGTCTTTCTCTATCTATCTAAGAGAGAGACATACAGACAGACCGACAGACAGACAGACAAATAGAAAGACAGACAGAAACACACACACAGACAGAGAGGCAGAGAGGGAAAGACAGAGGGAGGGAGGGAGACACAGGGAGGGAGGGAGGGAGGGGGAGGGAGGGAGGAGGGAGAGGAGGGAGGGAGAGGAGAGAGGGAGAGATAGAGACAGAGGAGAGAGGCAGAGGAAGAGACAGAGGAGAGAGACAGAAGAGACAGAGAGAGAGAGAGACAGAGAGAGAGAGAGAGAGAGAGAGAGAGAGAGAGAGAGAGAGAGAGGAGAGTGAGATGGAGAGAGAAAGAGAGACAGACAGACAGAGACAGACAGACAGACAGAGACAGAGACATACTATAGAGACATACCACAGACAGAGACAGAGACGAACGGAGACAGAGACCAATACAGACTCAGACGGAAGCCATATAATTATAAACCCGCGCACGGATTGTTTCGTGATGCTATTTACTATTTGCAGTCGATTTGTGATTAATTTCCAGGACGCTATAATTATGGCGTCTTTCGAGGGTTGCGAAGAACTTGGGGGGGAGTGTGAAGAAAAGGGAATTGTTTAAGCGAGTATAGCAGGCAGAGTTGGATAGGAGAACAGCTGTTGTCTTGGAGCAAAAACAAGAGGAACTTAAGCAATGGGAGTGCTTTAAATTTTTACCCACCGTTGGGCCTTTTCGTGCTTTTTAACCAGGAATTGAGCGGTACCGTTCTTCTGCTGGTTTTAACCCTCTTAGTTGCAACTACATCGAAGCGTACAATTTGCGCAGGCATATTGGCGCGGGGCAGCAAGCGCAGTTCGAGTGGGAGCCTATTCCAGGTGGAGGGCTCAATGATCGAGAAGGCTCGGCGCTGCCTGAGAGATGAATGGGCCCAGGGGACAAGAAGCTCTCGGTTGACCGAGGAGCGCAGAGCCCATAGGCGCAACCACCCTATGGGACCCGTGGGACGCGTCCCCCCAACTTTCGAACAGCTTGAGACCGTCCCCCCCCAACTTTTGAAAATTGTGAGGTAAACAAGAGCCCAAAATGCACTCCATTTGGTATAAAATGCTCAAAATTGCGTCAGCTTCTGGGGCTCCGCCCCAGACCCCGATTGGAGAACTTACGACGCTCCCCTATAAACACTATAGTCGCTAGGAGCTTCTTGCCTTCCGCGATGTCTCCCCTCTGTACCATTAATGCCAGTATAGTACAAGTAATCGTAATAGTAATCGTAATCGTAAACTCGATATTTCTACAGCGCCCACAAAAGCGAAGTCGCGGGAACCAGCTTATTCACAGGCGCTTAACCAAAACAGAATCGATAGACAGGGGGTCAAAATCCATAGAGTCAGGCAGGCAGACAGTCAGACGGCTAAGGTGGATGATGCTTAGAGTTGAAATGGCGAGGGAGGTGAAGGGAGGAGAAGGAATCGGGATAGGATTTGTGGCTGTGGCCTTGGACCTACTGATTTTGTCATAGCAATTTCTAGCCTTAAACCTAAATACAGTGAAAACCGGCGCACTAAATATGCTGACGATAGCTACTTGCTGGTCCCTGCTTCCTGCATTGACAGCACTCTTTCTGAACTTGACCATATCTCTAACTGGGCATCCATTAGCAATCTTAAATTAAACCATGCTAAGACCAGAGAAATGGTTGTCGAACCGTCGAACGACCGAGGTCCAAACCGATTGCCCTCCCTCCTCTCATCCCTGGCATCGAGCGGGTCCAGGAGATGGTTATTTTGGGTGTCACCATCTCTGATGGGATTGGCTTTGGGGCACACATCGACAAAATATGCTGCAAAGCCCGAAAATCCATGTTCGCGCTACGTGTTTTGGTCGCCCACGGTCAACGTCTCTTTGACGTTGTTAGAGCTACTACCCTCGCACGGCTACTTTAGGCCTATGCCTCCTCTGTTTGGTGGGATTTGCCACTGAAAGGGAACATAAACGCCTTAACGGTATTCTGAGGAAATTGACCCGTTCAGGCTTCCTCCCTGGCGATTTTCCTAGTTTTGACAAACACTGTTCTAGAGCTTATTCTACTCTTTTCCGTTCAATTCTCTTAAACCGTTGTCACGTCCATGCAGTTTATTCATAATAATAAAGTCACATTTTTCACAAATCTAGATGGTTTAGGTACTTTTATATCGAAATCATCGATGAAAAAAATTTGAGGTAAATTAAAGCCCAAAATGGAATCTACCTTACGTCCATTTGGCATCATACAACTGGATGTTTGGTCCACATTGGTCCTCTCAATGTATCAAACACTTTGACTACCATTAGTTCCATGAAGTGATGCCTGCTAGCTAAGCTGACCAGATCATTGCCCAACTTTTCTTCCAAAAGTACACTGGCACCGGCATGAACTCCTGAGTTACTGGCTGTTGCTAATATTCCCAATAAAAGCCAAAACCCCTATCATCACTCACTCATGAACTAAATAGCAAATGAATAATCAAAGTTACATTACATTACTGTGCTTTTCGGTGTCCCACAAGGTTCTGTCCTGGGGCCTCTATTGTTCATCCTCTATACCTCTGCACTCTCAGCCATCGCCTCTCGTCATGGCATAGAAATCCACCTTTATGCTGATGATACACAACTCTATGTACATCTGCGACTAAATGAGGTTGCAAATGCTACAAAGAGACTTCGTGCCTGCATTGACGACATCATGCTATGGAGCCTGTCTATGCGCCTCAAACTCAATCCTAGCAAATCTGAGCTCATCTGGTTTGACCGTTCTTCTAAGCTGCTGCAGTGTACTGAACTCTCACTCTCTACTTCCTCCTCTCTACTCTCTCCAGCATCTACTGTTCGGGATCTTGGGGTCATCCTTGACTCCGCACTTTCCCTCAAACCTCAAATAGCTGCCATCTCTCGCGCGTGCTTGTTTCATCTCAGGAGAATCCGACAGCTTCGCTCTACTCTTGACTCAGCATCACTGAAAACACTAATACACTGCCTTATTCTGACGCGACTTGACTACTGCAACTCGGTACTCTATGGTCTCCCTGAATGCACACTGCTTCCTCTAACCAGAATACTGCATCAGGCTGCAAGACTGTGTCTTGGACTCTCTTACCGAGACCATATCACACCTGCTCTTCGTTCTCTACACTGGCTTCCTGTCTGTGAGCGTATCCGCTTCAAGCTGGCACTCCTCATGTACAGAGCATGCACAGATCATCTCCCTTCCTACTTGTCTTCCATGGTCACACCTTGCAACTCTGTTAAAGGTCGCTCCTCTCTTCGATCAGCATCTGCTGGAAAGTATGTTGTTCCTGGTACGCGTCTTGTTTTTGGCCGTCGCTCATTCACAGTTGCCGGTCCCTCCATCTGGAACTCTCTACCTCCTCATGTTCGCAACTCTCTTAGCGAGACTGTCTTTCGCTCTAAACTTAAAACTTACCTCTTTCAGTCTATTTATGGCTCTTAATAGTTGCCCAGCTTCAATGTGCACTTCTGAACTTTGTAAGGAGGGCATTATCAAATTACAGTTGTATGGGTGAGGGTGTGGCGAACGTGAAATTCGCCAGAGTTATTTACTCTAAAGTTTTTAGTCTATTCCTCCTGAACTGGCCTACAGCCTAACTATTAATAGCTACGGATAGAACCACCCTGGGGATTGGTTGGAATAAGTTGAGTCGAACGCTTACCGCTCGAATTAATTCTTACATGAGTCCTGGTTGGTTGCCGAGATCTCGTTGCCGAGATCTCGCCGCCGTGCGTGTGGACCCCTGACAAGGAAAAAATTGTTTCACGCTGCTTTTCTGCGCAGTTGGAAGTTTAAGATGGCGGATTCAGGTTGTCAAGGGTTTTGTGCCTGAAGTCTTTTGATCTTTTAAGGGTTGTCTTTTGATTTGGAGGCGGTTTAATTCGATAATTTTTACGGGGAATTTGGTCCGGTACCTCCGGTGCAAGTTTGGTGATTTTCCGTGGAGTTTTGGTATCGAATTGAAGCCTTTTCCTTCTCTTGTTTCGGTGTCGATGTCCCTGGGTGGACTTACTATACAGTGGAAAATTTCAACAGTTGATTACTGTTCGATGATCAGGAAAAGGCCTTGGCCTGTGGGAAGTTATCAGTTTGTAATTCAGGGAGTACAAGTTTTCCTATCTATAGAATAATACTGATCTCCAGATTTCTTAACACGTGATCGTACATGTTAAACTATAAAGTTTCTGTTCTTTAGTACACAAAACCTTAGTGTACACTCGAGAATCTCTGTCAGGCCGATAGTTGATAAGGTAGTGAGTTTTGTTAATTGTATCCGATTAAGACAATAGGAACTTTGCGTCGTTAGATTAGTGAGAACTCTTTAAACACTTTGTTTTCAAATTCAGTTCTGTTCACCTTTAATTTGTCTAAAATAAAAAGACAAGGAAATGTCTGAATCACAAGATGCAAGTGTGGTTGGTAATGAAACTTTAGAATTAGACTCAAATCACGAAAGTCACAGTCAAAATAATGAACCAATGATAGATTCGCTAGAGGGAGCCAATGAAGCTCTGCGCCAGAAAGGAGTAGAAGAACTTCTAGGAACGCTTCTAGAGCGCCAACACGCTGTCGAGCATCTGTTGAGCCAAATCCTACAACAACAGAAACAAACAATTGATAATGAGATCAACAGAACAGAAAGGTCTGGTCAGGCAGTCACAAATCAAACTGTCGGTGGAAATGAGAACCCAGCTAGCATTTATGCTACAGCCTCAGATCGAGCAGCTAGGGACATATCTGCGGCCCAATCCTTGGTACAATTGAGAGACCCTGGTGGTTTTATGTTAGCAAGACCTTCGGTGGATTTGAACCCGAGACTTTATTATCAGACCCGGATTGACGAATTTCCCCGACAGTGCGCGCGTTCGGTAGAGGGCGCCACGCACGCTTCAATTGGTACCAGAAGTGGGGTCGATAATAAAGAATATCGGGTACTGAATAATAAAGGATATGAGGTCCCTGATAAAACAAGAAAGGTCTTGGAGGAAGAAAGAAGGGTTTTTGAGGACGAAAGAAGAAATTTTGAGGGAACAGGAGTTAGACCTAAGAGGGTCACCTATAGAGGAAATGAACAAGAAGCAGAAGGTGCTCATGGTCTGAATTATCTGAGCTTGAATCAAGGGGACTATTCTTCAGACGAGGAGGTGACATTTAGAAATGCACCTAGGAAACAGGATAGATTAGAATCCAAACTAACTTCTAATTCTAGAATGTTAGACCAATCTAATGTACGATCATGTTCTAATCAGGAGTTTTCAGTTGCAGGAGTTAATCAAAATTCGAGGGATTGGAAAAGTCTACCGATGCAAAAGGTCGAAAAACCTTTGGGTCATTGGCCAAGTATCGCATCGGAAGACAGATATACAGATCCCGATCTTTTCATAACTGAAGATCGTTGGGCAACCACTTTGGCAAGCAAATTCAGTTTTCCAATACGAAATGAAGACTTGTCATCAAAGATTGCTTCTGCGAACTTCAATATGAAACATGATGAATCTGCTGGATTGCATTTGAATCAATCTTCGGATGTATGTCTTCCAAATACTCTTCATTCCTTTGAGTTGAATCGAAAGAAATGTGATAATACTTCAGTGATATACTCTACTCCATCCATGTTTGCAAGAGCTTCAGAACTGAGTCAGCCATGCTTGTCTTCAGTTGTTCATGAAAGGGTGAAGGAACCCATATCAGTGATGTCTACTCCAGGTAACTATGTCATTTCTTCGACTATCAATTCCGAAATAGCCGAAATGAATAGACTTCCTCGGAACACCAATGAGTTCTCGCATGCTGAACCTTGGTTGTATCCACGTCGAATAGCCGAAACAAACGAATTAAATGATAGGTACATAACCAAAGAAAGCGATAAACTCTCTGATGCTAAAGAAATTAGACAGAATGAGATGAACTCTAATGCGTCGAATTCAGTAGTTACAGAATTTGTCCCTGCAAAACCTAAAGCTGAGACAATCGCTGCTGAAACAGTTAATCGCAAGGTTCCACCTACATCTGAAGGGAAAACCAATATCTCTTCGCCTAGTGTACATATAGACAGGCCTCGTCAATACATTAAGATGGGTACCTACAATGGAAAAACTTCTGTGGACGCCTTTCTTCGGAAATTTGAAGTTTGTTCCAAGAACAATGGATGGTCAGACGATGAAAAATTAAACCAGCTTACCTGTGCTTTGTCTGAGCCTGCATCGCAACTTCTTTGGGAGTTTGACTCGAACACAGTTACTACATGGTCTGACCTGGTAAATAAGCTTCGCTTACGCTATGGAAGTTCTGATCAAGCGTCGTTGTATCAAACTCAATTGAATACTCGTCGCCAGAAGGACGGTGAAGATCTAGGATCGCTGGCACAAGACATAAGGAGGCTTATGATTCTTGCCTATCCTGGGCCTACGTCTACTCATAGCGAAACGATAGCCATTCGTTCATTTCTTGACGCTCTACGAGATAAGGAATTAGCGTTGAAATTGCGAGAACGGGAACCTGAAACTTTGGATTCTGCTTATAAACTGGCTTTGAGGTTAGAAGGGTACAGGAAAGCAGAAAGAGAAGAGACAGAACATTCAGATCGTCGTCCAGGAAGAATTAAAGCTGTGAAAGAAAATGACTTTCCGGTTGAACTAGTTCGTAAACTCTTGAAAGAAGAGTTGGAGCCGCAGAAACAGAGATTAGAACAATTAGAATATCGTCTGGATAGTGGGAATAACTTCACACCGCAAGCTCCGCCATATCAGAACTTTGTGCGACCTGAGCAATCGTCCCAATGGAGAAATCAGTGGAATAGGAATGGAATGAATGGAAGATTTCGAAACTATCGTCAGAATGGACCTCGACCGTCTCAGGGCTGTTTTAACTGTGGTCAAATCGGACATTTTGCCAGGGTCTGTCCATTGAGACAGAGAGAACAGCCATTTGTAGCTGATGGTTCAAATGAACAGGAACCGAGTGCGCTCCGACATGTGGTTGGCAGTAACAACGCTTATCTGTCACTCAAGGTTAATGGAAAATCTACCTTCGCTCTGCTTGACACCGGTTCAGAACTTACTCTTGCTCCTGCTTCTCTGGTTCTTAAGAAGGACATCCGTTCTTCTACCCAGACTCTTCGTGCCGCGAATGGTACAGCTATCCGTGTATTGGGCGAGGCCACTATTAACTGCGAAATAGGCGGTTATTCATTTGAAGTCTCTTGTTTAATTACCGAACAAATATCTGAATTAATCTTGGGATTGGAATGGCTGGAGAGACAGAATGCTCTTTGGAACTTTGGTGAACGATGGGTGAAGATACAGAATCATACTTTTCCCATATGCACAAGAAAACGACAAGGAAATTGCAGAAGAATAGTTGTCGCCCAAGATGTGAAAGTACCTCCACTAAGCGAACTGGACATTAACACTTACGCAGTTGTCTCTCATCTGCGTTCGTCTGATAGTCAATGGGCTACCCAGCCTCAGGTGTTGAGCTCCGGATTGGTAATTTCAGGTACTTTATTGCCAGGAAGAATCGTCGACTTACCAGTTCGTGTGATGAATCCGACCAGTAAAGAAATCAGGCTAAAGAAGGGTACTCAATGTATGGCAGAAGAAGTAACAGTAATGGATGTCACAACCGAAGTCGCAGCTGCTTGCGCAAACGTCGTTGAAGGTCAAGGTAAACCAACTCAAGAAGAAATAAACTCTGTTCTTTCGCCATTATGGTCAGACATTGCCGATGATGTTCCAGCTGGAGTACAGGACAAATTACGGGAGATTATTCTGAATAACCAGAAGGCGTTTTCGATGAACGAATGGGATCTTGGTTTTACAGACGTGATTCAACATGAGATAGAAACTGGACAAGAAGCACCTGTAAGGCAGGCCTTACGTCGTCAACCGCTCACATTATTGCCGGTCATTGATGAACAGGTTGAAAGCATGCTACACCAACGGTTAATCGAGCCTTCATCATCTGCTTGGGCTAGCAACGTTGTGATGGTGAGGAAAAATGACGGAACACCCAGATTCTGTGTTGACTATCGGGCGGTTAATACCAAAACACGGAAAGACGCCTATCCCTTGCCCTTGATAAGCGAAAGCCTCGATTCTTTAGCCGGTGCTAAATGGTTCAGTACTTTTGATCTCCGAGCAGGTTATCATCAACTGGCCGTGCATCCGAGAGACAGACACAAAACAGCCTTTGTCACCAGGAGAGGACTCTTTCAGTTCAGAGTTCTCCCGTTCGGTTTATGTAATTCTCCGGCCTCATTCTCACGGATGATGAATTTGGTAATGGCAGGACTAAATTTCGCTGTGTGCCTCATTTACCTGGACGATATCATTGTATTTGCTTCGGATTTGGACATACATTTGCAGAGACTTTCACAAGTGTTGGAACGACTGGCCGTGGTAGGCTTAAAGCTGAAACCGTCCAAATGCCACCTGTTACAGCGCCAAGTGACTTTCTTAGGTCACGTGGTAAGTGAAAAAGGAATCACCACGGATCCTGGAAAAATTCAAGCGGTGAGAGACTGGCCAACGCCGAGGAAGCTCCGCGACGTTAGATCTTTTGTGGGTTTATGCTCATACTATAGAAAATTCGTCCCAGACTTCGCTCAAGTTGCTCGACCCTTACATGCGCTGACTAAAAAGGGTTGTCAGTTTGCCTGGTCAGCGGAATGCGATCTGGCTTTTGCTGAAATGAAACGACGCCTCACCGAGTCGCCGATTCTCGCCCTGCCGAATGATTCAGGTCTCTATGTCCTCGACACTGATGCCTCAGGTGAATCCATTGGCGCGGTGCTGTCTCAGATGGACGGTGAGATGGAGCGTGTGATTTGTTATGGCAGTAGACTTTGCTCACCTTCAGAACGAAATTATGATGTTACGAGGAGAGAACTGCTCGCTATCGTCTATTTCTTAAAGGTGTTCAGGCAATATCTACTGGGTAACAAGTTCCTGTTGAGAACGGATCACTCCGCTCTTCAATGGCTACGGAGGACGCCTTTACCGATAGGACAACAAGCCAGATGGTTGTCCATTATCGAGGAATTTCAATTCGACATACAGCATCGCTCGGGTACTGCGCACAGGAATGCAGACGCTATGTCACGGCGTCCGCAGGAAGTAGACACTGTAAGAGAGTACTACAACGTCGGGGTGACTTCCATCGATTTACCGTCGGACTGGAGCCGTCAAACCATTGAAAATGAACAGCGTGAGGATCCAGACTTGGGATGGATAATCCAGAAGAAACTTGAATCTTCAGATGTACCTTCTTTGGATACAATGCGAGGTCTAAGTACTACAGTTAAGACTCTTGTTGCGCAATGGCCGCAATTGGAGTTACAAGATGGACTGCTAACTCGTCAATGGTTAGAGCCTGAAACCAATGATGTTCGCTGGTATCAGTTCATTCCACCGCCTAGTCGCCGGCTAGCGCTGATACGATTAGCACATGAAGGAATAACAGGAGGTCACATGGGGATCAGAAAGACTCTGGCGCAACTGCAGAAGAGAGCCTACTGGCCATGCTGGCGGGAGGATGTGAGGATGCAACTGAGGAGATGTATGAGCTGTGCTCAATATCTACGTGGCAAGCCACCAAGGCAAGGGCGTCAGCAACAAATGTCGGTGGGCGCACCAATGGAATGTTTGGGAGTGGACATCACTGGACCACATCCACCTTCCAGCCGAGGATATCGTTATATATTAACGGCCGTGGATCATTTTACCCGCTGGGCGGAGGCTCACCCAATACGAAATCAGGAGGCTGCGACCGTGGCCAAAGTTCTCGTTGAGCAAATCTTCTGCAGATTTGGCTGTCCTCGCCAGATCCTAACGGACCAGGGACCGTGCTTCGAAGCAGCCTTGTTTCAGGAACTCTGCCGACGATTACAGATCGACAAAGTGAGAACAACTCCTTACAAGCCGAGTACAAATGGTGCTGTGGAGCGGTTTCACCGGACCTTGAACGCCATGCTTGCTAAAGTGGTTGCCCAGAATCAGAAAGATTGGGATTTGCATCTTCCCTACGTCCTAGCCGCATACAGAGCCAGCGAAAGTGAAAGCACTGGATTTACACCGAATCGTCTTTTTCTTTCCAGAGAGCTTTGTCTTCCGCTCGATCTTGTTTTAGGCGATATCTCTGTTGCGAATTTGTTGTCTACTACTGATGATTTTGTGGCCTCTCAAATGATTAAGATGCAGGATAACTTTGGGGTAGCCAGAAAATTCATGCAGCGCCAAGCCACCAGCCGAGCGTTCAGATATGATCTGCGGGTAAAACCGACCTCGTTTCCTGTAGGTTCCCGAGTATGGTATTTTTACCCGAGGAGACGCACTGGCCTTAAGGATAAGTGGGCTAAGTTTTACACCGGCCCTTACGAGGTAGTGGAACAGGTCAATTCAGTACTGTACAAGATCCGGAAGTCTGCCCGTTCACAGCCCATGCTGGTTTATATAGATAAGCTTAAGTTGTGTGAAGGGGAGATGCCACGGGATTCGGAGGAAAGGCCACCTCCAGAGGAGTTCGAACCCCTACCGGATTGGGATTGTGAGGAACCCCGGAACGAATTAGATGAGTTGGGAGATAATGGGCCCTCTACACCCATTGCTGATTTCGGTACGACGCATCGAGAAACATTCTCGGACGGAAGGCCTAAGCGCCTCGTCCGAAAGCCTCTGCGGTATCGCTAACCCGGCCTCTTGTAAATGATTTAGTTAAGAATTGTTTTCCGTTTTGCTGATTATTCAATTACATAAGGGTTAATTTTGATGCATTTCAGATTCCAGCGATAGAGAGTCTTTGACTGTGGCTCAGAACTTTTATTTTGCTGAGATGGAGAAGGCCCGAATGGAAGCGCCCATAGTAATCTCCTCTGGTGATTCTTCCCGGATGTCAGATTCCCGGCTAGTGGTCTATCGGGGCGTGAAGTTGGAGGGTCGGAAGGAAAGGTCTCCGGTGGCTGGCCCCAGTAATGCCTGCGACTCATCATCCTTAGGAAGCATTTCAGACGCTGCTGATTACCCTCCGATTAACCCGTCCTCACTCCTAATGATTCGCTCCCTCCCTGGAGAGGTAGAGTGCCCGGGGAACCCGTCCCCGTTGAAAATAAAAGGGATGGCTTGGATGGCTCTCAAGACCCTATACGATCTGGGACGGTTATCTCTCACCGAGGATGATGTGCGTGCCATAGCTGACTGCAATCCTACTGTCTACAGGTACTTAGACGTCTTTGGAGTAGCGCTTGCCACGGTACAAACGCTTGCAGGTCTCCCCACTCTGCGGGAAACCTTGTCCCGGTGGGCCGAGGAACAACCGCGTATGATCATACCCGACCTGAGTGGTAGCCTGGGATTCAGCCATGGGTTGAGGCCATGGGAAGAGACGCCATGGTGGAATTTTGACACATGGGTGCTGCTGATGGAAATAATCCCTAAATTCCTCGCACTAGACCCCGCAGTGTCTGAGGAGGAGTTTCTCCAGAGCTTGCACTCGGAGAACGAGCAAGCGACTCCTAGTCAATGGAGAGTTCTGGTAATGGTGACCTCCCTCTTCGCTGTGAAAAAGGCTCCATGGTTTTGGCCGTTCCTTCTGTGAATGTGTTACGAAACAAGGAAATGTTTCACCTGTTTCGGTTTTAACAGTTATATTATGCATAACTTACGGGTGTTTGATTTGTAAACAACCAAATATGTTGATCTCATAGGAGAAGCCTGATAACAGCTGAAGCTGTTTAATTTGTTCAGTTTACGTTCGTGATTTTGTATTTTCGGAAATGTTCACCTTATCTTTAAAGACCGCTGTAAATGGTCCAGCATCGAGCACTTAAGGGTTGGACTTCGTAAATAATGGTTCGTCGATTGTTTAATACCAATTTAACCATAAAACCTGGAGATCACTTGCTTAGTTTAGTAACAAATTTTCACCCCTGGGTAAAAATTTAAGCTAGGTGGGTGAGGGTGTGGCGAACGTGAAATTCGCCAGAGTTATTTACTCTAAAGTTTTTAGTCTATTCCTCCTGAACTGGCCTACAGCCTAACTATTAATAGCTACGGATAGAACCACCCTGGGGATTGGTTGGAATAAGTTGAGTCGAACGCTTACCGCTCGAATTAATTCTTACATGAGTCCTGGTTGGTTGCCGAGATCTCGTTGCCGAGATCTCGCCGCCGTGCGTGTGGACCCCTGACAAGGCACGCTGCTTTTCTGCGCAGTTGGAAGTTTAAGATGGCGGATTCAGGTTGTCAAGGGTTTTGTGCCTGAAGTCTTTTGATCTTTTAAGGGTTGTCTTTTGATTTGGAGGCGGTTTAATTCGATAATTTTTACGGGGAATTTGGTCCGGTACCTCCGGTGCAAGTTTGGTGATTTTCCGTGGAGTTTTGGTATCGAATTGAAGCCTTTTCCTTCTCTTGTTTCGGTGTCGATGTCCCTGGGTGGACTTACTATACAGTGGAAAATTTCAACAGTTGATTACTGTTCGATGATCAGGAAAAGGCCTTGGCCTGTGGGAAGTTATCAGTTTGTAATTCAGGGAGTACAAGTTTTCCTATCTATAGAATAATACTGATCTCCAGATTTCTTAACACGTGATCGTACATGTTAAACTATAAAGTTTCTGTTCTTTAGTACACAAAACCTTAGTGTACACTCGAGAATCTCTGTCAGGCCGATAGTTGATAAGGTAGTGAGTTTTGTTAATTGTATCCGATTAAGACAATAGGAACTTTGCGTCGTTAGATTAGTGAGAACTCTTTAAACACTTTGTTTTCAAATTCAGTTCTGTTCACCTTTAATTTGTCTAAAATAAAAAGACAAGGAAATGTCTGAATCACAAGATGCAAGTGTGGTTGGTAATGAAACTTTAGAATTAGACTCAAATCACGAAAGTCACAGTCAAAATAATGAACCAATGATAGATTCGCTAGAGGGAGCCAATGAAGCTCTGCGCCAGAAAGGAGTAGAAGAACTTCTAGGAACGCTTCTAGAGCGCCAACACGCTGTCGAGCATCTGTTGAGCCAAATCCTACAACAACAGAAACAAACAATTGATAATGAGATCAACAGAACAGAAAGGTCTGGTCAGGCAGTCACAAATCAAACTGTCGGTGGAAATGAGAACCCAGCTAGCATTTATGCTACAGCCTCAGATCGAGCAGCTAGGGACATATCTGCGGCCCAATCCTTGGTACAATTGAGAGACCCTGGTGGTTTTATGTTAGCAAGACCTTCGGTGGATTTGAACCCGAGACTTTATTATCAGACCCGGATTGACGAATTTCCCCGACAGTGCGCGCGTTCGGTAGAGGGCGCCACGCACGCTTCAGTATTATAATGAGTCACCTGTGGTTCTCAGTGAAGACTAGAGTGATGCACAATTTAAGTAATAACTATGCTGCACTACTGGCACAGACACACATTAACAGTACTATGATTGATTATATTTATTCCAAATAATAACGAAATCAGTATGCAGCTCAGTAATGAGTATATAGCAGAAAAGAATATGAACAAGAACACTGTCACTGGTGAACAGGAACATTACAACAATACTGAGTTACTCACTCAGGATTTAATTTACTCTGGTGGAGAAAACTTTGAATAAAAAATACATTTAATCGCAACAAACGTGCATACCATAATATTAAAAATATGAGCACATTGAGCTACCAGTAAATATTAATATTTCTCAATGAAACTTAGCACACTTACTATGCATTATAAAGAGAACAAAATGAGGGGGTGGGACCTTGAAAATTCTGAAGTCAATTTTTTTACATTACGTTGAGTGGCACCCTAATATGTATGGATATATATGTATGGATGTACATTTATACTATATAAACATGTGTAGGGATGATTGTGTGTATCTTTTATACATAGATTAGTTTCAAAACACACATAATCTTATATTTGTTTATCCAAAAGTACAAAATGTACGCAATAATATAAAATATTGCTAATTAATGGGTTCCGTTGTTAAAAGTGATGTAATTTCGAGGTGCATTCACATAATGTACAACTAAATATACCATTCTGTGGAGAAATGAATGCTGAATTTAATGCTGTATTACAAGTTATGATATGTGAAAACAAACACGAAATCCAGGGGGGTGGTAACCATCCCCCTTGGTAGCCGATGTCACAAAAAGCTTGGTAGCCAAAGGGTTAAACGTCTTCGGAAGGGCAAACTTCTAGTAATTATAATAATATTATAATAGTTCATTCATTCATTCATTCAGAGCATTTATATAGCGCCCCTTCAAGAAACTACTCAGGAGCGCTCCCGGCCCAGCCACGACTAAAAAAAAAGACTTGAGGGACTTGTAGAACCCTGTCAGATGGCTTTTACAAGTAAAAAACGGAGCTTAAGTGGTAGGTCATTCCAAATGGAAGGGCCAACAACCGAGAAAGCACGGCGCTGCCTAATAGCCAAGCGAGTCCGTGGAACAAGGAACTCACCCCTCGTCGCAGAGCGAAGCACCCGACGCGCTGGAACATCAGAAACTGGGCGGCAAAGATCACGCAAGTAAGATGGAGCGCAGCCAAGAACACAACGAGAAACAAATATAAGAGCAGCAATGCGATATGAGATACGCTGAGACACAGGCAACCAATGCAACACATCACGCATGTATGCAGAGACAGGAGAGTACTTAGGAAGCCGTCCAATAAGCCGAGCAGCCGAGCGTAGAACTCGATCTAGTCGCCCCAAAACACGAAGGGGAAGGCCAGCAAGTAGTGAGGAACAGTGGTCAATTCGACTAGTAACAAAGGCATGAACAAGGACCACAACTGCATCATGTGAGAGAGAGAGAGAGAGAGAGAGAGAGAGAGAGAGAGAGAGAGAGAGAGAGAGAGAGAGAGAGAGAGAGAGAGAGAGAGAGAGAGAGAGAGAGAGAGAGAGAGAGAGAGAGAGAGAGAGAGAGAGAGAGAGAGAGAGAGAGAGAGAGAGAGAGAGCGAGAGACCACTCGAAGCTGACGAAGCTGATAATAACAACTCCGTGCAATTGAGTTCACATGTTGAGATAAAGTAAGCTCGGAGTCAAGAGAAAGTCCCAGATCACGAACTGTGAGGGAAAAGGTTATGTGAGGAAAGAGCAGGGTAAGTTGAGGAAAGTCGATACCCTGCAGTTGTCTACGGCTACCCAGCCAAATGAGCTGTGTTTTAGAGGGATTTAAGAGTAGCCGATTGGAGGCCATCCAAGAAGAGAGGACATCCATAGTCAGACACATCTGACTCACAGTAGCCACCGCATCGGCTGAATGGGTGTGGATGTAGGCTTGCACATCATCGGCAAATAATTGGTGTAGAAGCCCCTGAGACGTCAACAAGGAGCAGACATCAGCAGTATAAAGAAGTTGCTAGCATTTCACTTTCGAATGATTAAAAATGATATCTACCAAGTACTACTTTATTATGATTAATGTTGAGTTGGTCTGCGCTGCTGCGCAGCTGCCCGGGTTCCATTTTGACTTTAGTTACGCCACTGTAGGCCTACGCTTGGAGTCTTGGATCACCCATGTATAGGCAGACATTATTAAAAGCTTACCGCGAGTAATCGTTTCCACAAGTGGCACGACACAGGCCCGCTCCGCGTTCAGTGAGCATGGCTACACGAGGAAAGGTAACAAATTTACGGCTTTATCCTACGTGGCTCCTTCCTTTACAACTTTTGATCCCGCCTATAGCCCCATCAGTAAAAACGGCGATGTACAGCAACATCTAGAATTATTATCTTTAGCCTGACTCTTTTAGCTAATTGTGTTACTTGTAACCTGTTGCGTTTTGTCAACTGGATTATTTTGAAATTAAACGAATATTGATCAGATTTCTGCAAGTAGCTAACTTCTTTAACTTACGCTATAGACTGAGCAGAGCTATAGCTCTGAGACTGAGTATAGAGCGTGCCAAGGACCTTGATAGCGTGTTATGGATTTTTATTTTATTCTCGATCTGTTGAGTTCTCATTGTTTGACCTTATTTCTGGTGGTAATAAGGTCGCGCATGCGCAAATAATGTTACCTTATTTTCGGGAATGGTGATCTTTTAATGCACGTAATCATTAAACTGATCGTTTAATATACGCTGTTTGTATTGTTTTATTTGTGCAGTTTCGCATTGTTTATGGTGTTAGTCATGTTACTCTAACAGCTTATGAGTACGGCTCGACCTTATTATCACTCGACCTCATTAGCCTACCACTTACACCTCACTCTCTCTCGCGTAGCACCTAACATCTCTCCCTCTCTCTCTCTCTCTTTCAGTATTTGACCATTACTCCATCTTCATACGCATCGTAATTCTGCCGTCTTAGTACACATTCTTTCAGTTGCATTAGTTCAATTGACATCAGTGTTTTTATAAAAGCTAGTTCTTGTTCTTAACTAGTTTTAAACCTCCCTCCGCCCTCGATGACCCATTTTTTAAGGGTGCGAACCGAATCCTCGAAACCCGAATCCCCGAAACGAATTTCGGCCGGATTCCCGAAACTGATTTTCTAAGTCCGATCCGAATGAATATAATTGACAAATAAACATATGAATAGGCAGTACACCAAGGCAATGCTGGGTCTATGTCATGTTTACAATTTAACTCTGAATAGCTTCGGGAGTTCGGCTGCTTTCTAGAAAACTGTTTTCGGAGAAATCGGGCTTTTGTGTATCGCACTGGCTACGGAACCGTCCGGACGGTGCCGTTATTTCTTTTCTACGGAACCGTCCGCAAATAATCTATGGGCGATTGCACATATCTATGGCGTGTACATCCGGTTGAAATAAATATTGGCAAAAGCCTGTCACGTGAACTTGTTGTCTTCCCGACCGAATTTTTATATGGCGGACAACTTGAGGGTCGGTTAGGGCCAGGTTAGTATTCGTGTGGTCGTTTAGTGTCAAATTAGGCGTCGTGAGGGTCGGTTAGGGGTCAGGGTTAGGGTTAGTTTCGTTAATCCCTTAACTACTGCGCTTATCGATGGTTCGGCTTTCACGCCATAGATATGTGCAATCGCCCATAGATTATTTGCGGACGGTTCCGTAGAAAAGAAATACGGCACCGTCCCGACGGTTCCGCAGCCAGTGCCTTTGTGTATTTTCAGCGTATTCGGGTTTTGGGGATTCGGGTTGACCCCTTTTTTAAATGCTATTCTTTCCCAGATTGTTAATAGACATGCTTCTCTTGTAAGAAAAGCATGCTTACAACCTTAAAACCCATGACATAGATTGATATGTCCTGCCCTTAAGAAATCTATTTTCTGAACCCTTGAGTGTGCTTACAAATGCACTTATGATCCTGACGTTTTGTTTATGAATGTTATTACAATAAAAGTGCATTGCAGCACTGCTGAAGGTTTTCACACTGAATTCCATAGGAAAATGAAGTCGTCTAGATTGGTGTAGGAACTTTTATAGAATGCATTGAATATATACAAATAATTCTGTGCATTACAAGTGAGTGATTTGTGATTAGCATCAATGGAGGGAAGGACCTATGGGCTGGAGTTAAGTGTTTGGGGAAAACGTAAGGATGATGTATCTTCAGTGGAAGGTATTCTAAATGAGTGCGTGGGAAGTTACCTGTCTGCAAATCTCACTCGGATTGTAATGTAATGTAATGTAACAGAATACTTGAATAGCGCAGCTTAAAGAGCCTCTCAGAGCAGAGGCTCTTTGTACGTAGAGCTATCAGTCAGATGGAAAAAGGTCTTTAATGTTCAAGAAAACGCAGTGCAGTCAGCAATTAGTGGAACTGAGCGAATTTCAGTAGGTAAATTGTTCCATAACGAATGTCCAACGACAGAGAAGCCTCGTCATGCACATGTCGAGGTGTAAGACCATGGAACAACGAGATTGTTCCGCATCGCAGAACGAAGCATCCGACGACCGGGCTGCACTGTGGAGACAGGAACGCACAGCTCACTGATGTATTCGGGAGCAGTACCAGTCATGGAACTTTGCACAATCATAACGATCTTGTAGCGTATGTGGTCAGCAATTGGCCGCCAAAGTAGGTTATGCCGTATGTAATCTGATATGTGCAAACGAGTTAGGATAACTGGTGTTTGGATCAGATTTGAACCAGAAGTATTAGGCAGAATAGTTTAAGTTTTTAGTATTAAAATACCCATTATGGGTTAACTGTATGACCAGTGTACATGTTTTTTAAATGGCAGTATATAGCAGACTAGAAAACAGTCAACCTCTGTGTCATTTGCTGGATTACTTTGTTTAAGCCTGATTACACATGTTGGGGTCTGCTGGTGCAGAGTTTGCATTCTGTACTTGTTCTTTGTTTCTGCTGCAAATTTTATATGTTTGTTATGTTATGTCATTTGCAGTTTGCTTTTTCAGTTACTGAATCTAGAGTGTGGAACTATCTTTCTATCTGTTCGTTTTGCTCTGTCGCTTATGTCATTTAATTCCTATAATTTTCATCATAGGCTGCCTCTCGAGATCTGTCGTAACGCACTGATCATCTGGATGTTGTCTTGATTACGCCTTGGTTTGGGTGGTCCTTCTGTTGATGCCGTTTGCATTAGCCACTGATAGAAGTTACTAATTAATAATTCATTGATTGAAGTGACTTAACAATGAGAGCTAAAAGTGGTTTTCTTTTTGCATGTACTGGTGACTAATTAATTGTCTTTTGCTCGTGGTTCAATAGCCTGCGCAATGTCGATTCATCCTCCGACGTCAAGTGATGCCTGTCTGAGCATTGTTCATAGTTTAATGTGTCACAGACAAGGAGAGATGAAAGTGAAACCGCTTTCACAAAGAAAAGCCATCGAGAGCCTTGTTAAAAAACTGGAAGGAGAAACGTGATGTGAACTAGATGGTTTAATAACAGCAGTGACTACAAGTGGAACGCTAGCAGACAAAATGTGTTACTATTCCAAGGACTCTGGATGGACGACTTCAGGTAACCAGAAACTTTGGTTTTCTACTCAGGCAGAGTATTTTGATCCTATACAGCACTTGGTCATCAATTAACAGGACTGACTTCAATAGCTGTGTGCTGTCAATAATAGCTGAAGAGTTTTGACGCCAAGGGGACGTGCTGGACTGTTACAACAAATTTGGTTAGAAGGTAACTTAGGTAAGAAATTTTAGTTTCATTTCATTTCTAGCAATAGTCTGAACATTCAGTTATCAAAAGTTCCGAATTCACATGTTAGTTACTGTTTTACCTAAATTGTTTACAAACGGAAGTGTATTAACTTTATTAATCTTAGCATAATCTCATTCGCCTGGGGTGTTTTGTAACAAAATAAAAACATTAAACCAATTGAAGATCAAACACTGAGATCTGGAAACTTTGTCGAAAATTTAGCTGACATTGTGGTAAGTACGACTTTACTTAATTTAGATCTGATTTATATCTACCCTGCGTTCCAAGTACCACCTACATCAGAAGAATCTAGCTGATCAATATGGATTCCGGCCTACAGGATCAACAACTGCTGCCTTAATCGCCCTCTTACATCATATTACTTCCCTCTTACAGGAACATGAATTTGTCATCATGGTCTCAATGGATTTCTCGAAAGCATTTGCACACAATTCGTCATCACACTTTGTTGGAAAAGTGCTTGGATCTATTGATATTCCGGATCATATTTTCAATTGGCTTTCAAACTATTTTCATGACCGCAAGCATATCACCAAGTTTCAAGGAGAAGTCTCGTCAATTGCATTCATAAATACTAGTGTTGTTCAAGGATCTGGGGTTGGACCTGGATCCTACGTAGTTGGGTCGGCTGACCTTCATCCAAAAAACAGATTTAATATTCTTGTTAGATATGCTGACGATACCTATTTATTAGTAGGATCATCTAATATTGGAACAACTGCCGTGCAATTGAGTTCACATGTTGAGATAAAGTAAGCTCGGAGTCAAGAGAAAGTCCCAGATCACGAACTGTGAGGGAAAAGGTTAGTTATGCTGAGGAAAGAGCAAGGGAAGTTGAGGAAAGTGGAAAACTGCAGATGTTTGCGGCTGCCCAGCCAAACTGAGCTGTATTTTAAGAGGGATTTAAGAGTAGCCGATTTGGAGGCCATCCAAGAAGAGGACACATCACTTAGTCTAGACACATCTGACTCACAGTATATAGCGCATCGGCTGCATGGGTGTGGATTTAGGCTTGCACATCATCGGCCAAACAATTGTTGAATTGGCAGAAGCCCCTGAGACGTCAACAAGGAGCAGGCATCAGCAGAATCTATGTCAAATAGTTGCTAGCATTTCACTTTCGAATGATTAAAAATGATATCTACCAAGTACTACTTATTATGATTAATGTTGAGTTGGTCTGCGCTGCTGCGCAGCTGCCCGGGCTCCATTTTGACTTTAGTTACGCCACTGCCTACGCTTGGAGTCTTGGATCACCCATGTAGGCTATAGGCAGACATTATTAAAAGCTTACCGCGAGTAATCGTTTCCACAAGTGGCACGACACAGGCCCGCTCCGCGTTCAGTGAGCATGGCTACACGAGGAAAGGTAACAAATTTACGGCTTTATCCTACGTGGCTCCTTCCTTTACAACTTTTGATCCCGCCTATAGCCCCATCAGTAAAAACGGCGATGTACAGCAACATCTAGAATTATTATCTTTAGCCTGACTCTTTTAGCTAATTGTGTTACTTGTAACCTGTTGCGTTTTGTCAACTGGATTATTTTGAAATTAAATGAATATTGATCAGATTTCTGCAAGTAGCTAACTTCTTTAACTTACGCTATAGACTGAGCAGAGCTATAGCTCTGAGACTGAGTATAGAGCGTGCCAAGGACCTTGAGAGCGTGTTATGGATTTTTATTTTATTCTCGATCTGTTGAGTTCTCATTGTTTGACCTTATTTCTGGTGGTAATAAGGTCGCGCATGCGCAAATAATGTTACCTTATTTTCGGGAATGGTGATCTTTTAATGCACGTAATCATTAAACTGATCGTTTAATATACGCTGTTTGTATTGTTTTATTTGTGCAGTTTCGCATTGTTTATGGTGTTAGTCATGTTACTCTAACAGCTTATGAGTACGGCTCGACCTTATTATCACTCGACCTCATTAGCCTACCACTTACACCTCACTCTCTCTCGCGTAGCACCTAACATCTCTCCCTCTCTCAATCTCTCTTTCAGTATTTGACGATTACTCCATCTTCATACGCATCGTAATTCTGCCGTCTTAGTACACATTCTTTCAGTTGCATTAGTTCAATTGACATCAGTGTTTTTATAAAAGCTAGTTCTTGTTCTTAACTAGTTTTAAACCTCCCTCCGCCCTCGATGACCCATTTTTTAAGGGTGCGAACCGAATGAATATAATGACAAATAAACATATGAATAGGCAGTACACCAAGGCAATGCCTATGTCATGTTTACAATTTAAATCCCCGAAACGAATTTCGGCCGGATTCCCGAAACTGATTTTCTAAGTCCGATCCGAATGAATATAATTGACAAATAAACATATGAATAGGCAGTACACCAAGGCAATGCTGGGTCTATGTCATGTTTACAATTTAACTCTGAATAGCTTGCGGGAGTTCGGGTGCTTTCTAGAAAACTGTTTTCGGAAAATTTGGCTTTTGTGTATTTTCAGCGTATTCGGGTTTTGGGGATTCGGGTTGACCCCTTTTTTAAATGCTATTCTTTCCCAGATTGTTAATAGACATGCTTCTCTTGTAAGAAAAGCATGCTTACAACCTTAAAACCCATGACATAGATTGATATGTCCTGCCCTTAAGAAATCTATTTTCTGAACCCTTGAGTGTGCTTACAAATGCACTTATGATCCTGACGTTTTGTTTATGAATGTTATTACAATAAAAGTGCATTGCAGCACTGCTGAAGGTTTTCACACTGAATTCCATAGGAAAATGAAGTCGTCTATATTGGTGTAGGAACTTTTATAGAATGCATTGAATATATACAAATAATTCTGTGCATTACAACTGAGTGATTTGTGATTGGCATCAATGGAGGGAAGGACCTATGGGCTGGAGTTAAGTGTTTGAGGAAAACGTAAGGATGATGTATCTTCAGTGGAAGGTATTCTAAATGAGTGCGTGGGAAGTTACCTGTCTGCAAATCTCACTCGGATTGTAATGTAATGTAATGTAACAGAATACTTGAATAGTGCAGCTTAAAGAGCCTCTCAGAGCAGAGGCTCTTTGTACGTAGAGCTATCAGTCAGATGGAAAAAGGTCTTTAATGTTCAAGAAAACGCAGTGCAGTCAGCAATTAGTGGAACTGAGCGAATTTCAGTAGGTAAATTGTTCCATAACGAATGTCCAACGACAGAGAAGCCTCGTCATGCACATGTCGAGGTGTAAGACCATGGAACAACGAGATTGTTCCGCATCGCAGAACGAAGCATCCGACGACCGGGCTGCACTGTGGAGACAGGAACGCACAGCTCACTGATGTATTCGGGAGCAGTACCAGTCATGGAACTTTGCACAATCATAACGATCTTGTAGCGTATGTGGTCAGCAATTGGCCGCCAAAGTAGGTTATGCCGTATGTAATCTGATATGTGCAAACGAGTTAGGATAACTGGTGTTTGGATCAGATTTGAACCAGAAGTATTAGGCAGAATAGTTTAAGTTTTTAGTATTAAAATACCCATTATGGGTTAACTGTATGACCAGTGTACATGTTTTTTAAATGGCAGTATATAGCAGACTAGAAAACAGTCAACCTCTGTGTCATTTGCTGGATTACTTTGTTTAAGCCTGATTACACATGTTGGGGTCTGCTGGTGCAGAGTTTGCATTCTGTACTTGTTCTTTGTTTCTGCTGCAAATTTTATATGTTTGTTATGTTATGTCATTTGCAGTTTGCTTTTTCAGTTACTGAATCTAGAGTGTGGAACTATCTTTCTATCTGTTCGTTTTGCTCTGTCGCTTATGTCATTTAATTCCTATAATTTTCATCATAGGCTGCCTCTCGAGATCTGTCGTAATGCACTGATCATCTGGATGTTGTCTTGATTACGCCTTGGTTTGGGTGGTCCTTCTGTTGATGCCGTTTGCATTAGCCACTGATAGAAGTTACTAATTAATAATTCATTGATTGAAGTGACTTAACAATGAGAGCTAAAAGTGGTTTTCTTTTGCATGTACTGGTGACTAATTAATTGTCTTTATCGTGGTTCAATAGCCTGCGCAATGTCGATTCATCCTCCGACGTCAAGTGATGCCTGTCTGAGCATTGTTCATAGTTTAATGTGTCACAGACAAGGAGATGAAAGTGAAACCGCTTTCACAAAGAAAGCCATCGAGAGCCTTGTTAAAAAACTGAAGGAGAAACGTGACGAACTAGATGGTTTAATAACAGCAGTGACTACAAGTGGAACGCAGCAGACAAAATGTGTTACTATTCCAAGGACTCTGGATGGACGACTTCAGGTAACCAGAAACTTTGGTTTTCTACTCAGGCAGAGTATTTTGATCCTATACAGCACTTGGTCATCAATTAACAGGACTGACTTCAATAGCTGTGCTGTCAATAGCTGAAGAGTTTTGATCACAAGGGACGTGCTGGACTGTTAGCCGAGAGATCGGGTTCAAATTCCTGCCAGGGCAGAAATTTGTTTTGAGATTCTTCTCTACCTGCATCCCCTAGCCAACTCAGCTCTAATGAGTACACTGACTACTGTGTTGGTGGTAAGATCAGATGGTGAGGAAGAGTACTGGCCATCCACCCTCATGTGCCAAGGTTAAGAAAATGAAGGCACAGGACTAGTTAATACTGGGAAATGGCTGTGCTTCTGCTTATATAAAACTCTGGTTCACTTAGGTAACACCTGATGCGTTTGGATCAGGGGTGGCCAACCTTTTTTGGCCTACGGGCCACTATGATTGTTGGTAAGCACGGCGGGGCGGGCCTTGAAAGAAATACAAATGTTTATATCATATTTAAAATGTTAGGCCAAAACAAAATAATGGTGTGTTTCCGGTAACGCGACCCTGCCGCGACTCGGAAAAGCCTCACATGAAGAATCGCGAAACTACGTTCAGCGGTCTTTCAATGGAAATAATGTTTATATCATATTTACAAGATGTATACCGGAAAACACATTAGGTCACTAGAACTTACAACACTAATTTTTTTTTGTGTTTTAGACATTATTATTATGCAATATTGTAGTATTCGGACAAGTAAGTAGCCTAGGTGCAAAATGAGACAAAAAATTATTTAGAAATGGGCCGTGCGGGCCGCCAATCAGCAGGCCGCGGGTTGGCCATCCCTGGTTTAGATGCTCTACCAACGTGCTACCTATAAATCGTAGTGTTATTTACATTGAGCCAGTTGTGGGACATGGCAAGAAAATAGTCAGCGATCGATCCTCTTTTGTTATAATTTTCAGATTATCTATGTCATAAATAACTAGATTAAGATGATACATAGGTATCAGCATAAAGTCCAACTCAGTGTCCCTAGGTGATCTTACTTGGTAAAACAGAACATTTTGGTTTTTGTATATTTGCCATTAATAAAAAGTATATATGGAATGTACACTGTACACCCCGTACTACATCAACTAATTGTAATCGACATTGGACGACAATCGGCCAATGTTTATGGTTTCTTACATTGGATATACTTTGGCACATTTTTGGATGCTGGTTAGGATCTGACTTTGGCCCAACAGAACATTGTGAGGATTGGAGAGCAAAGATCACAGGACTTCTGTTCTGATGATGAGCTAATTAGGCACATCAAGTAACAAGTAAAACCAATATAATGTTCTAGTGTTTCAATTGTTATCAAATTCAGGTAGTTGTTTTGTGAAGTTGGAATGTTGCTGAGAAACTGTGAAACTCAGTCGGTATGAGTAGTTAAGTGAAGTTAATTCTGTGAAGTTATTGTTTAGGCATACATATATTTGATTTCATGGTCCTTACAGCCTGGGCTGTTATGGATTTGCTCAGTCAGTTGGTTTTGCTTGAATGAACCATGCATTTCACAGTCCTTCCTTTCTGAAGTCAGTTGATGGATGGTGATTGCAGTTGGCTGTTTGAGAAAGATGGTCCAGCAGCACTTTCAAAAGTCCTTGAACCTTATAGTCTGGTTCTCATTGCTGCAGCAGATGGAGATTGTGAGCTGAAGAAATTGACAGATCCTATGAAGTAGTCTGGGGCCAATAGGTGAAGGCAGCTGGAGACGAACAACGTCCTCTATCCTGCACGACATCCAAATAACATCATTATGGCTATTTCCAACACATCTATCTGCGGCACAGATGAGTTTAAGACAAAGCCAAAAGCAAGATGATAATTACTTGTCAGTAATTATTATTTTGCTCCTTGCATTTCATTGTCGTCTCTTGATGGTATGGTCTTTCCCAGATGCTTAGTGGGTGAGTCCAACATTACTGCATCCTCCGTGTCTTCAGATGGTCATTCTTCCGTCCTTGTCTATGTGATGCCCAGCAGGATGGTGTTGTCTGCTGAGTACAAGTCTCTTCTTAACCTGACATTACCATTTATCCATTTCAATCCATTGGTACTCGGTGAAGGCAGTAGCTGTGGCCTGAAATGGATAAAATACTGATGCCATATTAGAACAAAGTACTTTTAAGTAAATGACTAGCATATGTGACCAACATTGCAGGAACTTATATGTATGATCTACTAGACGCTTGTATTCTAGAATCAGTTAGATAAAGCATATGTTTGGAAAAGACAACTAGTAAATTGGTAGTTGAAGCAAAACATGAAACTAACTTGTTTTAAAACTGACCTGGATTCTGTTTCTCTGTTTGCCAAAAGGTTGCCAGTCGCAAAGGATTTCCGCATGTCATATACTCACGCATTTGGCGATGGCCGGATGTTCACAAGAACGAACTGAAGCATGTAAAACACTGCCAGTATGCCTTTGACCTTAAGCAGGACAGCATTTGTGTCAATCCGTACCATTACGAACGGGTTGTACCAGCCGGCATAGGTAACGAGCTTAATGCTTTCCAGTGTCTGACTGATGGTATAATGTTACTTCTTTTCTGCTCTCATAGTTACTGAAACTATCTGATGTACTGAGTTCCGTAGTTGTAATCACAATCTTAATTGAGTATTTATATAGCGCCACTCAAGATCAGAGGCGCTCCCGACCCAAGCCAGTGTCTTCACTGGTAAAGAGAGAGGTTTTCAGGTGCTGGCGAACTGGTCAAAAGAAATAGATAAGGTCAGCCCTGAGGGACTGAGGCAACCGGTTCCAGCTTTCAGTGTAAGGTGTGTTATGAAATGATTCTAAGTCTCACCACACAGTTCCTCAGAAGCAGGCTACAGAGCGTTTTATAAAAATCTGAAGATGTGTAGGCCTATATTATATTTTCCTGGCCTCT
Source organism: Aporrectodea caliginosa (assembly GCA_020284085.1). Taxonomy (NCBI): domain Eukaryota; kingdom Metazoa; phylum Annelida; class Clitellata; order Crassiclitellata; family Lumbricidae; genus Aporrectodea; species Aporrectodea caliginosa. The sequence continues at coordinate 848,632 of JACEVL010000887.1, forward strand.
GACAAGTCCAGGCAGTATATTGGTGACAAGAATATGTGTTGCTGAACATAATTGATCTCAGAAGAGGCATTTTAGCCATATAGAGAGTTTGGCAGACTGATCTCCTGGATGTTAAGTAAGTATCCTTTATTACACCAATTGCTGACCCCATTTTGATTTCCATGTGAATCACATTTATGTATTGGGTAAAAACCAGGCTTGTGTCACAACACGTGCTAGCGAGATAATGGCCAAAATGTGATACAAACTGAATTTTTCCAATTTTAGTTTTTGACAGAGAGTGATATATAAATATGTTTTAAACACGTTAAAACAACAATTTCTGAGAAAATTTCAATTTTTAATGGTACTTTAGATGATTTTGTAGTAGCTAATATTGTTTCCTGAAATTTGCTATTTTCCCACCATTAATCGCCATGCTCGGCATAAGGCTAGCAAAGCAAATGTGGTATGAGTAGAAAGCCCAGACTTCCCTATAGCCTATTATTCAGCCTGCATTCTACATCTAGTCAAATCTAAACTTATCAGAGCACTGAACATGGTTGCTAAGGAATTTGCATTTCAGTATTATATAAAACTTTAAGTGCATTTTTCTCAGAATTATAATTCGAACAATTGAACTGTTTTTTACTCATAACTTCGGACAGGAACATGATTGAACAATAAAGTTTGTGTCATTTTAAAGAAGAGACTTCACCCTTTAAAACGGAATATGCCACTCAAATTGTAGAAAAATTGAGTTAAGCCTGGTTTTGGTCAGAGGGTCACAACTGTCCATAAAAAATTCAGCATTAATAGTCTTCTGTAGACATTAAATGCTATTGCTAAGTAGGCTGTACATGGGTATGCTATTTATGCCCATTGACCATCAACATACGTTCAAACTGATGTCAATGCGTCTGTGTATGCAAGCTCCTTTATAGCCTGTTCTGCCAACATCCATCGTGACTGGGCATGCTCGGGTATGCCTCGGCATGCCTAAGCCTTACAATTTACATTGCACGTTGCGCAACCTGCACTGAGTGCATGTCCAGGCATGCCTGGGTACACAAAACAGCTTACCTTGTGGGCAACATATAAGTAGACTGAAAATGTGAAAGGAAATTCCAGAAATGAGTGATTTTCAGGAAACAAAACCTGTGTTGTTCAGTGTAATTTTTTTTCTAACTTTGATTAAATATATTTTAATGAAACTAGTTTAATGAAAAAATATGTTTTCAGGTGATTCACTTTATTAAATATATGATTTATCTTGCAATAAATATGTTGAGCACATTTTTATTAGAATTTTTAATTGATATGCAGCACTGATATATATAAAAATATTATTGAAATGTCCTCATATGCATTGTAAGGGGTTAATAGTGAATTATTTCTGTTAGACTTTTTTCTAATGTCCATGTCAATATCTTTGTTTTAATTTGTTTTTCAGACCTGACAGGTTTGACTCTTCATCACTCAGGTTGGTTTAGATTTCCTACAAGACAATTTTTCCTATATTCGCTTTGGCAGTATAGCATCAACAAATGAGTCTGTTTTACCTTTCAACTGCAGGTTTGCCACAGATCCTTAAAAACCTGGAAAGTCATGGAATGAGACTTTAAAAAATTTAAGGTCTGGAAAACATGGAAAAACAGGTATTTTCCAAGAAAAGTCCTGGAAAGTCATGGGATTTGAAAATAATGGATTTTTAGTTGGGCCATGGAAAGTCATGGTAAATGGAAAATCATTAACTGCTCTAGTATGTGACAAAATTGTGACATCTTATATCTATGGAAGAAAATTACAACATCCGGTGAAATGGTTGTCTTGTTTTATTTCTCAAACATAACGATGCACTCTATCTGCATCATTATGCCTTTTCCATTCAAAGAGAAGCTTCTACCTATTACTTATGAATAAGTTTGCATAAATTGTTAGACATATGTGACCCATCTGACCGAAACCAGGCTTAACCCAATTTTTTACAATTTGAGTGTCATATACCATTTTATAGGGTAAATTCTCCTTTAAAATGACACAAACTCTATTGTTCTGTCTTGTTCCTGTGCAAAGTTATGATTAAAAATTATGGTTCAGTTGGTCGCATTATAACTCTGAAACACTGCGTAATCTTGTGCCAATGCCTGCTGGCTATGTATGGGTCCGTTGTGTTTGTTGGAGCAGGTGATAGCTATGGTCTGCTTGACGCACCTTCTGGACGTCTTCCACTTAATGATGACTTGATGCAGCTGAGTGATTCAGATGCCTGTCGCCTTCAGCAGCAGGTGCTCCCACTGACTGACCAGGGACCGTACTCTTCAGTAACACTCAATTCACCTGGTAAGGAAGAAGTTGGATCTTACGGGGTTTGCTGGCTTCATCTCGCTTCCATTGCATAACTTTCTCAGGCATTTCAGACACTCCTGTCCATTCACTGCTATGACATTTAAAAAATTCTTATATGTTATTGATATTACCAGCTATGGTACACAGTTCATGTCTGCCAGAATTAAATGTTGCTGTCCCTTGTGGATTCTTCTGTTGATAAAACTCATCAATTATAAGAAGACACTGGCCCGGGTCGGGAGCGCCTCTGTTTTTGAGTGGCACTATATAAATGCTCAATTTCGATTATTATTATAATGGTCATTTGGGCTTAACTAGAAGTTTCACTGATAGTCTGTGTTGAGCAGGTAGCCAGATGTCACCATCTTCACAACCACCTCAAGTGCAGCACTTGCAAACATCAGCAGGTGTCATGATAACTCAGCTTCAGTCGGGATACTTTAGCGCTGACTGCAAGGTGATGCTGCCTCAGCAAGTGCAGCAGCAGCAGCAGCAGCAGGTGTCTCCAGCGCACCTACAGACGGCAGCAAATCCGCAGCAACCAGAACCAAAGAGAGTACCGAATACGGCTGGCTTGATTGGACTCGGCAATTTACATACACAGCCAGCAGGTAAGGACCAGAATATGATAACAGAAAGAATAGGTCATGATTGGATGGAAGAGGGTTTAGTTAAGCAAGAGACAACAGACTGTGCTGCTCTCTAGCTGCTGACCTATCCATCTCCAACAGTAATTGTTGACTAGGCTTAGTGGGTATTGTGTTTTAATGGTTCATTAGCAAGACGATTCTCATGTGATGACAAGACAATAAACATGATCTATTGAGTTGGTGATCTTTGTGATCGACAGATTAAACTTCCTAATATATTGTATTTGAGAATTGGTTTATTGACTGTAGCTGCAAAGCAACCAACATATGAAGGGCAATAATCAGCAGTTGGGTTACATGGCTCAACATAAGTAACATATCACCTCTGTGCTTAAATCTCTGCATTGGCTTCCTGTCTAGCATAGGATTTGTTTCAAGTTGGAGTTCATAGTTTGTAAAACATTGAACTTGACCAACCACAGTGCTTAAAATCAATCCCTATTCCCTAGAATTATCATTTTCAATGAGGTCATCTGATTGTCTTTGGTCATCATGAGGAATAGAACTGTTCTTGGTGCATGAGCCTTTTTGGTTGCTGTACCTAGATTTCAGAACTCTGTCACTGTATCTGTTCATTCTGCTCTATCACTTATTTCATTCTCAATTTAAGACTTACCTTTCCAAATTGCTTTTCCACCATAGGCTGCCACACTGTTCTACGGACTGATCTTCTGGATATTGACCTGATTATGGCTTGGATTTGATGGTTCATCGATTGAGGCCTTGTGCATTAGACACCATTGTTATAAAAGTTATAAATTAATAATAATAACAACAAGGAAATTCAATTGCACATGATGTACAGGTATTCGAACAGAGACAACAACTTGAGAGCCTAATGAGAGGCATATACCTTAGCCGTATGCAATCTTTACACCCACATGACCAAAAGGTTAGGCCAGTGATTGCTGTCTTTGGCTGACAACTGATTTCTTTCTCCCAATTATTTTTTTGATACTGTGATAATAGCAGAAATATTGATAATTATGTGTGTTATTGATCAGGTTAGAGTGGCTTTAATGGATTTTCTTTCCTTTCTTTCAGGTTGTGGCAGTTTGTTCAATGCAAATGTGTCGTCCAACTCAGCTCAGCCGGACTTGGCTGCAAATTTCCTGTGTGGGTTATTTCAGACTTTTCTCTCTCATCCTTTGTCTTAGTCTGTGATCGTAATAGACTCCTTCTGATTTATTATGATGCTTTGCAGTTGTTTACTTTGATGCTCTTGTCGAACTACTGCAGTATATATAGTTTCTAGTTACTTGTTTTTCTAAATAACACCTGCAGAATTTAAAGAAATAATAATAGTTGATTTGTCTTTTGTGTACTTATCTTCAGTGTTTTATCTTCATTACTAGAACAGAAATATGCAGCTGTGGCATATGTACACTGCCTAAGGACTTTCTATCTTGTTAGATTAATTATGTTTGTTTGTTTGGTAAATTTATGTAGTGTCTTCTAAAGACGTTAGTACTGAGTCATAGCAGGCTGCATGATCAGATCAGGGAGTTTGAAGAAATATCCAAATGCACAGTGAAATATTTCCAGATTTGGTAGTTGATGCTGCATTAGAATAGCCTTTCAGGACTAAAAACTGAGAGCATTGCCTCCACTGAAGAAAATTATGGTGACAAATCTGGCCAAGCATTTATTAACAACTAAAGTCTGTTTGATACATTTTATAGGCTGTTAGCTCCTAACTTACCACAGCCGCATTAAATCCAAGAATTTCTTTATTGCAATTAATGTTAAATTCAAGAACGTTACAAGGATGAACAGAGTTGTGTGCCTGGTTTTAGGTGAACCCCCTATTCAAAAGCGGGGTAATTGCTAAGAAACATCCCTCAAAAGAAAGAAATCATATTTAAGGGCGATGGGATGTTCCAAACAGTGACTAGGCCAACAAATTATCCTAATGCACAATAGTTCTGCAGGTAGCATTCAACATGATGACTTAAAAGAACAATGAAAGGAGACCCAGGCTAGGAAATGCAACCAACTGTTGTTTAGATAAAAAAATAATGCTGTAAGTGCTTGTAGAGAGTTAGTGAGTGACTGAGTTGAACACACAATGATGATGATGATGGCCATTGGCTTTGACTGGTATATCAGAAGAAAAGGTGGCTGGCGTATTTAGTGATGATGCATCTGGTTTGTTTTTGAAACAGGGAGCAACTCAAAAGCTGAACAGGAACCGGTTTCATTGCCAGTCTCACTGCGACCGAGTAAGTCTTCTTGTCTTGTTCAGTCAGTCGGTTGGGCATTCTTTATCTTTGGCATTTGTGTCATTTTCACTGTTAACTAGGTGAGGCCATTTCCATTTCTTAAAACATCTCTAAGTCATTTATGTGAAGTAGACGCTGCTCGTTCAGCTAAATATGGGAAAGGTGTCCAACACGGTTGACCATGATATCTTACTCAAAGATCTCCTTTAAACTGGTTTCATTCCATCCTGAATGAACACACGATGATGGCCATTGGCTTTGAATGGTATATCAGGTCCATTCCATTGCCATTCACAGAGTGCAGAGTAATTGGTATCTCAGTGATGAGCTGATTGCTTTTTGACTTCTTCCATGTTAATGTCTAATAGTCTGTGAAGCCACACTGAATCACTGTATCAATCAAGTTGATCATCACTAGAAATACAATGACACCAATGTATAAATATCACCAGTCTTATTTCAATTATCTCAATGTTTACTTCAATATTTCAAATATAGTATGATCTATAGAGGCCTAGGGTTGATTTAACATCAAGCAATACAGATGAATGGACCTGCACCAATTAGTCCTTGTGCCTGATCTTTTAGGTAAAAACAAGGTTATTATTTTTCAGTACATAAATTAGCTTAAGTTGCTACTGTGACACTTTCCCAAGTGCAGTCAAAGTGACCAGTAACACCATCAGCTCCTGGTTAATCTCGATCGTATTCGGGAAGGATCTACGACTTCGTATGGTTCAGAAAGGCCACACCACTGTGATGTGTAGAAGACATAATTATTTTAACTTGCATTTTATTAATCTTTGTATTATAATAATATCATGTGTAGTCTTCCGTAAACCTCAAAGGAAAATGCTTCTTGTTTTAGTGCCTGAATTTTGGTGTAGTATCTCGTATTTTGAGCTGGATCAGAAAGTAGGTGAGATTTTCAAAGTGCCATCTAGCAATTCAACGATTACGGTGGATGGCTATACAGATCCATCCAGCCCGGATCGATTTTGTCTTGGGAAACTCACAAGTGTTCACAGGACGGAGGCCATTGAGAAGGCTCGGTATGTCTTCAAGTCCTGACATTTGTCATACAGCAAACCATTATCATGTATTCTTTGGAATATGCATTATTGTGAGTTTGCATAGGTCTCTCCATAACGAGACTTGATCTAACTTCTATATCATTTACACAGTTTCTATATTAATTTCTTCAGAAAACATTCAGGTAAATTCCCACTGCATATTTAAGCATTTTGCTTAGAAAAGTCTTTCAAACCCTGTTTTTGAGCACCAGTTGCTAACTGTTAATAGACCATTTTGATTTGGTTAGTATTTAGTATTCACTGGAGTGGTGAAATTTCTGAAATTCTGTTTTATAGTTGGTTCTTTTTAGCATCATGATATCTTTGTGAAAACTAGGTTGTTCATGGCTGTTCATAGGTTATGTGTTAGCAGTTGTCATAAAAAATTGTATTTCAGTACCAAAGAAGCATCTAATGAGATGATGTGTTGATTTTGTTTTGCTTGTCTAGACTTCACATCGGTAAAGGCGTTCAGCTTGTGCTTCAGGGAGAGGGTGACGTTTGGGTTCGTTGTCTCAGCGATCATAGCATCTTTGTCCAGAGCTTTTATCTCGATCGTGAAGCTGGACGTGCACCAGGGGATGCTGTTCACAAGATCTATCCAGCAGCTTTCATTAAAGTACGTCCACTTGATTTTCATTACCATTGTCCGAGTAGTCGTTCGTGCCTTTATAAAGTAGTAGTCTGTGGATATTTAGTCGAATGAGAAGCATGAACATGAGGAGATACTCAGGTCAGCTTTCTAATATCTGTCCAACTCAACTGCGGAAGATCAGTGTAAGAAGTGTCGGTCAGCGTACACGTATAACCATTGTCATTTGTTGTGAAACAAAATAATAGCAGTAAGACAATTTACATAGCATTGTAGCACTGCCAAGACAGAAGAAACGGGTGCTGTACTTCAACACTTCCAAAACTTTCAAGTGTCATGGACCAGCAGGAATTAACTTTTCAGTGTCACGGACCGGCAGGAATTTTCTCACTGCAGGAGGACAGGTCCCCAATTTATTAATTATTTCTTTTTTTGTTTTCGATCACGTAAATTCCTCAAATATGTATTAAAATTTATTTTAATGCATGTTTAGCCAATTCTATGACTCTATTGCCCTTTAAATGCTAGCCTAATAAGTGTTTTTTGTTATGACTTTTAGAAATATAATAGCCATTTCTGCTAAGGTTGCACTTTGAATGTAGTGCTAATGAATCCCATTGATTTAAAACGGTGAATTTTCAGTTTGGTGCTTGGCACATGTGGCTTAATGGACTGACCTGGTTTATAAGCAAGCCATTTGTTAACATTGTCTGGGAGTGGCATTTGGATCAGCAGTGAACACCATAAGATCTGGTCCAATAGATTGAATACTTTTTCTCGGGTTAATATTTCTATTGAGGGTATAAAATACTTAACGTGATGTTTGGATCTGGCAGCTGAGTGTATTGTAATTGTTAAGAGCAGCTGTGTGTCTGTGTAGGTTTTCGACCTGGGTCAGTGCCAAGGACAGATGCAGCAGTGGGTGACGATGGCTCAGAGTGCAGCCATGGCTCAGGCAGCCACTGTTGCGGGAAACATCCAGGCACCAGACAGTATCGGATCTACTGCTCCAGCTATCAGTAAGTGCTTCCTCTTTCCTCAGACCCTGCTATCAGTGTTTCCTCTGTCCTCAGAAACTGCTTTCAGTGTTTCCTCAGACCTGCTATCAGTAAGCCTATTGAGCACCTCTCATAATGGTTTTACTATCTGCAAATGTCTTCTTCTTCTTGCTTGCTACTCCTGCCTCCTTTCAATTGTCGTGCTTACAGTGAAGTAGTGTTCTGTTGTTGTATACTTCTGATGCTTTAAATGTACTTATCAAGACACTTCATATAGCACATCTTGAGTACCACTCAAAACATCTACACACATGACTACGTTTACTACCTTATTTTCTGGACTATAAGTCACGATTTTTTGCATGAGAGTCTCTCGTAGTTACTTATATAAAGGTGCTGAACTGATTAATGTGTTTAATGTCTAACCACCCCTCTATTAGTGCTCTAATCAGTCGTCTAACTGTTGCACCCGGTTGACCCTGGACTGGAGCGCAGGTTCTATATTTGAGTCAGTGTGGTGCCAATCAGTGGGGTCTGCTCCAGGAGGAGATTCTTGAACTTTGAGCAGATAGTGGAGTGTGTTCCTAATATAATCCGATATATGAGAGAACTTTGGGAGATTGCACTGAATGACTCGTATCTTACGCAGTAGGTAGGAAGAGGGCCAACAGAGAAAGACAGAGAGAGAGAGACAGAGACAGGAGAGGAGTTCTCTTCATCAGCCGTGAATACTACTCTGTCCGGAAACACAACCAGATCTTGGCAGCAGTTGTTGATTCATTCTTGTGAGGCAGTTGTAATGTATTGCTTCAGCGTTATTCTTTGAGCATGCCTGACTGCATTTTTATCAGGTTCTACCAGAGCTGACCAGAAGACATTCATGACTGGATGATGAATAGGTCTCTTGTCGCTTAAGGCCAACCACAAGGTTTTTGGTGATGCAGAACTTTCCACAACTAAATTAGTTATGCATGCAGATTGTGCAGATGAAACAAGTTTTCGCACAAGTTTGCACTGTTGCTTAAACGTAGTATGAAGATGAGAGTGCTCCAATGCCAATGCTCCAACTGACTTCTGTGATACCTACATTCAGAAATGGCAAAGTTGAACTCCAAAATTGTAATTACTTGTTGTAATATGGTTAGTATCTTAGAGAAGAAGGATCATTTGTGTCCTTACAATACAATAATTACAATTGGATAACACAAGAGTGCGAGAGGTACTGCTTTAAGGCTGCTATTAGCGCCGCGTATTACAAGCTGTCTGTTCTGTTAGGAGTTAAGATCAAAACATGTAAATGTACAGTGTCAGGCGCTAAATGATATTATTATTATTATTATGTTAAGTCAAGGAGTTATAAATTAGGGATGAGCCGATTATCCGTTCAGAAATTGGGTCGGGCCGGATTTTGCACTAATCGGCATGAATCGGAATCAGCGATCCCAGGATCCAAATACCAAAGAGTACTAATATTTTTGACCAAAAGCAATTTCTTTTTTCATTAATAGGCCTACAGAAATAGTGACCTGTTTTGGTGAGCTCCTGTGGTAACCTTTAATCTTTAATTAATTGAAAGTCCGTATAAATTATAAAATGGTTACTCGACGTGTCAACAAAATGGCGGACAGTCAGGCTTTTTTCTTATGCCACGCAGTTTCAAACTTTCAAATGTTAATTTTTTTTAAATAGTTCATTGGAGTTACATCTAGCGAGAATATACAAGCTTTTGTTTTCATTTCTGTTTTATTAACTATTCGGATCAGAATCGGCGAAATTAGCAGGCCAACTATCGGAAATCGGTAAAAAATGCCAATTGGCTCATCCCTCTCATAAACGTTGAGTAATGCATGTTGGGGCAAGACCTACTGTGTGGTGTAAGAAATGCACCAATGCTCTTAGAATTTACTGAGCATTTACGATATACGCTGTATCCGTGCTAGATGTAGATCGGTATTTTCAGTGGTTGTCATGTGATGGTTGTAGGTCTGTCAACTGCCGCTAGCATTGGAGCAGATGATCTGCGAAGACTGTGTGTCATTCGACTGAGCTTTGTTAAGGGATGGGGACCCGACTATCCCCGTCCAACCATCAAGGACACCCCGTGCTGGATCGAGGTCCAGCTCCACCGCCCCCTTCAACTGCTGGACGAAGTTCTCCAGTCTCTGCCTGTGAGTGATGCAAGGTCAAGAGCAAGCTTCTTATGTTAGATATCATCATCATCATCACTGCTGATTACGACGAAGCACTGTGGTGCCAGGCGATGATGATCAAATGAAACGCTGCTCATGTAAATAGCGCTGAATTGCAACCAGGTTTTCGTGTTTGCCGTTCTTTGGATGAAATTGTTATGACGAGAGATCTTATGAAGACGTACATCTGCAGATGCAACTCAAAGGCTGCAGTGGTCATCAGACCAGGCAGAGGTCGTTTACAGTGATGACATATATTAGAATGAATCGTAAGTCGTTTATGAAGCATAATCGTTGAACTTCTATTTCAGTAAATTTTAAACGAAGAAGGCACTTTACAGCATGTGCAGAACCGTTGCTTTGTGGTCGAGATTTCTGACCCGCTGTGTAAACGATTCCCTAGTCGTAGTGTTGTCTGTTGTGCTTACTCGTTATTGGCTGTTCCATGTAATGCCTCTAGTGTTGCTGCTGCTACTACTAATTGTTGGGGGTTAGGTTCTTCCATTGCTTTCTGTTCTAACACTGATTGAGTTGCTTTGCAGAGTGCTCACGGCTTTCCTCTGAGCAGGCTGGTAGTTTTGTGTTACTAACAATTTGTCAAGGTAGGTAATGATGAACTTATATGATTTTGCTGATTTTATAGTTGCAACCTTGGGTAAAATATTCTGAAGGTGCTTTTTAAAGACAATAGCCAACTTGACACAGGATCCGCCTAGTAAGTGGACCGATTTCAGTCTAAGCTAGTGAATTGAATTAGTCGAGCGTGTGACTCAAAGTGTGGTGTTTGCTACTGAAAGGCATTTATATACAGGTATCTCAAATTTAGAATGACAAACCTTAGGCAGATTTGAACTGGTGTTTTGAATGTGGTGTTACTGTTGTCATTTAGCATGAGACAACTTAAACCCAGATGGTTATTTCGTGTCATTCACAAATGGTCGACAGTTACCTAAAGTGAGGTGTTATTTATGGCATGCTCTGTCATTTGTTTGGTGTCACTTGTTGAGGTTATTCTTTGTTACTCTGCTTATGTAACGATTTCAGTGAGTTAAGCTCAGCTTTTTCCTGGCCTGATGTTTTTAGCACTTCCTGTCTTTTGAATAATACCAAAGGCTTTCTCATATTCATAGTGGTTGATAGGGCTGTCAACGGGCCCCCGGGCCTCCGGGCCCCCGTTCGAAGGGCCCGGCCCGGGCCCTTAAATCAAGGCCCGAAAACCCGTCCGAATCAGCATACTATTTTAAGTAAATTATAAAAGCTTAAATACAGACTTTCTGTCGCCTAAAATGCTGTGGATTTGAAGATGTGTTGGCCAGCTACAGTGGTGTATTAGTCATCGGCGCGGGGGTAGTTGGCAACTTGGCACCCGTACCTGTTTACTTGTCGGCTGGCTATACTAAGACCAGCCAAGCGTTGCAGCGCGTTGAGGTATTACTGCTATTACCAGACCTGTGCATCATGTGCTGCTAGAGCCTTGTTCCCCTCAAAAAATCTGCCGCCTTCGCAGTATACCCTGTATCGGCGACAGACCGCCGGCGAGTTTAAGCGTGAGAAAAAGACGAAAACCGTGCTATTTGTAGCTTTTGGACAACGGATGTAATCGAAGCGACAATTTCTATCCCACATTTTCCCGTCGATCGGCGATACGAGGCGACGAACTAAGTGGACCGTGATCGAAGTATTAATACCGAAAATCGCCGTTAGACACACGCCACAGGTCTTTCAATGTAATTAATTAAATCAAATTTTTTAACTTCGTTATACTGTGACTCAACTATTTTTGGCTTTCCTCAAGCGTTTTACCAATGACGGGCCTTCGGGCCCCCGTTGAAAATGAGCTCGGGTACCCGGGCCACGTTTTTCTAACATTTTGACAGCCCTAGTGGTTGAATGAATGATTTCAATGCTGTATCCAGCACAGTGTTTTATACTAAAGACTTCTGTACTGAACATGAACAATGCAGTTTTTCTAGGTTGCAGAGCATTATGAGTTGGCTGCTATAGAACAAATGACCTCAGGGAGAAAGTACGATAACCATATTTATTAATGAAAAACAGTTATAATAATGTTGAATGCAGTACATGCTGCATGTAATTGAACAAATTAGTAATGGATTGCTTAGCATCCGAGTCCTTGAGATTTTAGACAGCGTAGCTGTACTTTGTGTCACTGTGACATTGCCAGTTCAGTTCTTAGTTGGATGGTTTCAAACAACTGACTTCCTAACTGCTTTTAGCACAAGGTCTTATGTCTGTATGTTATTCCTAAATGCTCTGTCTACAGGGTCTTATGTCTATGTTTAGCCCATCAAGCACGCGTCTGTGTGTGCGTGCATGTTTGTAGTACTGTAATTATGCGATGTAGACAAATAATGATGACAATGTTCGAAAGTCACCAAGCAGTAGAACAGTAGACGAGTGCAGTCGCTTCAGCATTAACATGCGTTGATGCCATAATTGTACAGTAGTTGCTGGTGTCACATGATGTAAGCATCAGTAGAGAAATTATGTTGTTGGCATTGTTTCAAGATAATAATGCGCTGCCAGTGACTGATTCTTTTTTACTGTATGCTTATGTTTCTTGTTTTCAGTTTTTTAATAATCAGCAAACTTGAGAGCAGCATTTTTTGATCATATGAGAAGTTATCTGAATACATGATGCACCGTTTTGGAAAGGAAGTTTATTCTTAATCTTTAAGAAGTAGAAATAATAACAATAAGAACAGAAATTACATCAGTTATCAAAAATACTACTTAACACTATTTCATTGGAGAGGATTACATGTTAATATTTACCTTTGTCAGCTGTTGACTTTGATGATAATTTTAATACTTGTTTTGCTTCTGTTAAAGTTCTGTTATGTGTTTATCTCTTTCGTGCATCTGCATTGAGTTGTGTCTGTATGGATCAGCTGTCTTCTTGTCAAATTAACTTTTGCATCTGTGGGTTAAGTAGCTAAGCCAGGTGGAACAGTGACAGGGTTAATGGCTAAATCAGATGATTAAATTCTGTTGTGCTGCTACTTAAACAAGTAGTAACCCCTTGAACCCCTCAGCAGATACTGTTCTCTGATGCAGCACTTTAACTGGTGTCTGAATACACTCTTTTCATTTGGTCTGAAATAAGATTACCTCAGTCCTGCTGGAGGTCTTGCTTCTCACTGTACATTCTTTTTCTTTTCATTTGGTCTGAAAGTAGTTTACCTTGTGCTGCTGTCTGCTTAAGACAGAAGAGGAGCAGTTAGTTTCAGTAGATTCGGCTTTGATTTTGAGATGCTTTTTGCATGGCTTCTCCTTGGCTGCTGTTTGCTTAGTGGTTGTTGCTTCAAGTTTCACTCTGATTGACGATTTCTATGATTTTGTCACAAATGATGGAAGGACAGAGAGGGTTGTTGTTGCTTGTGGCTTTGTCTGCTTAATATTTTCCCGTCAGGGTTTCTGCCAAACATTTGCTGTCATGTTTTGTCATGAATACTTTGCAGATCTGTGGACAGTTTAGCGTGACAATGTCCGGTTTTGTTTTGTTGCTGTGCCATACTGTTTGTGTGACTGCAATCTTCCATTCCGGTGTGATCTAGATGTGTCCGTTGTTTTCTGTTGGCAAGTGATTGACAGTTGGGAGGGGTCTTGATTGGCAATCATTGGAAGCAAATGTAACAGAAACCTTGTCATTCTGCCTTGCCTTGCCTGTTTTGATGTGAACAACTGTTATTGTCTACCGTTACTTCTGCATTTCAAATTGTTGCACTGGGCCTCAGAGCACTATAAGCTCTACCTTTGTGTTTACACCACATGTTACCAAATTTGATCAAACAACTAGTGTTTCTAAGCTGGTGTTGTTCAGTCAGAGGTGTATTTATGTCTGTAACCCGAGGTTTTAGTGAAGTGCTTTTTAAGGACATCTCGGAAGTGTTGCTAATCGAAGATCCATAGCGTGATCTTCATTTGTGTCATTTTCTTTTGGATCATTTGATTGCCAGATATGTACCTGTTAGCCTTGTAGCTGTTGCCAGCGCAGCTGACAGAGTCTGGTGGGCAGGTTTTACTTAAGCCTTTTAGGTTATGTACACTAAAATTCTGAGCTTTTGATCGTAGTGCCAGAGAAATTCTAGTCCACTGGCCCATTGTATGAAATGAAAAAGCCATTCATAATTGTGCCAAATTTCTGCCTTTCTGATACTACCACAGCAAACCGAGTTTGTATCCCGGTGACAGTATCAGCGATTTAACTGTTGGCCATGTGCTCTTTATGTACTGTGTGTGTACTGTGGACTTAGAATTGCATGGCTGGTGTGCAGCGATGATGAACAGTAAAATGCAAGGTATGTTGAGGATGTGCTTTAATGATCTTTGCTCTAATCAAGAAAGAAATTTGGAATTAAAGTAAATGAATCTCATGAGTAGCAGCTATTCCTTCTACCATCATGCTTGAACATTAAATTCTGATCTACTACGAGGCTAGCTTTGTGTCTCCACATGCACGATATTTGTACGCAGTTTCTTTCTGATGAATTGTTTTGTTTCCATTGGAAAACGCATATTTGATCAAGCCAAACTGATTGTGAAGCCAGTGACAGATGATTTTTGTAAGCAGATGGGAAATTCTTATTTGTTTTTATGTAGTTTTTTGGCAAATTTCTTACATCATGTACTAATTATGTGTAAGGCTGAATAAAGTTCCATAAAAGAGACTGAAACATATGCAGACAGACAATTTGACCGTTCGGTATGTAGATTGGATGAACTGAAGTGACTTTGTTTAGATTGTGTAGAATCGAGATTTCTGCAAGTGCTTAAAGATGACATTTCGTTGCTTTGTTGTTTCTGTCAAAGAGGATTTTTATGCATGATTGCCACATGAACTCTTTTTTTCAACAGCGATTCAATGATAGATTGATAAATATAATTAGGAACTAATAAAAGATAGTTGTTAAATTTAACAGATTTTATTTAAATTCTGTGGAGAAAAGTCACACATTTACCTTGACAGAATTTCAAAAACTGTTGCCTTTCAGCACATACTGTGAATGGGTTTGAGATCTCACTTCACTTCAGCTGAATTGACTTTCAAACCATGAACAATTTCTGAGACAACTGTATACCTTACCTAACGGTCTTGTAAAAAGTGTAAAAATAACTCCAGATGGACAAGCATTCCACAAGACTACCCTTTCACCTGGCTTCCCACTGGCAAACTTGCAAAACCAGGTAATAAGGTTCTTGCAGGTTCTCCAGTGATTTGTTCATTTTGGTGTCTCACTGATGGTCTCAAACCTTCTATTTACAAGTGCTAACTACAATAAACTGCTTTTAGAGATGTTAAAATAAACTGATTGCAAGTTAGAAAAGTACAAATGCTACAGTTCACACACAAAATTCGATTTAAATTTTGACTAGTCGCACCATCAAAGCACCGGTGTCCTTATTCCAAGTCCTGCAGGTTTATAGTTGTCCCTGTAAATGCAGCATCATGCGAGTCTTCATCATTGAAGTCGTCGTCATTGTGAAGCATACTGGTCAGATCTGCGGCCAGCACAGGTGACTGATTGTGGTCCACGGATGACTCCAAGTGAAGACTACTGCTACCATCATCTAGGTAGATGTTTGTGCTGGGAGGATCATCCTACAAAGCAACAGATGGACAACTCAACAGTCTTACCCAGTGGTCTTCAAGAACCCAATCATCTTAGAACATTCCTAGCCAAAATGGAAAAATGTCTTGTACAATATACCAGACTTTTGAGCATCATGTAATTAAATCTGATGCACTCAATAATTCTTAAATACCAGTACATTTAACAAATCTTAATATACCCATGAACTGCAATGATAGTACTACTACTACTAATAATAATAATAATAAATAGTAATAATAGTAATAATAATTTCTCTTTTAATTGGTATTTAAGTTATCATAATTTATGTACCTAGGGACATAATTTTAAAATAAATAATAAGAAGCAGATAAAACCAGGAATACAGGAAATTATGATGAAGGCTAAGTCGAGAGTAACTGCTGGACTACAATTTATTCAGCATTTGTCTAAGCTGCAGCCAATACTTGTACAGAACCAAACGCAGTACCACCTGAAGGCATGGATTCCGGTATAGTAGCACCCAGTGCAGCAGCATTCCAGATAAGGGGATAGTAGCCGTGGGTGACAGATTACCTGCATTAATTGGGTTTGAACATAAATGGTTCCTGTTTCTGGATCACGAAAAGTGATGGCATGAGACGTCATGATTTCGTCTGCGTTGAGCATAACGCCAGGAGTCATCTGTTCAGGCAGACAATGCAGAGGCTCCGAAGACAACGACGCCATGTCTAAAACAAACGCACAAACTTATTATTGACCGTTCACATGCACAAGATCAAAAGGAAGACATCCACCATTCAAGACCCACAAAACTAAACATCTCACACATCTAAACCATTCATACACCTGCTCTCTCTCTCTCTCTCTCTCTCTCTCTGTTTGTCTGTCTGTCTGTCTGTCTGTCTGTTGTCTTCTTAGTGAGCATTGTCTGTCAGATTGAGACGAGTGAAGAGAGTAACGGAACCTTTCAGATGTCCAATGTTGAGCAACCCAGTGTCCAGACTATCACAGTGTTGATCCTGCCACTTCAACATCGTTCTCTGGTTAACTAGATGATAACTCGTAAAGTCAGTCCTTGCAGGTCCTGAAGAAGAAAACAGCAGATGCCGTTCAAAGAAAACAAGTCAAAGGACAAAATGTACTTTAATATGTGGCAAAATGTACTTTAATATGTGGCAAGTTCATTTGTCACAATAGAATATGCTGTGAGATGACATAGTAGGTTAATTAGATGAAAATATGCTAGAACTAGAAGGTGACAGTATGCATCCCATTCCATATTGAAAGCAGGCCAATTCCAACTGACTAGTTGCAGCTTTTGACGTACCTGATAGAAAAGTGGCAGCTGAGGAGTTGATAGCACTAGGTTCAGACGCAACAAGAACAGGAAGCGTCAGAAGGTTGAGAGCTGTCGTCGTCACAAGACCGGTTGAACCAACTTCAGCTGCTGCATGGTCTGCACCGAAGAACAGTGAATGATCCACTGCCAGAAAAGAAAACAAACTGAATAACAAATACAATGTAAACAATAAATAAAAAAGAACAATAAAACTAATATCATTATATGTACCTGATACAAAGCTGTTACTGAATTTAAGCTGATGTCATAGTGACAGTCATTCCTGTTTCTACAGAGCAATGCTCAGACCCAGAGGCAACACACGGAACAATTGGAACTGCAATGAATTCAACAGAGGCTGAAGTTATAATGCAACTCAATCCTATTTGAAAATCAAATAAATACCAAGAAGCCATACTGACTAATACTGTCTTACACCGCTTTTGTGAGGTACTTAAAAATGCACTATCTTAAGTTCCCTCATACATACATACATACATACATACTGTCATTCAGTGTCAGAAAAGTGTCTACCAGTAGCAAAAGACTAAAAGGCAGAAGTTGAATAAAAATATTATAGTGCTGAAACGTTAGAAATCTTTGTTAACACTTTTCACAACTAAAAATTACATAATTCCTGGATTTTCAGGGACATTTGATGAGACAGACTGGCTGTGGACTTGCCTGAAGTGACTATGTTGGATGAACGGGCAGCCACTGCCGTCGTTAGCAAACTCAAGTCCTTGGAAACTGAGAAAAACAGAACAGTGAAAGCTGAGAAATCACTGATAATCAGCCAATTGAATGTGAGACAGAAATGAAATTGACAAAAAACAATTGGTCAAAAGACTTTCAGAACAAGAAAGCTCTACATCAATTATTCATTACAGAACCCCAAGGTTCCTGATTCTCAGCAAGTTTCCTGATTCTTAGCAACTTAATATTTTGCCTGCAATTCAGACATACGAGTTGGATGCTCTCAACAATGACATTTGTCCACTACAGACATGCACATTGGACGATTTGGTAGGACTTCAATTCCTAAGACTTTAAATTCCTGTAACTTTAATTCCTAGGACTTTATTCGTGGGATGGTATGCCTCAGCATAGGTGCTCAACATCAAGTGCAATCCAAGACAGCTGATACCACCGTGCCTTCCTCAGTTACATTTTGGACTGCAATTCAAGTTAAAGGCTTCACCAAATTTTGTCTAAAATCATCGGAACAATTATAGCCTGTCAAATAATTCTCTAAACTGTAGATTCTAATAATTTGCTTCTGGTTAATTAGTCAGGTTTTCTGATGACTGCAATTGGCATTGACTAACACAGAGAGTTAAGATTCTTCTTACCAACTGCAGATGAAGAGGAGGAGGAGGATCTTCGGCTATGGGCAATGCCTTCCATGTTCTCCAGTTCCAGACTGACCATCACGGGCAAGTGTTCAACTACTCCTAAGCACAGGGAAGACACAGACTTAGCAGCAATTGCAGACGTACAAAAAACAGGTTGAATCCAAGAAGAGCTTCATGTCAAGCCTCTAATTTGCAGCAGTTGAAGACCTTTCTATTCAATCATGGTCATGTATTGTCAGGTCAGGAGCACCTTTCAATGTGAAGTTTCCTTGAAGAGGTGCTATGTAAACATGGACTACACATTACAAACATCTAGAGTCTAATAGGAAAGAAGACTCTGGAATTTGACATAATTTCAGTAGAGTCTGTTATTCTAACTGAATGTGGATCTAGCGACCACTGATTAAGTACAGAATGAGGCTTTACAGTTGTTCTACAGCATTCTCTACTGAAGTGTTGACTGTCTTCTAGAAATAAACAAAAGAGATAAATAACTGCCGAGCGCAGTTGAATCGTTTCCCTTCTGACCTGGTGTCTGGTGACTGTGATCTGCTGCTGACAGATGGTCATGGCTGTCAATGTGTGCTCTTAACTGAGCCTTTGTGCTGAACTTCTGAGAACAATCTTCATGTGGACAGTAGAAGAGAACGCCCTTAGGCTTCTTGTCCATCTGACTGTGACGTTTCAGGTGGATGTCTAGGCTGTTCTTGGATTTAAATCGTGCATCACAACCTATTCAGAAAGGCAGATAACATATGCCAAGCAAATTAAACCAAAAGGAAGGTGGCCTTCAAGGAAAACTGAAAGACTCAGCTCCAGCTCTATATTGATGTTTATGCAACTCAAGATCAGGCAATCAAATGCAGTTGCATAATTTTATATATATATAATTGCTTGTATAATTATATCTATAATTGTTCAGCACAGGGACATCAAACCCAAACTATGTTAACTATTGTGTTTTGACGACAGGATTAGCCTCAATAAACGAATGTACATTTCTCATCAGTTAAAAAATTAAAAGAAATATAAATATAAAAGTATATTGTTAGCATAGAAATGTTAATAATAGAGTGAGCATTTCATAAAAGATCGTGAAACAGTAAAAGTGAGGAAGATTGGCCAGCAGCAGATGGAGAGCAGCACAGTTGATGACTGACTATAGCTAATCTCAAATCTGAAAGAGCCAAAGACTACTACGCCATCAGTGAATTGTGACAGTGTCTGACAGGTGGCCAAAATCCAGCGCAAACATTCTCCAACAACTGAAACAAATCCCAACACAATTACTCTGAATCTTACTAGAAAGTCCCTCAGACGAAAATCTTCTGACCTTTATTCATGCACATGAACGGTCGTTGGCTGGAATGCGTGACCAAATGACCTCGGACATGTTCCGCTCGAGTGAACAGCTTACTGCAGCCATCAAACGGACAGCTCCATTTCTTTTGTCCATTGTGCATCTGGAGGTGTCGACAGAGTCTGCTTGACGTTGAGAACGCCCAGTTGCATCCTTCGACCGTGCAGCGGTACGGACGTTCACCCGTGTGTGACCTCATGTGCTGCTTCAAACGACACAACTTGTCAAACTTGCGGCCACATCCGTCGAATGCACAGATGAGCTCAGAGTCGTGTTGATGAACACGAGCGTGTGAACCTATGCTCGTCTGCGAGAAAAATGTCTTGGTGCATCCAGGATGTGGGCACCTATGCAAAACAATCATATTTCAAATTAGAAATTGGCATATGAC
This sequence comes from Aporrectodea caliginosa, assembly GCA_020284085.1. NCBI lineage: Eukaryota > Metazoa > Annelida > Clitellata > Crassiclitellata > Lumbricidae > Aporrectodea > Aporrectodea caliginosa. The sequence goes on from JACEVL010000887.1 coordinate 868,726, forward strand.
CGACATATAAAAATGCTAACACAATTAGAATCTGCAGCCCAACAATACCTGTGCCAAAGCAACTGTAAGTTTATAGCTGCTATATTTGTAACAGTTCTTTACGGCATGCTAGTTCCTTGGGTACTTTTGTCTTTTAAGTTGTGTGATTTCATTGGTTTCTAAAATCGTGTTAGGTTTTAGTTTTAAATTAAATGATACAAGAATATACTTTAGTAATAAATCCTAGCAAGTACCAAGGTTGTGCAGTATCCATAATTTTAGAGAAGCTCTAAGATATGGGCTCCAAATCAGACACATCTGCAAAAGGAAAATCGTAAGTTGGTTCAAATTCTCCGTCTGAAAACGTCTGTGCCAAATGAAAATCAGACTTGCATTTCTCGTGTTGGCAATACTCAAAAGGATCAGAGAAGACTGGAGAGACAAAAGATTAATAATAATAAGCTGTACGTGAAAACCAATCATGACACTGAGATTACAGGGAGTAAATTCACACCCAGGAAGAATAAATACACAGAGGAGTTATACAAGGCTGCCCACTATTACTCTTGCTATTCAGCATCTATAAATACAGGTGCTGGTCATTGGTCAAAGAAGCGATTTCAAATGTAGATGGTGGAGTAAAGGTTGGGGAGTCTGATAAAGACCATTAGATTTGCAGATGGTAGCAGGTAGGAATTCTCGGCTGTAGTGGAGTAATAAAGGATCTGCTGGACAAAACATTTGAAGAGACTGAATAACTACGAGGGAAAGAGAATAACAATTGTCATCGATGGCGCAGAGATTGAGCAAGTCCACCAGTTTTCCAGTTTTGTCATCTTTGAAGTTTAATAACAGATGATTGCCAAGATTCAGAGAAGATTAGCAATTGGAAAGGAAGATTTCTGGAAGAGAGGACAGTTTATGAGAGGAAGACTAAACATTGATCTAAAGAAAAGAATGAATGGTGAAAAGCCTCATATGGAGTGTGGATCGGAGACATGAAATATTGGAAAGACAGAAATGGAAAAGGTAGAGGCATTTGAAATGTCGCTATGGAGAAGACAGGCTAGACAGATTAATTATGAAACCAAAGAGGACATGTTGCAACTCGTGCTAAACGAGAGGTCAATGGTCAATACAATAAAGAAGAGAGAAATGAAGAGGACTGGCCACACACCAAGTGGAAATTTGCTACTGAGGACAGTACTTGAAGGAAGACCAAGAAATATGATGTTGGGCTGGATGATGGATAAAGGGACCAGACAGGATATAAAGAAATTAAGGAAAAGGCATGATCAACAAATGAGAGAGTGGGTAGACTCACTTGCAGTGTTAATTTCGTGAACGAAACGAAAACGAGAACGAAAAAGATTAGACAATCGTTCATGAAAACGAAAACGAGAACTAGAAAGAAATTGTGAACTGAAACTAAATAAAAACGAAAAAGAATGGACGTCGAACGAAATAAAAACGAGAACGATATTGAAATCTTGAACTAAAACTATAGAAAATACAAGAATCTATTGTGGTAGAAATTTCGGCGGCGACGCTGTTTAACGGCGCGCATGTTTAAATTACTGTCACCCTACCCCACTTGCCTCTCTATTCCATAAAGAAGCCAGTGGGAGAGGGCAGTCCCGGCAGTGGCATCTAAACCTCCCACCGGACATTGGAGAACAAACCCCCACCCTGGCCGACATATCTGAGACCCAGAAGTAGTCACTGAGAATTATATTGCAGGCCATTATATTATCGGAAATCAACAACCCCAGTTTATATTCAAAGGGTGTGTAAACTCCCCCCATTTCCTGGCAGCCGTGGGAGATCTTTCTCCCAACTCCCATTGGCAGACACCACTGGAGGAAGGTGGCTCTTCGGACTTCAACTCATTTTATGGCTCAGTTCCCCTTTAATTAACCCTCTCCCTTCTAGCTGCTTGCTGTCCAACGATGCTGAAGGCCTGCAGTGTTAATTTCGTGAACGAACTAAAACGAGAACGAAAAAGATTTGATGAATAATAACTAAACTAAAACTAAAATGATTCTCAGAAATAAAACTAAAACTAGAACTAAACTGAAATGATTCGATACCGAACTAAATAAAAACTAGAATAAAAATGATTGTCTGAACTAAAATAACACTGCTCACTTGTATGTTTTCTCTCCAATGCAGTGTTGTTTCATGTGCTTGTCGAGCAGTCGTTTGTTGCGGAATGTCTGCGTACAGCTTGCTTGCGGACATACCTCTGTACATGGTAACTTGTGCAGCCTCAGGTGTGTCTTCAGATTGTATATTGTTGTGAACTTTTTGTTACAGCCATCGATGCTACACTGGAAACAAAATCACACAACAACACATAGAGAACTCAACCATTTACGGCTTCAGAGTTACATCAACAGGCATTATCGTCACCTACGTTGCTAGTTTCTTGACATCTTGAAAATACAATATTCTCTGGACTACAAGTAGTACCTTTCAATAAGACGCAGCGAAGCAAAAAATGGCATATTTTAAAACATTGTTACATTAGACAGCTGCTGAGAAAAGTTAATTCTCCGGTTATTGTTGCTGACTTTTCTCATTTTGTCTGCTCTACATCTACCTGCAATCTTGGGGCTGTTTTTGACCAGGAACTTACCTTTTCTGAACACCTAAATCTCGCAGGCTGTGCTTTTTTCAGCTGCGGCAGTTGCGGGTAATTTCCCATTAACTTTAACCCAATACCGCACTCATTCAGCAATAAATAAGTCACTTTTTCAACTATTTTAGATTTTATTTTTAAAATTAATGTATAATTTATATAAATTTGTTAAACATTTCATTTTCATAAACACTATGAAGTGCATAAAACGTGAAAGGTGACCTGACCATGAAATCTTTCCGTCCTTCGTGCGTCTCTTCGTGACGTCTGAGTTTGTATGCTGTTGGAAACGACCAATCACAGTCTTCTTGAGAACACTATAGTGCAAACGATTGTTCAATACCATAGAAAAATCAAAAATCATAGAATTTCTCTCTTAGTAATATTCTGTATTCTTGTATCATGTACTCTCTATGCATCTATGGCATTTCTACTCAGCTCATTGCATTCTAACTGTAATGCTGTTAATAAATAATACAACACAATGCAACTGAATTTAACAATTTTCCCTTGAAATAGCCCAGACGTCCATTTGGCTTGGCAACAGCAACATCACAGCATAGCAATTTCACCTTCGAGGAAAATTACAGGCTCAGTAAGAGACTTGCATAAATGATGAGGTAGGAAGCTCCAACCCTCATTAAACCCTTACTATGGTAATCTATCCCAGCATTAGTTTTAAGCCTAGGCTAAAGCATATCAGTAGCTACTTGTTTCTAAACTTAGCACTCACTCACAACTAAACTGAGTATGTATTCAAACTTTTAAAGTTAACACACGTCATTTAGGATGCCACACATGGGGTATTTATGCTATTAACAACTACAGTATTTTTTAAATTTTAATGTGCCCAAATTTTAGCCCCAAATTCACGCTACACCGGAAACTGAATGGCCAGATGTTTCTGTAGTCGATTGGGGAACTTTTAAACACAGCAGTATTTTTGTTGTCGATAGTTTTTGCCCAAAAGACAAATTTCAGGTCAATTTTGCACATGTTTGGCCAAAAAGGTAAATCTATTGACATACTTACTGAAACTCTGACAAGTCTGATAATTTAAAAGGTGAAAAAATGTGTGATTGTAACAGCAACACAACAGCTGCCATTTCACACAATGCTGTGCTACTGTTGCAGCAGACATGGCTTTTGAATGCGTTATTCTGACTTTACAATGAATGATCTTGATGTCATTATTCAGCTCTTTTGTTATCAGCAGACATGAATATTGAAGTTTCCACATAATTATAGACAAATCAATTATAACAAAAAACTAAATATTACGGATCCCACTCTAATTAATGACACTAAGATCACCTTCCTAGCTCTCATATAAGCTGAGATATAGGCATCCAAAGGTCAATCAATCAATCAATTTTCGTTTATTCCGAACACCTTCAGCTGACAGAACGCAGCTTGTTACATTAATTAGTCATATTTATATATGTGTTCATTTGTATGTCACCTTGTCCTTTCTAGATATCGCTTAATTTAATTTTAAGTGATTTATTCAGAATATGTCTTTATATAGCACTCTAGGAATGAAGTACATGGTCGAGCGGGTCGGGTCAAAATTCGCCGACCCGTATCTCGGAATGTAATTAACCAAAAAATGTCCAGACTGGTTTTTGCATGTCTTATGCACTATAGGTCACATTATGCATTTCTTATGTGGCCCAACAAGTGGACCAAATTTCATGTAAATCTCAGTCGGTCAAGTCAATCATGTTGCCTGAACTGATGTGGAATCACCCAAATGTTTAATTACAAGAGTACACATTAATCACTGTGTGGCTATAGGTCACACTGGTTACTGTGTTACATTACTAGACAATTGCCCAGAATTCTTGTCATGTTAGTCTCTGCTTCTTCCAGACATTCGTTTTAAGAGGATATTTAGAAAGTAAATAATTAAATGTAGCAAAAATTATAGATGTTGCAACTAACCACAAATTTCTTTGATTCTGTTTGGTCGCAGCTGACTTCTTCATCTTCCTGATGGGAAAAAGAATCAAATCTTTCAAAATTTAGATGCACTACATATAAACCTCCTCACTTGTACCTACTTGTGACAATCACTCTGCCATATTTTTAGTCCTGGCATTCTTAAGTACTGGCTTTACTACAGTTCTTCCTAATTATTTACATTTTTTGATTAAATTCGTGCAACACATATCTGGTATGACAGTATGTTAAACAAGTCTTAAATGATACCAAGTAATCTAATCACTTCTATAATGCCATTGTAATGCACAATCAATTGATGGTCACTTCAGGTTAAATCAAAGGTAAGAATCTTGATACGCTGGAGAAACACAGTAAAAATCCAACTGGTCAGGAAAACAGAGAATCAGACTATGGTGGTGGGCAAGCCAGTTGAAAACTTACGAGTCTGAAGTTTAGATTTCAAAGATAACAAAGAAAAGACAGAGTGCATGGGGGCAGGCCAGCGAATTCCAAAGCTTCAGCCCAGCCACCCAGAATGCCTGAGAAGTTCTGGTGCAAGGCACAAGAGTCTAAGCATTCGTGGATCAAGTGCAGTATGTGGTTGTAATAGGGTATTAGGATACACACACATTCATGCATAAACATTTTCAGGTCTGCAAATGTTGGTAAAAAAAACTTTCATAGGTTTTCCTTTTCCATTTCTTCAACTTTCATTCACTCATTCTAAAATCCAGTACCATAGCGAGGGGTGTTCCAGCGGTTCCATGGAACAGGGCAAAACTCAAAAGGGGCACAAATTTTGAGACGGACTGATTTAATTACTAGACTAATTACTTGAAGTATGAAATATCCATCCTTAATTAAATAAATGTAATAAAACCCCCAAAAAGTGTATATATATATATACATGTGATTTAGGTCACTGCCTGCTATGGATTTCTGTCAATACAGGGTGTATAACTGTCGCTGTCATTTGCTAGATATGCTGGCATAGACTAAAATGGGCGCAGAAGTGAAATAGAGCAAACTGCCATGATTGGTGGAATTTACGCAGGAAACGTGCTCTTGCAATACTGCGCCGAGATTGGTGGAAAGCGAGGGAAACGAACGCGGTTATTTTAGGCACATATACGGTAAAACTAGGCGAGGCACTGAGTAGGGGCTCTTAGATGGTTTTGCATGCATAGTCCCTGCTTACTGAAAACCAGCATTGCTATTCAATGAACGTTTGCAAATTCGATCTCGATTAAAAATGTAATTTTGGAAAAGACAGATAACTTATCAAACGAATTGATAAATATAATTTTCCTGTAATTGGATGTGGAAACCGCAAGCCGGTATCTCCACTGAATTTATTTTAATTGAATTATAATCAGAATTAGCAAAATGGCGAATGTTGAGTTGTCAGTGCCAGCTAATGAAGAGCTAGTTGATTTAATTCAGAAAATTATACAGCGTCAAGAAGAACAGGCAGAAGTGCTAAGAAGTATAGTAAGTGCTAAGACAGGGAGTGAACCCCAGACCGATAGTGAAATTACTGTAGTAGGGTCGAGGAGCTAGCCTGGTATCTGAAAAGCTGAAGAACGTAACAGCCAGTGGCGCTATACAAGTCACGGTATAGGTGGGCCTCGTAGGAGCACACGCCTGCTTCATAAACCCCGTGTTAGTTACACGATGGGACACCCATGGCCTACGGTGGGGAATCGAACCCAACGGAAGTCGAATCCTTTCCTCAGGGAACTTGCCCGAACCTCCCTGTCCTCATAGTCCCTTAAACAGCATGAGTGCTTGCCAGAGCATGGTCTCTCTCTCTACCACACACACACACACACACACACACACACACCCACACATGCATGCATGCACGCACACATATAATATGTAGGCTATAGATTGATACCTGGGCAGGCTTATTTAAAAATGGCAATAGTAAATATTTAATAAATTTAGTTTTATAAATTCTTGTTACTTTCATTGAAATAAATCTGAAGTGACTAAAATGAAATGTTAACAGAAACTTGGTTTCTATTTTCTTTAGAAGACAAAGTTTTACATTATATTCGTTTTATATTATATTATTCTGTTATGAAGTTGCGGCTGTGTCAGCTTGATTATTTTCAATAAGCAAATATTGTCGAATATTGATTGATTGGAGATAACAAATTTGATCGTTACTGGTAAAGTTGATCTTTGAGAGGTGGGGGCGCTAGATTTAACCTTGGAACAGGGTGCAATTATAGCTTGCTACGGCCCTGCTAAAATCCAACCCACATTCAGCCCAGTGCATCTCTTTTCATCTCCATCAACATAATCAAAATATAATTAAAATATATCTCTTCCCATATGCTAAGAATAATATTCTCACTGCTATTAGTATAAGCACACGTTAATAAAACCAAATACACCACAAATAATTATGCTGGCTGATACACATCAAATACAACATATAGAACTACTTACATGCCTGCCCACATCTGGAAGACTGGCTGACTGTCGGTTGACAGCGGCTCCTCTGAGAACAAAAACTTTCTTTTTGGTAGGAAAATCAGCGGCAGATTGTCCAAAAACTGTAACCGATGATTTTGATGAACTTTGAGACTTTTGATTGAAGTTCAACTGCTTTGAGTGCATCCTTACAGATTCATTTGTAGCTGTTGGCACAATGGAATTCGCACATTCTGCTAAAATATATCAGAACACATCATCCTGCACTTCAGATCCACTTTCCCATGATTTCTGGCCCTTTTGCTACGTCTTTCCCATGTCATGGCCCAATTCATGCAGATTTAAAGGTAAATAATTACAGGCAACTTGTTTATACAGTCCTAGAGAGACTCATCAAAAGCATGGTCTCATTGTCCAAGGACATATTACTTGCACCTAAGGTCTAAACATGATCACAGCAATTGCATGACAAGATACAATATTATTAAGAGTCAAAGGACCATGGGTTGTGTGGACAACAGGTGTTCTACCATTTATGGTCATTCACTTAAAGAATTGATCGGGTTCAGAGGTGACTAACTTAACTGTATCTGCCAGGATATTACAGAACTGGTTATACGTCTTTTAGAACCCCTAAGTATTATCCATAGCAATATAAAGATCAGAAGCATAAATCTTGGAAAGCATTACAAGGGATAGACCTTGCAGAAAATAGCTTCATAAACAAACCTCCCTATTACCTTTGAGATTTTTAAAGTATTTATTTATGTATATTAGCTATTTATATAGCACCTTTACAGAAACTCAGAGCCGTAAAATATGTGAATTTATCATTTAAAGGACAATTCTCTTCGTCACTTGGAGCATATTTTTAGCTCAGCTAAGCCCTTCCCCGACTATGTGAATGGTATTTGTAAGTTAGCATATATGCATTTTCATGACACGCGCAAAATTTCAAGCAAAATCCAGAGCTAGTATAATGATGAAATGTAACCGCAATAAGAATAATAAGATGAATTAAGTGATCACAAATGGAATACATGTATGCATTTGAAATGATAATCTACTTTATCTAGCTGTCAAGTTCTGCCAAGCCGAATCCTTCTTTTATTCCACTGCTTCATGCATGATTCTGCATAATTTAGCACACTAAATCACACAATGACCTATGTCTCCTTTAGGGATTATTCTATTAATTTAAATATTCTCCCTTGTAAAGGATGTAGCATACTGCATTAGGACACCTCATACTTATACACGACTGTGGAAGACTTGATAAAAAAAGTGGAAAATTTCTCATCAAGGGAAGATTTTGGGGAAGAGCTGGCAAACCTACAACTGTGAAATACTGGCCTCAACGCATGACCACAAGTCACAAGGTCAAGGCCAGAAGTCAAGTGGCAGAAGGCATCCTGAGGCTGCCCTATGTAATCCTTAAAGGCTAAAGCCAATCAATACCCTAGTTTCTAATAAGGAGTTGGCTGTGCAGAACAATACAAGCAAACAGACCCAAGGAGCCAACTGTGTAGCGTGCTAACGTACATGTGCTTAGAAACATGTGACTTGATAAAGTAATGCTTTTGTTAACACACCATAAGGTTTATCAGCTGTTCATTAAATATTCATACAATGATAACATGTTGCAATGTTACCTGAAAGATTTCCAATACTGACCACTGAAAGCACACTGACTGGCAATGGCTTTTGAATACCACCCTGGTCAAGTTCATTAAATCCAACATCAGTTGATGGTGTCACAATGTTTACACAATCAGTGGCAAAACAGTCCTTGAGGGTGGGTGGCAATGCATCTCCTGCTCCATAAGTCAACATCTGCTGTTTAATTTCACTCTCATATCCATCTTTAATAAATACAGAAGTTTCAAGAACCAAGTCCATGACCGAAAGCCCTGTATCTGACCTTAATGCACACTGACCAGAAGACAAAATGGCCTCCTCATTTAGTTTGCAAGACCTCGTATGGCACAGTGGCAAAACATCATTACTGTAGTTCACAGAGGGGGCATCAATCATTTGACACAAATGACTCTCAGTTCCTGATGATGCATTTACATCCATCACATTTTCAAAATTGGCCACAGAAAAGCACTCTTCTGGAAAGCAACAATTTGATGCACTTGTATTTGTACCTGACAGCAATTTGTCAAATGGAACAGTCTGTAAATTTAATGTTGAAGAATCACATACTTCATTTTTCACTGTGGTTAAGGGAAGAGTTTGTAAACCTGAACTCTCAGGAACACTTGATTGCTCCAAGGTATTCTTTTCACTTATATTTATTCCTAATGGATGGTTTTCTTGAACAATTTCAATTATGTGAAATAAATTAGGATCATCCAGTTTGAAGTGAGGTTGATCACAGTTCCTTGTGATTGATTTATCACTTGAACAGTCAAACAAAGTCAAGTCTGTATTGGACAGGGATTCTGAGCCAATGCCTATAACGCTCTGCTTCAGTGATCTTGGACTGCATACTTCTAACAAGCTATTTCCGCTAAGCGCGCTATATTCAATGTCTCCCAATTCCGCCTTCACTTGCTTGATGTTTAATTGTGCATACCCAGCATGCGAGTTACCAGTCCCATTATCTGGAATCTCCAGCAAAACCTGTCCGAATTCCCCAGCTGACATAACCCACTCTGATGATGGGCTGCTTGCATCCATCGTACCATTCTGACCAAACCCAGGCACCGCAATATGTCTGTCGTACATTCCACCCTCAACCATCACGTTTTCTGTATTCATCGTATCAACATTTGCGTCGTACGTTTGGTCTCTTTCGTTCCACCGAACGCCATCTTGTCTCTCTGAAATTTTCTCAACCTCAACTGGGACCTCTGTGCTTCGCGAAAGGGCGCTGATATCCTCTGTTCCATCACTGCTACCAATGGGCACGGGACTGTTCTCATCTTCAAAGCGACTCTCTTGCTCACAGCCGCCATTTTTTACACCAAGAAGCCATGGATTAGACATTTTGAACCCCACAACCACCGACGACGACGATGACGGGGTTCACATAAAGGTAAACACGGACCAAAGACAGTAAAAACACATCGGCAAAATCGTTGGGCAAAATTAAGAGTACTGTTGTAAGCGCCATCTGGAGCATGATCTGGAGCCTTCCTGAAAGCGCTATGTTCTTGATTACGTAATGATCAAGGAATCTCTATCTAGAGGAATGCTTACTCATTGGAAAAAATTTTATATTTAGTTACACTCTTATCCACAGATGTCGCCTCGGTTCAATTTGAAATACAATGTTTTAAATATGCACATGAAATTTTTACTTGGCAAGCATTATTGTTCGTCGATTTGCCTTCAAGATATTGTTGGAGGGGTAGTATAAAGGATAACACTCCTGCCTGAAGTTTTCATGGACCCGGTTCGATTCCCATAAGGTCCCTCTGGGTTTAATTCATGCCTTAATAATTCATTCCCTAGGTGGAAGCAAAAGTACAACGAGCTTGCGCCTTGCATGGCTGCAACTTTGCTGATGTAAGCCTATGTCTTCTGATTTTTTTCTTGTGAATTGTTTAATCGTCAATCGTCATAACATGTAGGCCTAGGCCTATATGGAATAAATGGTGTAGGCCTATGTGGCCTACAGCGCAGTGCATGTCGTTTTGTATTAATGAAAGAAGAAATTTAATTGTTTTTGGTCAAAAAATTACTTTTTCTGGTATTTGGATCGTTAGGCCTATTCCTGGGATGCGCCGATTCCGCCTAATACCGATTAGTGCAAAATCCGCCCGAACTGTAGAATTCCCGCCAATTAATCGGCCCATTTCTAGAATTCAGCTGCATCCGATTACATTTCATCCAGTTAGCGAGGTCACTGATGGAGTTCACTGAGGCGGACCGAAGATGTTGGACGTTGGTGGAATCAGGACGACAGAAGCCAGAGACCTGCGACAGGCTGCGAGTCATGCGTGTCGAGATGACCATGCATGCAGGGCATAACAAATTTATTCGCACTGAAGCACTAATTTTAAAGAATATCCAAGAAAATTTAGACTTAAAACCTCTATAAAAATACCCATGTTCTTAATTTTCTGTTTTGCATTTTCAAGCTCTTGTTAAAAAATTTAACCGTGACCATTGTGTCCCACTCCCATGCCAAAATATCTGCGGGCGCCCATGACGAGTCAATGCATTGGTTCATTTGGTTGGCCTTGACGTAGGCGATTGCACAATGAACTTTGACACAGGCCAAATTGCACAATGGTCCACATGTGGCCCATTGGCTGATTGTTTTATTATCTGATGATGGAGTGAGAGAGAGTTCAGTGTCTTCGACTACCAAAGTTCAGCGCTGGTATAGCCTACGTACGTGACACTCTTCTCTCCTCACCTAGTTCCACTTTCGACACGCTCACAGTCGTAGGGGAAAGTAGCCTAAAATGACATACTCGGGTAAAATGACATAGGTGGCACGTGGGCTGGACCGTAGTATATATACTGTATATATCGTCAACTTACTCATTTACTTTCCTCGAGCGTGGCACCTGCTGTTGCTATTTTTAGTGAACGAATATGGCAGCATGCGCAGAAGTGCGTGGTTGATGTTTAGATTATTTGTGACATTGCGATACAATTTGATAGTTTACGACAGTCAAGGCTGCTAAAAAGGTACGTGCAGATACTGAGGAATTTAGTCTTTTGCAAAGGGTATGCATATTATGTCGATCAAGTCCCGTACAACTTTTAGCTTGGAACATTTCGTCGCGGCCTCAGCGGTAGGTCTCAACCTAGCACCCATAGACAGGGTAAAATGACATACACGTCACCGGGCAATATGACATACATGTGTCGTTTTGCCCGGACATACTGGGTAAAACGACATAGGGTGTGTCATTTTATCCACTGCAGTAATTATTGCCATATGAGAAGTCTGTATTGTATTGTATTGTGTTGTATCTAAAGATTTATATAGCGCCTCTCTCAGAATAACTATTCAGAAGCGCTCTCAGCACGAAAACCCCGGGGGAAAAGAAACGTCTTTAAAGAACCAGAGACCAAAGAGGAAAAAATAGTCATTAGTTTAGCCCTTAATGAGGGGGAAGGACCCGGAAGGTCATTCCAAGTAGAGGGACCAACCACAGCAAATGCCCGGCGTTGAGCCAAGGCAGTCCTAGTCCTAGGAACAAAAAGATCTAGCCAATCAGCAGAGCGCAAGGAACGAGATGAGGTCGCAGATAACGGCTTTCGCATATAGTCAGAAAGATACTTTGGGGCACTTCTCGGCTGCGCCTTTGAGACTAGAAAGAGTACTTGAAAACCTACATATTGTTGATACTTATATATCACTAATCTTTGCTCCGATCGTTAATTCACTATGACATGTTGTATACAGGATGGTGAACAAATACAAAAGAAAACCAGATCGCCAGAGTTGGAATTCAGAATACACGAGGCTAGCTATCACAGCAGTTGAAACTAATGAAATGGATTGGCTACGAGGTTCAAAAGAATTCAACGATCCACGGGGTACTGTGTACATTAGGACTTCGAGCCAGCCACTACACTGTCAGAAATTGTATGAGCCCATTTGTGATACTAGTGTCACTTCAAACCCCAGACACTCATTCGGATGCTGAACATTATGTAGCTCAGAAACCATCTACGATGACAGAGGGTATTGCAGGCATTAAACTTCAGATTTCTCACTCAGAGAAAACTACAGTGCTTCCAATAAACACATCTTGTGTATGTACACCAATTCGAGCTGTTGATTTGTCTCCATTTCCTCCCTCATCACACTGCATCCCGTAGTAAGAGGACAAGTGAAGGTGCATCGGCTTTGACAAGCAACCTGTAGGCTACCTGATGATAGCCATAAAGTACAGTGAAAAAGATAGACAGAAAAAAGTAAGACCGAGAAAGCTCAGTCTGGAGGAACCACAAAAAGAGTTCCTGTGAAAAAGAGCAAAGCTGCATGCAAAAGTACCAAAGAGAGGTGTGGAGTCTGTGGACCACATGATGATTTCAAAAGGGCAAATGAGCCAAGGCCTTCAAGCCAGAAATTAAATGAAGATGATGCAGATCCAAGATGCCTGTTTTGCAGTGACTTGTTGTCCAACTCACGTGAACGTGAGCCCTGGATCAAGTGCACAGTTTGCCACAACTGGGCACATTGCGAATGATCTCAAAGAAAACAAACTTTTGTGTGTGATTTGTGTAGTGAAGACATCGCTCTTGTTATGTGTTGGGCACTGATCAAGTAGGCCTGCAACAAGTTTTGGCAGACTTGTAGCAATTGATTTTTGAGTTTTTATACATATTGTTAGCTGGTTAGTCTAGGGGTGGAGTGTGAGTTAAATGATAGGCGAAAATGACCAAGAAAACAAGGGAAGACTTTCGCAATATTTGATAAAATTGTATTATTTACACTATGTACAACTTGAAACATACTCACACAACCAAACCAGCAAGAAAACAGCAGACTCTTCTTGAAGACGTCTGGAAACTACACAACCTCGAGAACCGGCATTAAACAAAAGAGAAGTGACCACAGAGGGTACACTCTCGAACACGACATCAACGAGTAGCGACCACGTAGGGTACACTCTCAACAAGGCTGACCTACGAAAAGGTACTCAGCGAAAACACACAGCAACCTTACTTAACTAAACCGGTCTCCCAATCTACACAAACGCCTCGCTATATATAGGCAGCGACAATCCTATTTACAAGGCAAAACGAGGTGCGTCTTAACTAAGGTTAGTAAGTGCACGTGTGACGATGAGATGAGAACGTAATGGCGGGATGGCTGAAGGCCACTCCCAACAGACCCCCCGACAACGAAAAGAGGAAACATTGAAAGTGTTTCCGACTTACGGAAAACATAAAACCGTACAACAACGACATAACATCTCAAATTGAATGCACAATTCACTATAGGACAATGTGACTTACAATCAAACACAAACACAAACATCACAAAAACGAATGCGCCTTTCACAACAGGATAAAGCGTCTTATCATACAATCACGACATCTCAAATCGATAAACTGTCATCAACTACAAAGTTCATCAAAAGTAATAAAGTTCATCAAACGTTGCACAACAACAAACTAAACGAAATCATCACAGAAACGTAAAACTGTAAACTATAATGTAGAGACAGTTCATACCAAGTCCGTGGGTCAAAAATCCCAAAGCAGCCTTGACAGCATCCTAAACTATAGGCCTATCAATCACCAAAGGTGAAGCGACAAACTAAGTCTGTAAATAAATTTAAATGGCGAACAATATTCAAATACGTAACTATCAAGTTCATGGAACAGCAACAGTCCAGACTAAACTTCCTACAACACAAATTCTTACAACGACGACAACATAAATCGAGAACTATCTTTGTAGTCGAACAAACTAGTATCGTAACGAAACAAAACAGATCGTGAACGTAGATCCAAAAGGCCATACATTTAAACCGAGGGACGAGTGAAACTGTTCGACTCGTAAACCAGAATGTACAAGAGACTGTCCAAGGCAATGTCCACAGCAATGGACCGCGAAGAAACGAAGTAAGCCAGACTCCCACGCCAGAGTGTCTGGTCAAAGGCAGCCATGCCAACGAAGAACCAAAGTGGCCCATGGTCCGCATCGTTAACCATTGGAGCAGAACCAAAGCGCACACCAGCCGTGCGTACACCAACCACCAGCGCGAACATCTCCGTCCGAATCCACCGAGAACGTCAGTCATCTGGAATATACAACTCCCAAAACACAACATTACAGTAACAAGCGTAATCAGAAAAAGTGCCTTGAATCTACACAAGTCTGTGCACAACTGAAACGAAACATCCGAATTAGGCACATGCACAATCGACGAAGCCCATGCACTTTCACTTTCCTTTACAGACACACAACTTCCATCGTTAAACACACCTTCAAACGTATTCTGAAACACAAGTACTTCATCACACTGCAGTACTGCACAAAATCCGAAAGACAATTCTCGAACACCTCTTCGAGTTTAGACGACTCAGACACAATCACACACACATTTGAAGAAACACCCGTATCTACATCAAGTGACGGCACCCTATCAATGCACAACTCATATTTCTTCATGAGGTTCACCTGCACAACACACTTACTTTTCCGTCTATCCAGTGTAGCAACCAAACAATTGACCGATCTCAACCATTCCAACACGACACACAGAACAGCATACATAACCTCAAGTAGCTTCCAAATCAACGACAAAAACCACAAGACTTGTTGTCCCACTTCAAGGTCAACAACTTTCACACACCTATCAAACCATTGTTTAGATTTCAACTGTGCGACCAAAGCATTATCATTCGCCGAACGAACAGACGTACGAATTCGTTCACGCCACTCAAGCGCAAAATCAACCAAATTCGTTTGAGCAACACCAGACAACACATCATCATACAACCAACTCTGTTCGATCAAACGTAACGAATCATTCATACATCTCAAGGAACCAACAGTGTCTACTGCCCAAGAAGGAGGAACTCCCTTATCTAACCTCTGACAAACATCACAATTTCGACAACACGTACAAACAGAAGAATTACCACCTGGCCAATATAAATGACGCAGTAAGCGGCCCAAAGTTTTCTTCACACTCAAGTGACCACTGGCAGGAATGTCATGCGCAACGTACAACAACTTAGTATACAATTGCGAAGGCACAACAATTTGACTATACCCTAACTCATCAGACGTATCACCATCCTTCCACAGTTTCACCAAAATCCCATTATCAATTGAATAGGACTGGCATTCGACCGATTGACCATCCCTTCGTTCAACCACCTGATTCAAAGGCAGCAAAGACGCATCATCCTTCTGCATACTAATTAACGTATCTCTGGACACAATATTAGTCAAATCAGCATGCAACACAGTAGACTCGTTGAATAAATCACTCAAGTCAACGTCCAACCGTGAATCTATATCAACACCCTTATCGTCTACAGATTGAGTATGCGACACAGGTAAAGAACCAGAATCAAGCAATTTAGTTTGAGCGCGCGTGGTCACTCCCACATTTATCTGCTCCTGTGGACTATCCAGATCGTTGCTTA
Source organism: Aporrectodea caliginosa (assembly GCA_020284085.1). Taxonomy (NCBI): domain Eukaryota; kingdom Metazoa; phylum Annelida; class Clitellata; order Crassiclitellata; family Lumbricidae; genus Aporrectodea; species Aporrectodea caliginosa. Next base: position 884,819 of record JACEVL010000887.1, read on the forward strand.
CCAAAATGTGTATGCCAGATGGCAAATGGTCTACCAACCCACACAAAATATTGCCGTTAGTGAATTTAGACTCAAGTCGGAGTTCAACCAAAGGAACCCGAAGCGTGACGCCCGAAATGTCCCTAATAAGTCGTACCTCACCGGTGTCACAGAACTCATTAGCATGCAGTAATTCCTTGCTAGCCAAAGTTTGCAAAGAACCAGTAGCTCTTAAGACCACAATATTTCGAGAAAGTCCATTGGGCGTATATACATAGCCAGAAGAACAGCATGACAAGTAGCCAGCGTCGACCATTTTAGTCGGCCCATCCTTCACTTGTACAGACATATCTATTCCCGTGACAAGTTCAAAATTTCGAGGAGGAGTATTCTGCTGAGAAGCTAGATCTCTTTTTTCCCTCAATTTCTTCAATTTTTCCTGCAGTTCGGCCTTTCTCTCCTCCATCTTCAATTTCATTTCCGCCATTCTTTCTTCAGCCTCTTTTCTCCGCCTTCTGTCTTCACTCTCCATTTTCCGTATTCGTTCTTCACTTTCTCTTCTCAATTTCTCCAAATGAAATTTCCTGGCACTCTCTAACTTCTTTAATTCATTCTTTTCTATCTCCTCTAGGTGTCCAAATTCAAACTGTCTAAATCCCCACTGGAACGCCTCTTTTTCTGCGCTACCAATTTAGCCAGAATTTTCTGCATTTGAGACTCACTCAAACCTCTAGTATCCTGTTTAAATTTCTCTAATTCAAGCCTGACTTCTTCGGCCGACATATCAAAAATATCATACAAATTCACCGACTTACGAACCGGAGAAGCTGGCCCCGGCGAGTCTAAACCAAGCGTAGCCATTGTACACTGTCGTACGCTCAAAAACGCGCACAACCACGAGAAAAACTGTCAAAAACGCAACCCCAATTTCCAATTTTGAAATTTCCAATTTAACAAACGGATAGGGTGAATTTTCGCAATGGACGAGCCCCCATATGTTAGCTGGTTAGTCTAGGGGTGGAGTGTGAGTTAAATGATAGGCGAAAATGACCAAGAAAACAAGGGAAGACTTTCGCAATATTTGATAAAATTGTATTATTTACACTATGTACAACTTGAAACATACTCACACAACCAAACCAGCAAGAAAACAGCAGACTCTTCTTGAAGACGTCTGGAAACTACACAACCTCGAGAACCGGCATTAAACAAAAGAGAAGTGACCACAGAGGGTACACTCTCGAACACGACATCAACGAGTAGCGACCACGTAGGGTACACTCTCAACAAGGCTGACCTACGAAGAGGTACTCAGCGAAAACACACAGCAACCTTACTTAACTAAACCGGTCTCCCAATCTACACAAACGCCTCGCTATATATAGGCAGCGACAATCCTATTTACAAGGCAAAACGAGGTGCGTCTTAACTAAGGTTAGTAAGTGCACGTGTGACGATGAGATGAGAACGTAATGGCGGGATGGCTGAAGGCCACTCCCAACAATATATATATAGGCTAAGTGCTAGTCACATATTGGAAGCTTTTTCATGTAGTGTTGTTGACCTAGTTCTTCAGTTTATTTGCTGATGATTGCTTAGTTTATCGGTATAAAATGTGTTTGTCTTTCTTGTAACAGTTTCAGTTGAATTGCAGTTCTGCTTGTCCCTGAGTCGTCAGTGTTGTATTTTGTCACGATAGGCCTAACATGTTTAACTCTTTAAAAAAATCCTAATTGCGTTGTGGTTCCAGCAGCTGTTTAGTTAGTCTCAGAACATCAAAATATAAAATATAATATGTTATAATTTTCATTTTACTATAAATAATAACTTGTAATCATTTTATTTAAGCCTTACAAATTGGGTCAAAAATGTGTATGTCATTTTAGACTATACCCTATGTCATTTTGCCCAGCACATAGCCCAAAATGACATAGAACAAGCATTTTTACAAAACTGCCGGTTTTTTCTGTTCTCATATATTTATTAGTATTTGGACCACTGCATTATGTAAGTGCACTAGGTGTCTGATAAACAGGATAACAAAGTCCCACTTGTGCGATAAATATTATGCTAAACTTGCAAAAAATCCTTAGCTATGTCATTTTGGGCCACTTTCCCCTAGTCCTACAGCTATTTGACCTCCATAATTATGCACTTCTACTGTTACGAATATCCTTGACAATATGCTTCCTCGTCGCAAAGTCTGGACACGTATTCGTCCACTGGCAGTCTGGTTTGACGCCGACTGTCATCGACTTCGTCGTCAAATTCGACCTAGAGCGAGCGACGTTATCGCCGGACTAAGGAGCCCAACGATCGATTGGCTTGGATTGCCCAGCTTCGTACCCTTCATCGTCTCTACCATCTGTCTAGGGGGCTTCTGGCGCATTGGATAACATCTGGCAAAGTGACCGAGAGGTACCGAGTTCGAGCCCCTGTTGGGCGGATATGCTTTGTGTTTGCAGGCTGTCTGTTCTGTTAGTAGTTAAGATTTGTGTCTTGTGAATTGCATAATTGTAGCACTGTAACCGGTTGCGGTGTGTCAACCGATTGTTGAATAAACGAAAATATATTATATCAAAAGGAGGCAGCTCACTGGGAAACGCCAAGAATCCCAGAATCCCAGACGTCTGTGGTCATCTGTCTCGGGGCTTCTTGGCCGGTCTTCTCGCTCAACTGAAACCCCTTCCTTCACAGCAAATGAATTCCTTGAAATATTATAAGGCTCTATGTCCACTTTTTTTGAAAAATCAACCTAACGCTATATCTTTACCAGGATGACAGTCGATACAGAGGCAGGGGCGTCCATCCTATGGGGGAATGAAGCAGAAATCTTCATAGCCTTTTCAGGGGGAAAGAATTTTTTTAGTACATTAAACGTCTGTTCAGTTTTTTCCATCTCAGAAATAAATTGATGTGCTTTTAATTTGATGCGGCTCAGCTGATGCGTCAGTGCAGTCAGAAACTGAAACTGATCAGAGAAGATGAACATCCATGGCTGTCCCTAGTTACACAATTACAACGATTTACAACGACCCACGATGTTTATGCGAACTTTCCGGTTCATCGAGCAAGACGACCACTTAGACAACATGACCAGAAAACTGAGAAAGGGATTGTAAAATGTGGTGCTCAGTACTGTAGCACAGACCACTATCGTATTGGTGTTTACTATACAACACTGGATATACGGTTGCTTGTCAAATACAGGACCGTTTCCATGATGACATGCTAGGTATTTTTGAAGAAATGGATCATTTTACGCCAAGGAAGAGGATAGCGTACCGACAGACAGTGCATGTAACTAACCTGTGTAACTTCTACGACCTAGACCCTCCAAAGTACGGCCCGCGGGCCACATCCGGCCCGCAGGCCTTTAATCTGGCCCGCAGAACTCTCCTGGAAGAAACAAACTAAATTGGGAAAATTGAAAATTTTAACGCCGCTGTATACTCTGACATGCATATTGCCAAAATCCATGTCGCTGTTTGTAAGGCACTGTGCCTGATATGCAATGACACCATTGCAGTGCTTAAAGAGTACAATATTCGGAGACATTATGAACCCAAGCATTAGGCCTACTCACAATTCACTGGACAGCTGTGCACGAAGAAATTTATTTCTTCGGAGTTTTGGCCCGTGGAGCTTTAGAAAGTCGGCAATGTGGCCCCCCGCTGGAAAACTTTGGAGACCCCTGACCTAGACCCACAGATTGTGAAAACCGAGCTCCAGGAGTTTCTACATGCGTACATGCATATCGCGCCATGCAAGACATTGTGCCTCTTAAAGACTTGATTCCCGATGATTGAAAACTAGAACTGATTGACCTATATGATGCAGGCACAGGCAGCGACGACGATGACAAGCAGAAGACACATCTGACACATAGGACAGTGGATTGAAAGCTTGTTATGTTAAGCTATTACGTGTAATATGGCAACTTTCAGGCTATCCCACGCTCACCAGCTTGTTCAAATCCTGGTATCCCTTGCGGTGACCAGTTGCTCAACTGAGCGAGTAATGAGTCGCATCCACATAGTTGATGACTGGTTTGCATCTCTGACAGTATTAGCCTGTGAACGAGACACTATCACAAAAACTGGACGAAATTAATGTTGGGGCTTTAAGATTTCGGGGGTTTTACGTTAGAAATAGTTGCAAAAGTCCCGTTTTTGGGGGATTTTGCATGTAAAAGCATGTAAAAAAATTTTTCACCTATTTCGGGGGGTTTGGACCCGTAAAACTACCCCTAAATACGCCCATGCTATCACAAAAACTGGACGAAATTGTTGATTGCTTGGCTACGCACTCTGCTGCTCAGAAGAAGTACATAATTATTGTAATATTAGTACTTACGTTAGTAGGCCTACTGCATGGCCGCTCTGGCGGTATGCATTCCTCTGTCTGTGTACAAGTCTTCAAATTTTATTTTTTACAGTACACCAATCGTCTGGGGCGGTCGTGTTTGGGGCGGTCAATCTGATGACACGAGGGGGGAATGCTTCATAGGCTTAAAGGGGGATGGACGCCCTCTGCTGAATAGTCTAGCTTAACTGGAGACGCTTTCTTAAGCTCTATCTTCAGTGCTATAAAGCTCTATGTCCACTGATTTGGACAGTGTCTCAAAGCTATAGAGGTACAAGTTCAGTCATCCAATAGAATCATTAATTTTATATCACGTGAATTGGAGATATAACCGTGATCGAGTGAGGTTTGAAAAAAGAATTATACCATAGCCAATACCATAGCAGTGAGAGAGCGTAACACGTGACTGGACTTGTAACCTACAGCACTCACTTTGTCTGCAATCAATAATGTTATACAGCTCTATTTCCAAAAATAGTCACCCTTGCCATAATTATAGCCAAATTACTCATAATCGGTTTACATTATGATCGAAATACACATTATAATCATACTAAGGGAAAACTTTGTTTTCCAAAAAGTTTAATTTAATTGCCATCAATGAAACAGAGCAAAAAAATTTCGTCAGCAAATCTTAAAAATCGTTTTTCTTCGTTTCGCAAAAAGTGGACATAGAGCTATGTAGTTCTAGGGGTACAAATGAATTCCTTGAAATGCTGACAGCCAAGATCGACCGTCTTCGTGCTTCAACCGCTGACGCTCCTCCTCCAACGTTTACCTCAACGTCAGCTGTCTTCGATGGTTTTCGACCTATCTCTGAGTCGGACCTTCGTTCAGTTTTATCATCTGTTAACTTAAAATCATGTGAACTAGATCCACTACCCCCTTTTATCATTAATGACATTTTGGATGATCTTGCCCCTTTCTTGGTATATCTGTTTAATAGGTCGCTCTCTGAAGGCTGCATTCCTCCCTCGCAGAAGCGGGCCCTTGTCTTTCCTTCGCTCAAAAAGCCTAACCTTGACACCAACCTTTGCAATAACTATCGGCCTATCTCAAATCTATCCTTTCTTAATTTCTAAGACTCTAGAACGTCCTGTCTCTCTCCAGTTTCTCCCTTATCTTGAGCAATCTGGTCTACTTCCTGCTAACCAGTCTGGCTTTAGGGCTAACCATTCCACCGAGACTGCCCTCCTTTCCCTACTTTCTGAAATCTATTCTGCTGTTGATAGGTCTGAACTGACTCTTCTGGCTCTCTATGATGTCTCAGCAGCTTTCGATATGGTCGATCATGAGATTCTTCTCCAGCGTCTTGAGACCTCTTATGGGCTTAAGGGCCTCCCCCTTTGTTGGTTTCGCTCATACCAGTATCTATAGCGCCGAGTGAAGCGCAAACAATAGACGCTACAAGCGCAAACAATAGGCGCTACAAGCGCAAACAATAGAACCGGCACAAGCGCAAACAATAGGCGCTACAAGCGCAAACAATAGGCGCTACAAGCGCAAACAATAGGCGGTACAAGCGCAAACAATAGAACCGGTACAAGCGCAAACAATGGGCGCTACAGACGCACAAAGGAATGACAGCAGAACTTAACCATTAATTAATACCCAACAAGATTTACAGAGACACACACACAAACAGACCGTATGTCAGACACACAGACAGACAAACAGTCACACACAAGGATGACTAAACAATCATACAGCAAGACACACATATTTTCAAACGCGCTCAATTAATAATCCAAAGTTCACTTCTTCTATGCCAAGGTTTCAAAGTCTCTGACACGCGAAGCGAACATATTGTACGACCGATTGTAAATACAACAGACGGTCAAATCAACAGACCGTCACGCACACATGCCTAGTCAAACGTGACCAATTGCAGGCGTCTAAACACGCTGTGTTGTATACACACCTGGCATTTCTTCAATACCTGTACTATTTGTATAATGTATCCATACTAAAACATGCATAAACCAATACATTAAGATATTGGCGCTATATAAATTATTATAATAGAACGCATTGATCTGAAATAGGCAGTCTGAAAATACAGTGAAAAAATGCAAACTTGTGCACATAGCGAGAATTTATATAGCACAATATCAAGTAACATACTCTGAAATGCCCATAGTCCATTGAATTATCGAATTCGTTATCAAATGATTGGTTTCTAAGCCTAAGCATCCACATACAACATACATCTACACATCTTTCAATATAGATTGCGAGAGTTATAATTATTGTTATTATTATTCTTAAAGCGCACAATTCTCAAATATCAAACAAAATTGTTGTAAAAAGAAAGAACACGGAGAAAGAACACGAGACGAGAGTTATTATTGATATTATTATTATTAGTATTAGCATTATTATTCTGAAAGTCCTCAATTCTCAAATATCAACCAAAATTGATGTAAAAAGGAAGAACACGGAGAAAGAGTACAAGACGAGAGTTATTATTGTTATTAATATTATTAGTATTAGCATTATTATTCCGAAAGTCCTCAATTCTCAAATATCAGCCAAAATTGCTGTAAAAAGGAAGAACACGGAGAAAGAGCACGAAGGAGGGCGGAAGGGAGGCACAGAGAGAGAGAGAGAGAGAGAGAGAGAGAGAGAGAGAGAGAGAGAGAGAGAGAGAGAGGCAGAGGTAAGCTGCTATTTTAATATATGTTAAAGTTGCGCTCTTATTGCAGGTTTGTTTGTATGTGTGCGCATAAGCATGTGTATGTTTGTATGCTTGAGTGTTTGTACAAGTGTGTATTTGTATGTTTTTATGTGTTTGTGCAGATGTTTGCACATTTGTGATTCTGTATATGGGTGTGTATAATTTATGCAAGTATGTATATGCTTAAGTGTTTGTATATTTGTGGAAGTTCTTGTGGGTATATTTGTATGTATTGGTATGTATTCATGTATGAGTTTGCGTATCTGTGGGTGTTTGTATGTATGCATGTATATGTTTGGATGCTTGTATGTTTGGGTTTGAGTATTTGTGTTTGTGTGTATTTGTATGTGTTTATGTGTTTGTGTAGGTGTTTGCACATGTGTGTTTCTGTATGTGCATGTTTAAGTGTTTGTATATTTGCGTTTATGTATTTGTGAAAGTTCTTGTAGATATGTGTGTATTTGTGCAAGTGTTTGTGTGCATGCTTGTGGGTGTTTGTATGTATGTATGTGGTTGTACTAAGATTGCGACTCTCTTGGTTTGCTTAGATGAGGTTTGTGGACTGCAAAGAGACGCGAGAGAACAACTTGAATGATAAAATTGCAATTGTTAGGTTACATTGTTGGATGGTTTCAATAACTGTATAGCCCATATACAAATTTTAGCATGCTGAGACGTGTAGAATAGCAGCATGTATGCTAAAATTACCAATCCTTGACTGCTCAGATGCATAGAATTGCTGTGTGTATGCTACAAGTACCACTCTTCAAATGCTAAGCCGCATAGAATTGCTAAAGTTATCATTCTTCGAATGCTAAGACGCAAAGATCCACAAGGGGTATGCTAATATTACCATTTTTCGAACGCTAAGTCGCAAAGAATTGCGATATATATGTTAAAATTACGACTCTTCGACCACTCACACACAAAGAATCACAGTGTGTATGATAATATTACAATTCTTCGAATGCTAAGACGCAAAGAATTGTGGTGTGTATGACACTACCAACTTCGAATGCTAAGACGCATAGAATTGCTAAAATTCGATTCTTCGAATGCTAAGACACAAAGAATTGTGGTATGTATGTTAAAATTTCTATTCATCGAATGCTAAGGTGCAAAGAATTGCAGTGTGTGTGTATGTATGCGGAAAGAGAGAGTGAGAGAGAGAGAGAGAGATCCATAGGATGCTTTCACAGCTATTATGAGCGGAAGGTTCACCGTGTTAAATTGTACATTTTAATTGAGTAGAAACAGAGGAAATGATCATTTGTAAGGCCAACACACATCTTTTAGTGTATGACATGATATGAATGTTTACTTAGCAGACGTATGGAGAACCACTTTGAGAGTTTACTCAATGTACTTACATCTGTTGAGTTACAAAGATTGTGAGGCATGGTGGCCGATCGGGTATAGCGCTTGATCTGTAACGCGGAGTGTATGGATTCGAGCCTCATCCGATACAGTTACTGTGTAGGGACTAGACATTGAGCAAGTCCTTCGCTCACATTTTACTATACAGTACAAGTGTATGTATCGAAAAGATACATAGAAGTATCGCTGGTTTACTATATTAGAATGTTTGCGCTATCAAATTGTAAATTCTAACGATGCAAATACGACTGAATCTAAAATTTCTATATTGAAATGTAGATATTATAAGGTTGAAAAGACGTCTGGGATGCAGATGTACATATCAAATAGTCATTGTGAACATACAGCTTATTCGGAGAAACGTCGTGGAGGAGCAAACATTGAGTTTACAACTAATAAATCCACAATCGTACTAACGATAACAATGAGAAATCAATTCGACATCATAAGCTCATCGATTGGCCAAGAGTCAAGCTGTCAATGGGACGAATACATATGTATATCCGACAGTAATTGTATCAATCGAAATCTCACATGTAACGGAAGGAACGATTGCTTCGATGGGTCGGACGAAATCAGCTGTCCTTTCACCGGTATGAAGATTACACAGATGGATTTGGCTTATTTTATGTTAATATTGATCAAAATATTTAATCTCAAAATCAAAGAGACTACAACTAGAGTCTTAGAGAGCCGTCTGAGCACTTCCACCCATACAACGGAAAATTAGACTCGAAGAGAATGTGGTTCTGTTCATGAGTAAAGCTATATAATTCTTAGTATGAATGAATGTTGCGAGACCGCATGTTCGCTATAGAAAGACCCTGCAATTATCTGATTTATGTATTTATTATGTAATACATAGGTGGAGAACTTTACACCGGAGTCATCCATCGAGTTTTCAGCGCAAATCGTATCATAATAGCAGCCAGCATCACATCTATCTTCATCTCCCTGATGGTTGTAATGTACATAATCAGCACATTTCGACGACAATCCAGCATGTTTCGAACCATCAGACAACAGGCACAGACCATTGCCGACCATCAAGACACATATCTGAACCCACCTCCATACGACTTTTCTCTATCAATCGCAGCATCTTATGTGGACAATCCACCAATATATACACGAAATTCGACTGGAGGAGATGATTGTATATAAACTATCTATCTGAATAAGTTTTGTGTTTAGTAATTTTGGTATTATATATACAATTTCTTTCATGGGCTCATTTTAGTTGCGAAAATCAGTATATTACAGGTTGAGAAACATCATAAAACATCAGAGTTAGTAGAAACATAGCATATGCGAGTCTTTTGATGCCCTAGGAGAGAATAAATGTAAGTTTACTTAGCAGAATAGGTTACAAAGATTCATGAGATTAAGGTTTCTTACTTCAAATAGCTTGATGAAGTTGAAACTTTTATGTTACAAGTGTTGAAAGAATGAGTGTTTGCATTATTCAAATATGAAATTTATGGCAGAATTGCGAATGATGAGAGAACATTGAGTCCTTTAAGATGCGTAAACACATGGAATGATGGTTTTTCACACTAAGTATACTATAAAGAATGGTACCTATATGTGCTTGGCTACAAATAGCAAGTTTTAATGTGATGTGATTTGGAGACGTGCGACGCGTGGAAAGCAAAGTGATATGGATGTATGCACATGGCTTGGATAGGTAAACTGACAGATGTTGATATTGGAACGAATTTAGAATTGGTTAAGATGAAGAATCGTAATAGGATTGTGAAATGTATCGTTTTTGCGCGAAGAGACATGGAAAAGTTTACTGCAGAATGGTTAAGCATGCAGATGTAGTTTGGTGAAAAGCTATGTCTTCGTTGAAATTCACGTGCAAAGTCTGCACAATACGAATATTACATCAGATGTGCGATGAAACTGATAATATGCATAGGATGAAACACCAATTTGTTGAAAAGAAGAGTTTCTAAATGAAATATATGTGAAAAAACATGTGAATAGAGACCCTTTTGATGATTTCAACTGGTTGAGCTACTGTGTGTGCGAAAGTTCTAGCTGGTACTTTGATGAGTTTCGATTGAATGTAGGTATTGATGTCACATTTTTCAGAATTCATGTGATTGAACTGTTATTTGTAGAATTCTAGAGATTGAATCGATAAGTATAGTTATTCGTAGGGTTGAAGTTTATTCATGAGATGTCATTTGTGCTCATTTTGTAGAAACGAGAGTTATTTTGCACGTGTTTCTTAGACTAATATCAACATAAATTGACATATTCAGAATTTTCTAGGTATAAGAGATGTATATGTTAGTGGTGTTTATGTAAACTTGAATGCTTTGATGTTGAAAATCGAATAAAATTGACGAACTTGATCAAATTTATTGTGTCAATATATTATACTGTTCGAATGAACACACTTTTACAATGTCTTGAAGTCATATTACTGAAATAATCCACCTTGTGTTCGTATACTAGTGTCGTTCTACTCTTTTCAATAACTATAACTCTCCAAAATACATCTTTTTACATGCTTGGTTCATTCAAAGAAGCAAAGTTTCATGCAAATTACCACTATGTTCTTCGCTCTTATGGTATAACCTTCCGCTAGAACTTCATACATATTAGTTTCACCAACTAAATTCATCAAAATTACATAGTTTCCATACTTTTCGTATGCAAAATAACTCTCGTTTCTACAAAATGAGCACAAATGACATCTCATGAATAAACTTCAACCCTACGAATAACTATACTTATCGATTCAATCTCTAGAATTCTCTAAAAATGCGTCATGTTTAAATAGGAAATCACTCTTATTGCACAAATTGTAGGTATATGAATGGTCGCTCTACTGTTAGAACTACCACAAATAACAGTTCAATCACATGTCTTTCAATGTTGTCGTATTGACTTTACACGTAATTCAAGCTTTGAGACATGGCTCGCCAAACCCCATCTGCGCCTTCTGCGGTAAGCTTCCATGTCGCTGCAAAAGCTGGCTGCATTCTGTGCTGTCGTTGTCTCGCGTCTGTCGGCCAATATCGCTGCGCTTTTCAAATCACGCTGTTAGCAGCCAGGCACATAGGCATTCTTTGCCGCTCTTAGTGTGAAAAACCACTCATTCCTGTGTTTGTCTTAAGAACTCCATCGACTATAAATCGATACTGAGAACATGCGCCATGAAGCAATGCAGGCGCCTTCTTTTCAACACTGCTGTTGTATAAAAATTTCAGCTTCATCAGCTGTGAAAACAGATCTTGGCAACATTGCGCAGAAACAAGCTTTTACATTTATTCTGCTCGACGACTTCACGCTGTTTTAGCGACGGTGTTTTGCTGTGCTCAACCTGGCCGTTTTCACAACTATGAGCCCATGAAAGTAGCGCTGGTGCAGAGGCCCGCAAACACAAACATTCCAGTTTGATCATTTCGTCGCCGCGCAATCCCAAACTGCTGCGACCAACAGAAAAATGGCAGGTAGTGTGCGATGGGCGGCTGCTTTGTTGCTCTGATGTTCGAAGCTGGCAAAGCCCCGCTGCATTACCGCCATCGAGAAGACAACCAGATGGCGATGCCCCAACTTTGCTGTTACGTTGCGCGTGAACAACCATAGCCTGACCCACATAGCTTCCATGAAATCAGATGGTGCGAGATACTGCAGGCTACGATGCTCACCGACCAGAATCCTGGCTGCCTCATGAACCCGACCTCGGTCAGTACCAGATTGTGAGCTCCAACTGGCTCTCTTTGGTCCACGAGATTAAGCGCGATCAGCTAACATAAAGTAAGCAGGCTCAATCTTCGCTTACCATGAAGCGGGCGTCCGATCCATCAGCTGGTACGGTACGTCGGACATGCGCTGGTCGTCCCCATTGACTGCTTGTGCTGTTCAATCTTTAAAACCCCAAAATTTTTTTAAAATTTTGGGGAAAAAATTTTTGGGGGGCCCAAAAAAAACCCCTTTCCTTAACTTCCCCTGCCAAAATTTCCTTTTTTGGGGTTTTTTTTCCCTTTTTCCCTTTTTAAATTTAAAGGTTTTTGGGGAAAAAAAATTTTTTTTTTTAAAAAAATTTTTTTTTTTTTCCCCCCCCAAAAAAAAAATTTTTAACCCCCCTTTTAAAAATGTTTTTAAAAAATTTTGCCCAAAAAAAAAAAAAAAAAAAAGTTTTTTTATTTTAAAACCCCCCCGGTTTTTTTTTGGGGGCCCCCTTTTTAAAATAAAAAAAAAGGGGGGGGGAAAAAGGGGGGCCCCCCCTTTTTTTGTTGCCCTTTTTAAACCCGGGGCCCAAAAAAAAAGGGGGGGAAAAAACCCCGGGGGGAAAGGGGGGGGCCCCTTTTTTTTTAAAAAAAAAAGGGGTGGCCCGGGAAATTTTTTTTAAAAAAAAAAACCCCCCCCCTTTTTTTTAAAAACCAAAAAGGGCCCCCCCCCAAAAATTTTCCCCCCCCCCCTTTTTTTTTTTTCCCCCCCCCCCCGGGGGGGGGAAACCCCTTTTAAAAATTTTTTTTGGGTTTTTTTTTTAAAAAAAAAAAAATTTGGGTTTTTTTCCCCCCTGGGCCCCTTTTTTCCCCTTTTAAAACCCCCTTTTTAACAAGGGGTTTTGGGGAAAAATGGGAAAAAAAAAATTTTCCCCCCACATTTTTTTTTGATAATTTTTCCCCCTTTTTTTTTTTTAAAAAATTGGGAAAACCCTTTTTTTCCCCTTTTTCCCCCAAAAAACCCCCCCCCTTTTTTTGGTTTTAAAACCCCGGGGTTTTTTTTTCCCCCCAAAAAATTTTTTAAAAAAAGGGGGGCCCCCCCGGGGGGGGAAAAAAAAAAGGAAAAAGGTTTTTTTTTTTTTAAAAATTTTGGGGGAAAAAAAAAGGGGGAAAACCCGTTTTGGGGCCCCCCCCCTTTTCCCCCCCCCCCCCCTTTTCCGGGCCCCCCCTTTCCCCCCCCCCAAAATTTAAAAAAAAATTTTCCCCCAAAGGGGCCCCTTCGGGGAAAAAAATTTTGAACCAAAAAGGGGGCCCCAAAAACCTTTTTGGGCCCTTTAAAAAATTTTTTTGGGGGGGGGTTTTTTAAAAAAAAAATTTTTTTTTTCCCCTTTTTTTTAAAAAAAAAATTCTTTTCCCCTTTTTTTTAAATTGAAAATTTTTCCCTTTTTTTTTTTAAAAACCCCCCTTTTTCCTTTTGGGGGGGGGCCCCCCCCCCCTTTTTGGTTTTTGGGTTTTTTTGAAAAATTTTTTTAAAAGGGAATTTTTTTAAAAATTTTTCCCCCCCCTTTTTTT
>JACEVL010000888.1:0-35000 GCA_020284085.1 Aporrectodea caliginosa
AAAAAAAGTGACAACATACTACGTCCATATAAGATAAAAAAGAATATTCTTTAATTGATCGATTATTGCTATCCGAATTTTGGTGCACAGAACTGGTAATAAACATAAATCATCCATTGAGCTGATCAAGACAGTCAAATGTTATAATGTTATACATTATAATCCTAAATTCCATATACAGTATCATCCTAATGATGAAAGTTTTCCACATCATGTGATCTGCCGGAGGGATTGTTCCATTATGGGTCCGTGGGCGCAGGTGGTAGGAGGTGGTTTTGACTGGCGGGAGCAGGTCATGCAGGACATGGCCCTCATCCACCACGACAGCAGCAGCAAAAAGTCTGGAATCCGGCTTAGCACGTAACTGTTCAAAGGAGGGAGGTAATGGAATCGGATAAGGCGGCGCATGATGGAATGGAGCCGATCCCGGTCACCCTGGCTAATGAAGCCCCACCAAACTGGAGAGGCATATAACATCCTGGCCAGTGTTGTGGCCTTCACCACATTCGTGTAGGTGAGGACCATTATTATTGTAACACCCGCTCGATAGGCTGCAGTCCATCGAAGGAAGAACTCAGTTTAAAATCTATCGTTTCTTTCACCACAACAAAAGCAGACCACAACCACCGCCGCCCCTGTATACCATCAACAGCAACAACAGCATCACCACCAGCATAAATCATTTTGGAATCATCTTTCCGCCTCCTTGGCTTCCATTATTTCATCTTCAGATTCTGTTGTCTAAATTCGTATCTGTTTGTCTTTTGTAGACCGTGTTGATCTCTGTCGACTTCCTTTGTCTTTGGCCGACTATTATATAATAGCGATCGATCGATTGATTTCGATGGGGTTCAATCCTTAATCACATCTCCCCATCACACGTCGCCCACCCCCGAAGTCCCCCTTCTTAGTATCTCTTGAGGGTGTCACGCTCTTCATTCCTTTTAGTCAACAAAATAACAACTCCATAAATTTGATCGTCTGTTCATTTAGGGCTATTGACAATAATTGATCGTTCCAAATGCCCAACACTATTTCGGTGTAACTTCTGACTCCACCATGTCCTGCTCTGACCATGGTAAAATCGTGTGGAAATCAGCTCACTTTCACATGCGGGATATTATATGAATCGTAAAATCTTAAACGCCTCAAAAGGTCTTAGTCTTACTCGCAACTGCTCTCATTTCTGGACGTCTTGACCACTGCAACTCACTTCTAATTGGTGTTGCCTAAAGAGATGTTACAAAAACAGCAGATGGTTCAAAATTCTCTCAAGTATTAAAACATTACACCAATTACTGCACTCATTACACTGGGTGTCCATCGGTATACGAATTCTATTTAAAGTTCGTCTTATAGACTTTAGTTAAGAAAACATCGCATTCACATCAGTCGAATGACCTTCACTCCAACTGTGACGAACATCAGTTGGTTTGTGCGTTCTAAGACTGCGATCAAAACGGAAGAAAATTGGAATAAAGAAAACGCTTTGAAGTCAAAATGCTAAAGCTTCAAAATGCTAAAGCTTCAAAAGGCCAAAGTGTATATACTGCTGTGTACGCATGTCTGTGAGAGCTTCTAAATGGACAAACGCTTAAATTGACGTCTGTAACTTATTCAACAGCCAATTCAATAATGTTCTTCTCACTTTCAGTTTTAAAAAATTAACAATGATTCCACAATGATCTTTCTTTGATTATTTTTCTGCAAACTACTACGTTTAGCAGTTTAGTAAGCACGTTTACTAATTCGCTATCATACTAGAAACTTCAAATGAATACTGTAGTACTTATAGTAGTCCAGTATTCATCCAAAGTTTCTAGTTTCTTCAGTGTCAGGTTACTACCTGGACAGTGTATAAACTTGCTCCAGTTGGAAAAGCCAAAAAGTTCCTTGGTTAGTGCTGACCTACACAATCTGACTAGTGCTACGGTGACAGTTTACATCCATTTTCCGGTTGCGAAGGATATCGTCCAGCACAGCCAGTGGGTGGCAGAGGGCTGGGCGGACGCGGCGTCTTCAACCATCAGTGGTGTGGTTCGTCGTGTGTTGCGAGCGTCGTCGCCTGTCGTCGTCGTCGCTCCTCTTCTTAGACGATACGTAGTCCAGGAAATCCAAATCCCATCGTATCTACTCCCAGCTATGGATGGGAATCAATCGGTTGGGTTCTGCGTGTCTGCGGGTACTCGCCAGTGACGACTCCTCTAGTTATCTGGCTGTATTCACTCACTGATTAGCGTTTTGTTCTTAATTACTCTAACACAATTTGCGCTCATCTACTCGAGGTACCTTAAATGGTTACAGCAATTGTCTAGATGCATCCACTGCAATAATAAAATACCACCAACTACTATTATCAGCAAGAATCGCAGATCTGACTAGCCCTATGATGTCTGGTGTTTCTGGAAAATAATCGTTACATGTGCGTGTAGAATTGCAAAGAGCGGTTCAGCACAACTTCCAACGAGGCATTTTATTTACTGGACATACTGCATTTTCCCAAGGCCTTTAAAACGATTGTCTGCGCTCTTCCAGAGGCATTTGAACCGATTGTTTGCTGCGTTCTTTCAAAGGCCTTTGAACTGATAATTCCTTGACAACTAACATCGATAGCTTCGCCTACTTTCCCAATCCCCTTCGGTCGAATTCCGATTCACTGAATAACGCAATTTGTTATTTCGTGTAAATGGAATTCAACTAGCGCCGGTCAAATGAGAAACGATGCGACACAAATGAGAAACGATGTTCCATATATCACTGACCCTAACCATAGATCACGGATGACATCAGATCATAAGACAGAAACAGTTCATCATTCACAGACACAACGCACGAACGAACGAACGCACGAACGCACCTGCAGTGTTGGTTGTCTGTCTGTTTATTTCTGCGCTTTTCTGCAATATTCGTTCAATTAATTATATGACGGATTATTTTATGCTCACTTTGTGAGCAACTGAGCATCTATGCATATGAATAAGTATATAGTAATGATTTCCTATTTATTACCAATAATTGCAGAGATGAAATCAAATCTCAAAGAAGAGAGAAAAACGGATCCAGAATAATGGCATAAGTTATACAGTATTTGCCTGAAGAAGAAAACGCAGTTTATAAAGATCTAATTGAGAGTTTGTTCTATCCTGTGATGAACCCCTTAGCGGAGGAGATGGTAGATGAATAGCAGAAGGAAATGTGGTGGAGGAGGAGGGAGGAGGAGGAAGAGGAGGAGGAGGAGGAGGAGGAAGAGGAGGAAGAGGAGGAGGGGCGGGAGGAGGACGAGGAGGAGACGGTAGATGAATAGCAGAAGGAAATGTGGTGGAGGAGGAGGAGGAGGAGGAGGAGGAGGAGGAGGAGGAGGAGAGAGAGGAGGAAGAGGAGGAGGAAGAGGAGGAGGAGGAGGAGGAGAGGAGGAAGAGGAGGAGGAAGAGGAGGAGAGGAGGAGTAGAAGGAGGAGGAGGGGAGGAGGAAGAGGAGGAGGAAGAGGAGGAGGGAGAGAGGAGGAGGACGAGGAGGAGGACGAGGAGGGAGACGGTAGATGAATAGCAGAAGGAAATGTGGTGGTGGAGTGTAGCGAAATATAACTTATCAAATCTATTGTTAGTTTACTTAATTAATTAATTAATTTCTAAGGTTAGGATAAGATAGTCAATTACGAGTGGCATTTAGTTAATTCATGAGTGGCTTTCATTAATACGTAATTAACTGCCTAGCGAACCGTTAAAACAGCGTTAACGGCTCCATGACGTAATACGATTTATCCAAGCGTTACCGTGACGACGTAATGAAGGAACGAATAGAAAATGCGTTGAGAGAGGACTTGAAATTTGGAGTTCAAGCGAGTTGGACGATTGGAGACGTTCCTGCGATTGGAAGGACGTTTTCGGTGAATGAATCGTCAGTTTCGAGGTTCTAGATGACTATGCATCTTGCGATGGATGATAGCATCGTCGTGGCGGACTTTTAATCGAAGTTAGGAGTAACCGTTGAGCATAAAAGGGCCGACGAGTGATCCTTTCGATAAGTCTACATGGAAGCGTAGAACGGTTGAGTTGTCGTCGTTTCTGCGTGTGGATGATTTGAACTGCGGATGTTTACGAAGGATTGATTAGTCTTCGTACAGCAACTTTAAAGCAAGCGATACGGATTTATCTAATTCCGGTTTGTCTGTTGTTGTGACGATCCTTTTCAACCACTACTTCGACGTTGGAAGAACTGATTGGAAGACGAAGCATCGTTACGATTACATGTCTTCGCCGCGACTCTTCAGAAGAAGATTCACCTCCGTTGAAATACATATCCTTCGACGAAACCTACTCCTACATTGAAACCAGTTTCTACGAACTCTACTGCGATGTCATCGAAGCGAGACTGAAGTTATCTGAAGGATCAGATAAGCTCATAAAACATAATTATATTATTTAATAAATAATGCCACTCATAGGTAGATAGGTATTTATTTGAATTGTATGTCAATTGATTGTCTTTCTAATTAACACAATACAAGACTTTTCTACAAAAGATGCCTAGTGTTTCCTATAACCTTATTTGAAGTAATGTAATGTTCTACTCTGCCATTACGGACGCAGCAAAAAGGCGACTAATCCACATTAGGGCTACATTATGGATGCCTAGCGTCCGGGATTTTGAGAGACTTTGCTAACTCAAGTAAACTATTAGTTAACTTGCACTAGCGTTGTAGATTTGTGCTTTCTGTAAAAATTAGAGACGATTTATTTGAATTTTAACGGCACGCACACTTAACATTTGAAACGGTGCAATAAGCCATTGAACATTTAACGTTACGTCACAACGTTACGTCATAGACATAGATTATATATTGTAACTAAGAGGTTGCATACAGATCTTAGGTAGGATTTGAGAATTTTATAAAGCGCAAGGCTTTTGATTAATTACTTAGTTGAAATAAAGTAAACAAGTAAGATGTCGGCTACCGATTATCAGCAGTTAATTCAGGTAGGTCGAGACTTGGGGATGGAAGGAGACGAGTTGAAAAGCTTCGTGACAGAACGACAAGCTGAACTGAGAGAAGAGAGAGCCAAAGAAAGAGAAGATAAAAAGGCGAGAGAATTATTGGAAGAGGAACGATCTAAGCGTCAAATAGAAGAAGAGAGAGCTAAGCGGCAAGCAGAGGATGAACGAGCTAAGAGGCAAGCAGAGGATGAGCGTGCTAAGCGCCAAATGGAAATAGAAGAAGAGAGAGCTAAGCGGCAAGCAGAGGATGAACGGGCTAAGAGGCAAGCAGAAGAGGACCGAGCTAAACGCCAGATGGAGATAGATTTGGAATTAAAGAAAATTGAGGCAGAAATTAAAGTCAAAGAGATTGAAGCAAGGGCGGTTTCTGATCGTAGGCAAAACGGAGAACATAACGGTATGTTTGTAACTGATAGGGAAGAGGGAAACAGTGGAAATCACGGAAGAGGAATAAGAGATATTAAGTTTCCCAATTTTAACGAAAATAAAGATTGCCTCGACGCGTATTTGCTAAGATTCGAGAGGACAGTTGAAGCATATGAGATACCACAAGAAATTTGGGCTTTGACACTAGCTAGACATCTCGAGGGAAAAGCTTTGGAAGTATACCAGAGGTTAACTTCTAGAGAAGCACAAGATTATAACTGTCTAAAAGAGCAATTGTTAAAGAGATTCAGATTAACTGAGGGTGGCTATAGGCAGAGGTTCAAGGACAGTCGTATCGAAGTTGGAGAATCTTGTTCCCAGTTCTTAGAGCGTCTCAGGAGGTATATCCAACAGTGGTTATCCATGGCAGGATTCGAGAAGGATTACGAAGGATTGGAGAATTTGATTTTAAGGGATCAGTTCTTCTCAACGTGTTCCATGGAATTGAAGACATTCCTCACGGAGAAAGGAAAGATCAGCCTTAAGGAAATGCTAACCCATGCTGAATCTTACATAGAAGCTCATGGTTACAAACATGGAGACATGACAATGAAACCCACAGTAAGATTTCCTCAGGACAGGAATCAAAGTAGAGGTTATGAAGAAGAGACTAAAGACAAAGTTGTTAACACAACAAATAGAAGTAGAACTGAAACTAGATTTGGCGAGGAGACCAATTTCAATAAGTTTGGAAACAGAGCATATAGCAGAGAAAGAGGACAATCTGTTGAACATAAGATTGTTTGCTATTTGTGTGGAGGTCAAAGTCATAAGGCAAGTCATTGCCCGAATAAGCTTAAAGGTGTTGTCAAACACACGACAGCAGCCATACAAGTAGTACAGAATAGCGCGTATAAAGTGAAAAATGGAATACTTAAACAAGATACAAGACAGAGACCAGAAGTGAGTGATATACAAACGACTCCGATATGGGATGAGGTACCGGTATCGATTAACAGGGTGGCGAGTGCCATTGTAGCAATTGATGGCAATCCATTGAACCTGAACGAAGAAGAAAAATCAGTTAGAGTTAACGGAAAGGAAGTTGAGTGTATTTATGATTCGGGAGCAACATGCTGTGTGGTGAAGAGAGCACTTATAGACAAGTCAGATTTGACAGGGAAGGAAGCAATGTGTACACTGATAGATGGAAGTACACGTTACTATCCAACAGCTAATGTTGATGTAGATAGTGAATATTATACTGGGCAGGTGGAAGCCTTAGTGATGGATAATCCAGTGAAACCTATGATTATTGGAAAAATCAGTGGAATCAAGTACATGCTAAGTAAAGATAAGAAGAGTGATGCATTACCCAACATTTGTAATGAAACGAAGAATGTACAAAGAGACAGGGGTGAAATATACACGGACTTAGAAACACAGAGGCATAGGTCAACGGGTGTAGATGACGTCACAGATAAGCCGATTGTAAGAAATGACGTACATTCAACGGTCGTTACTGGAATACGGTCATCGAGGAAGAGGAATAAAAAGCGTAAGATTACTAAATCAGCTGAGACGATAGAGGTCAAAGAAACTTCTAGTGATATTGAGATATTGCGAGAGGAAATAAAGAATGCATATGATTGCATATTAAAATTAAAAGAACGCATTGATCAAACTTGTGTAAAGGAACCGAAGGTGACGAACAAAGTGAATGTCAAAAATAAAAAGAATCATGACAGAGGAGATGAAGTTGATAAGAAGTCAAGTGTCAATCATAAAGAAATACATGATACAGAGACTGTTGCCTTTGTATCAGCTGTAGTACATGATGGAGGGATAGGACTGAAAAGAGAGGAAGAAATTCTAGAGCTCTACAATAGTGAGCAAACAAAAGATTACAGTGATGTAGACAAGAATCCTAATCTGTATGAGAAAATAGATTTTAGTGGACACACACTTAGAGACAATAATATAAGTCCTAAGGTGGAATTGGTTGACAAGATTGTGGACAGACCGAGGCCGCAAACTAAGAAGCAAGTGAGAAGCTTTCTGGGGGCAGTAAATTACTACCGAAAGTTCATTCCACACTGTGCTGAACTTATGGCGCCTTTGTCTGATCTGACTAAGAAGTTGTCACCGAATGTAGTAGAGTGGAATCCAGAATTGGATAAGGCCTTTAAAGAGTTAAAGGAAGTATTAGCTAAGGCACCAATTTTGAAGCTGCCTGATTTGAACAAGGAGTTCGTTATTCAGACAGATGCTTCGGGAGTAGGACTTGGGTGTGTTCTGATGCAGAACTATGATGGTATTAACCACCCAGTCGCTTATGCAAGCAGGAAGTTGTTGGAAAGAGAAAGGCGATACTCTGTGGAGGAAAGAGAGTGTCTGGCTATTATGTGGGGAATTGAGAAATTCGACAGGTATTTGTTTGGAAAGCAGTTTGTGATCGAGACGGACCACTGCGGATTGCAGTACATGAGAGAAGGACGAATGAAGAATGCAAGGGTGATGAGATGGAGTCTTGCCCTGCAGAATTATAGCTTTAAGGTGAATTACATTAAAGGATGTAATAATGTAATATCCGACTATCTCAGTAGGGGTCTGATATAGGAAGTAGATAATTTAATAGAAACCTGTAGGAATATAAATATTTATATAGAATAGGTATGTAGCATTGTTGTTGTTGTTTTATACATGTAGTTTAGATAATAATATAAGTAATTAACAAGTAGTTTGATAAGAAGGTTAGGTAGATAAAGCCTGTAGACAGTCTTTAAAAAGAGGGGCCTTATTGTAGCGAAATATAACTTATCAAATCTATTGTTAGTTTACTTAATTAATTAATTAATTTCTAAGGTTAGGATAAGATAGTCAATTACGAGTGGCATTTAGTTAATTCATGAGTGGCTTTCATTAATACGTAATTAACTGCCTAGCGAACCGTTAAAACAGCGTTAACGGCTCCATGACGTAATACGATTTATCCAAGCGTTACCGTGACGACGTAATGAAGGAACGAATAGAAATGCGTTGAGAGAGGACTTGAAATTTGGAGTTCAAGCGAGTTGGACGATTGGAGACGTTCCTGCGATTGGAAGGACGTTTTCGGTGAATGAATCGTCAGTTTCGAGGTTCTAGATGACTATGCATCTTGCGATGGATGATAGCATCGTCGTGGCGGACTTTTAATCGAAGTTAGGAGTAACCGTTGAGCATAAAAGGGCCGACGAGTGATCCTTTCGATAAGTCTACATGGAAGCGTAGAACGGTTGAGTTGTCGTCGTTTCTGCGTGTGGATGATTTGAACTGCGGATGTTTACGAAGGATTGATTAGTCTTCGTACAGCAACTTTAAAGCAAGCGATACGGATTTATCTAATTCCGGTTTGTCTGTTGTTGTGACGATCCTTTTCAACCACTACTTCGACGTTGGAAGAACTGATTGGAAGACGAAGCATCGTTACGATTACATGTCTTCGCCGCGACTCTTCAGAAGAAGATTCACCTCCGTTGAAATACATATCCTTCGACGAAACCTACTCCTACATTGAAACCAGTTTCTACGAACTCTACTGCGATGTCATCGAAGCGAGACTGAAGTTATCTGAAGGATCAGATAAGCTCATAAAACATAATTATATTATTTAATAAATAATGCCACTCATAGGTAGATAGGTATTTATTTGAATTGTATGTCAATTGATTGTCTTTCTAATTAACACAATACAAGACTTTTCTACAAAAGATGCCTAGTGTTTCCTATAACCTTATTTGAAGTAATGTAATGTTCTACTCTGCCATTACGGACGCAGCAAAAAGGCGACTAATCCACATTAGGGCTACATGGAGGAGGAGGAGGAGAAGGAGGAGGAGGAGGACGAGGAGGAGGAGGAGGAGGAGGAGGAGGAGGAGGAGGAGAAGCAGGGATCGGAGTTGGAGGAGAGGAAAATTATTATATTCGTTTATTGATAACAAAAACTGATAGACACAGCGATATATAAGGTACATTGTGAAAGAGCAAAAAATATGAATAAATACTGTTGTGAGCTGTTCTTATTAGAGCAACGAAATGAAATAGGACTAATCAGAGTAGACATGCAATATGTCTGAGATTGTCTATATCCATACCTAATAAATTTACCACAGGGAGGGTGTAACTGTGAAGGCAATTTAGAAAGAATGTTTGATGAGATGACCCATTTATTTACGCTTATATAAAAGACACCTGAAATAAGTTATTATCTTTATTGGGCGTAGGATGGCTTTCTATATGAGATGCGTGAGATGTATGTCTGTCATCTTTGGCTGGCAACACGAAGTTGTGACAACACGAATAAAGGAGAAGGAGGAGGAGGAGGAGGAGGAGGAGGAGGAGGAGGAGGAGGGATGAGAAGGAGAAGGAAGAGGTGGAGAAGGAAGAGGAGAAGAAGAAGAAGGAGGGGATGAGAAGGAGAAGGAAGAGGTGGAGAAGGAAGAGGAGGAGAAGAAGAAGGAGGGGATGAGAAGGAGAAGGAAGAGGTGGAGAAGAAGAAGGAGGGGATGAGAAGGAGAAGGAAGAGGTGGAGAAGGAAGAGGTGGAGAAGGAAGAGGAGTAGGAGAAGGATGAAAAGGAGAAGAAGAGTAGCAGAAGGAGGAGGAGGAGTAGAAGAAAGAGGAGCAGGAGCAGGAGGAAAATGGAGAAAGTAGGAGGAGAAGGGGAATGAGAAGGAGTGGAATGAGGAGGCGTCAGTCTCTGTGTCTGTGGTTCAGAGTCATTTGCTGCAGATAGATCTGAATGGGGTTAAGGGACAGACAGTACAGTATCTCTCCTACATAATTCATGATGTCACCCCATTTAATTGCATATGGTGACCAGAGCACTCGTGCATGAACAGCGTGCCCAGGATCACTACAAAGCAGCGGAATCGTAGAAAGATAACGGCTCCTCCTCCTCCTCCCTCTTCCTCCCATCCCCTCTCCTCCTCATCTTCCTCCCGCCTCCTCCTCCTCCTCCTACTCCTCTTTCTCTTCCTCCTCCTTATCTTCCTCTTCCTCGTTCTCGTCCTCCTCCTACTCCTATTCCTCTTCCTCCTCCTCCTTCCCTCCTCCTGCTCCTCCTCTCGATAGATCAACACACGACACGCCATCGCAACCTCTAAATAAATTTATATGGCGCCACCTTAATCGACAGCAATCAAAACGAAATGAAACACATCAGTTCGTTTCAGCCGAAATGTCGCAGTTATTGGTGCGATTGGGGGAAATCTGTGCATTGGACCAGCGATAACTTTGATTGATTTTGTTCGAGGTCTGATCGAATCCTAAAAACAAGGAGAATTCCAGGGAGGGTTCCATTCCGTTTTGGATGCATTTGGACGGGGGGAGGGCGTCATGGGAAATTCAATATCCCTGGAATATTATAACTTTCCCTGAATCAATGTTTTATTGCATCAGCCGGTGTAATATCAGCCACAAACGTCATTGTCTACAAAGCCTGTCTAAAGCTGTGCATCGGGGAAGTTCTCTCTCGCGAGTGCTACATAAATGTCTAGGGACATTCACAGTCGCTCTAAATCTGTCTGTATCGAATCTTCCAATCGGTCATCGATCACAAAGACGACGCTCTGGGATCGATCAGTTGGTCGATGGATCTGAAAAATCGATGATTCGTCTGTTTTTATAAATGCAAAAATCTATCATGAGTCTAAATCTGGATCAATGTTCACCAAATCTTGACATAACACAGCAAATGGAGAACAGTTTCTCTTCAGCACATAATCTAATCTGATCTGATCCGACTTCTATAGCGCCTTTATCCTAATCAAACAGACATCAGTCGATGATCAGTTCATGTGAAGTCATAGTCAGCGATCATTCTCCATTTGGAGAATCCCGGTCGAAGTCCCGTTCAAGACTCTTCTAAGACTCATCAGTTACTTCAAGTCTAAAAAAGATACCTGTCTACGTGATGATCTGAGCATCTGCTGCAGTCTACTTTAGACGGATTTGACCTCATGTCTCTTTGTTTAGATCTGATGCGTCTAAACAGCTAAAGTCATCTAAACTGATTAAACAAGGCACTCTAGACAACCCGTCTGATACGACGCAGCGATCGGGAATAAGCTGGTGCCCTGTGCATAGCGTTTAAGCTCTCTATAACATGGCAACCAACTGATGGGACTTCGTTCACACTGTAGGCATGACAATGGGGATAACATGAAAAGGGGTTTCAGCGGGTCAGAAGACTGTGTTAAAGCCGCTGCTGGCCTCTGCAGAGGAGGCAGCCATGGGTGTCAATTGCCAGCGACTTCATTTTTCTTACGTTCTTTATTATGACTGAGAGTGGCGATCCCTCTTCCTCGCCGATTGTCATCAGATCTCGTGGTTAGATTTCCGCTCAGTCAATCTGAAGATTGGTCGGAGTTCAAATCGCTGCCAGGGCAGAAATTCAGCCAACTCAGATATATACTATATATACACTGATCGTCAACTGTCAGGGCCATGTGAAGATGAGACGGCAAGGCAGAGGGCTCGCCACTCTCCGTTAAATGATGAGCACAAGAAAAATGAAGTCGCATAGTAACTAAAACCCATGGCTGTCTCTAATGGGGTGATGGAGGGGGATGGAGGGGGATGGAAGGGGAAGTGGGGACTGGCTGTAGCCCGTCTTCTTATTCTTCCTCTTTCCTTCTTCCTACTCCTCGTCTTCATCTCCATCTTCTTTTGTTTCTCTTTCCTCTTCTTCTCGTTCTGTTTAATCTTTTTCTTCTTCCTTTCCCGTATTATTATTATTATAATTATTATAATTATAATTATTATTATTATTATTATTATTATTATTATTATTATTTTTTTTTTATGCCCCGAGGTATACAGGATCCCTCAGGGACTTGAACATTATCTATTGTAGAAAATTGTCTGGAAAGGCCCTACTATTATTATTATTATTATTATTATTATTATTATTATTATTATTATTATTATTATTATTATTATAATTATTATTATTATTATTATTATTATTATTATTATTATTATTATTATTATTATTATTATTATTATTATTATTATTATTATTATTATTATTGTTATTATTATTATTATTATTATTATTATTATTATTATTATTATTATTATTATTATTATTATTATTATTATTATTATTATTATTATTATTATTATTATTATTATTATTATTATTATTATTCTAATGCTCCAAATATGTTTTAAAACTAATTCAGTAAAACTATCAACTCGTCTTTCACAAAAATCAAGTCAACGCATCTCCTCTTCTTTGGTCGAGGCAACGTTATTAGAAATGATTTAGCTCCAGATTTAAAACCTGATGTGTTTGTTTAGATGGACGAAGAGGCAGCGGCGTCTGCGATTAAATAAATGAGTGTCTGTTGTGTGTTTAGTAGCAGTTCCAGGGTCGATCGACTGCAGGAGTCTCTCTGGAAATCGCCAAAGCAGTCATTAGCCATACGGGGTTGAATTCAGAATGATGTTTTGTGTTGCCAGTCGTGCAGATATTTCATTTCTTAGAATCGTTCGAATTAATTGCGCTATAGAAATCCCTATTTGACGTCAGCGATGGCCATACAAAGGAAAGTCCGTTGGTGGTGAATAGAAGCACTTGCATCGGGAGAGAGAGAAGAGAGAGAGAGAGAGAGAGAGAGAGAGAGAGAGAGAGAGAGAGAGAGAGAGAGAGAGAGAGAGAGAGAGAGAGAGAGAGAGAGAGAGAGAGAGAGAGAGAGAGAGAGAGAGAGAGAGAGAGAGAGAGAGAGAGAGAGAGAGAGAGAGAGAGAGAGAGAGAGAGAGAGAGAGAGAGAGTCTTCGAGAGAGAGAGAGTCCTCCGTTCGAAGACAGTTAATCAGTGGCGTCTTCGCATGATACAAAGGGTGGATTGCGTGGGTGGGTGGGTGTGGTGCAGGTGGTGGGATCGTGTCCTCTTCATCATCGTCAGGTCCTTCCTCCCCATCGATGGTCTGACCCGTCGTCAGCCCATGTGCTTTCGGCTCTGCTGGTCCCTCAGAATCCCTGTAAGAGTTCTCTGAGTGTTTGGCAGGCGCTGATCTCTCGTATGAACTCATTCTCTGAGATGAAACCATCTTTATTGGCGTCCAGATCCGAAAGGAACTCGAGCGCCGCTGCCTTCGCCTTCTGATCTGGATTCGTCTGATTCCTTGCCTTGTAGATCGCCTGCAGCATAGGAAGAACAGAAACAATGAACAGCTGCTCATCTAATAGGACCTCAGCTGCTCATATAACAGGACCTCAGCTGCTCATATAACAGGACCTCAGCTGCTCATATAACAGGACCTCAGCTGCTCATATAACAGGACCTCAGCTGCTCATTCAACACAAGAGACTCTTCTGGGCCGCATTGTAAACTCCTCAGTCGTTCTTTGTTTGCCTTACTCTGTTTAAATATTTGATTAATTGCTTACGTGCTTTGCATACCACGTGTCTGGCCAGCTTCGCAACGGAACGGAATGTCATATTAAGTTTTACGTGGATTGCTTTCTACGGTGGTCTTCTAATTTTCTTACTTCGTTATAAACGCCAGTTTTCAAAGGCAATAATTAACATTTAAACAGATGAATTTGTGTTTCACATCTTCTCTACTTATCTGTTCCGTTCCATATGGTATAAACTCCAGACTGGATTACAATGGTCTTCTGATCTATCCCAGGAATTCACCAAAACTCCACCATTTCCTCTCTCTTCCCAGGTGACCAGATCCCCAGGACTTCCATTTAAAACTGCAAACAATCCTTTTCCACAATTCGTATCCCGATTCCTCCTCTTCCCCTTACCTCCCTCGCCGCTTCCATTCTAAGCACCATCCACTGTGGTCATCTGATTGTCCACCAACCTGACTCCTTTCGATCTTTACCTGGAACCGTTTCTGACCTTGTCTGCCGATCGATTTATTTTGGCTGAGAGCCTCTGAAAAAGTTAATTCCCTCAACTTAGCGTTTTGGGCGCTGTAGAAATCTCGAGATTACGATTACGATGACTTAGGCTAGTTAACATCTACTTCAATGACGAACACTTTGTCACAAGGAAATGTCTGCAGATTAAACAACTCATTATAAAAATATAGATCAATTAATATTAAGTTGTAGCTGTTCATTTAAGAGATGGCAATGCAAGTACTTCACTTTTTATATTAATCTTATGCCAGATCATTAATGTTTCTATTCAACAGTTTGACTGAGTGAGAAAAATTGTCAGTGGATTAATTCAGACGACACATTATTAACGCGCATCACTTTGACTCTAAGAGAACGAGGTTTTCGACTGATGGACCTCAAGTCTGAACTCTTCTGTCCCTATTTCTGGTCAGTCTGGTCAGTCGCTTACTGTGTCATATCGTTCTTCAAATTGCTTCCTCGCCATCGGCTTCCTCTCTGTCTTACGGACTGATCAGTGTGCATTGAACACCGGCGCTTTAGAAGTTACTAACGAATAAGTAACAATGATACATCACTTAGAGGGTTAACAATTGAACAGAGAGCAATTGCTTGGTCTTGAACATTGAACATTGTGGTCGGCAACATCTCTTACTTCAGTTTTATATGAATGAATGAATGACTACGACAATTTCTACAGCGCCGTAACACGGCACATGCCGTTACAAGAGCGCTTTAACAAGTTCAACACTGAATCAGAGATACGCATTTCCGAAGTAATATGTCTTGAGCCTGGACTTTGTAATTACGACAATTTATAGAGCATCGTCAGTAGCAAGCTACTTCTAGGATGCTTTACACACATACACAAAGTCAATATTATTGTCACCACATTATGCGAAGAGCTTGAGAGCAAGTAGAGTTTTAACTGTTTTTTAAAAACATAATAGCTCTTTATTTCCTGAATAGCTGCGGGAAGACTGTTCCAGGCACGTGGGCCAGCAACCCGAAAGGCCCGATCGCCCGCTTTAGTTTTTGTTGCAGGAATGAAAACATCAGCAGACTTCGATGAGCGCAGCCGTGACCTGTTGGAATCATCTGATAGTGGCCTGATGTTGACTTGAATGACTCCATAGTAAATGCAGCTCGTGTATATTGAAGGTGGAATGCTATTCCAGCACCTGGGTCCAGGCTATATGCCTCATCCTACTTTATAGGATTGCATTTTACTTACTCTATAGATGGGCTTCTATTTCAATTGGGTTTTAACCTAGTTAACAGGCCAACATTTCCATTTGCTTTCAACCTGCTTTATTGGCCTTAACCTAAATTATACTCGATCCTTCGCTATCATTGGGTCCTCTTTATGGAATGCCTTCTCTTCACTTTGCGTGAGACTTTCCTTTCTGGATCATTGTCTTCAGCTCTCTCTCTCTATCCTTAAAACTATTTCTTATCTCGGGGTTCTCGCACTGGGAGCGCTACTGAATGGCCACGGCTGTAAGAGGCGCTATATAAATTACTAATTACATTACATTACATTATAGTCCTACATTTCTCTAAACCTGAGCATACCGTTTAGGCCAACATTTCACTTATAGGCCTTAACCTACTGTACAGGCCTGCACTTTTCTCAAGCCTTTGCCTACTTTATAGGCCTTTATTTCAATTCGATTTTCATCTACTTAACAGGTCTTCATTTCTTTTAAGCCAGGGTCTATTTTTTAGACCTAGATTTCACTTATCTCTGCATGTATCTGTTTGAGACTAATTCAACTGCCATGGAAGAATTAGAATCCAACAAACTGTGAGGACTGTTTCCAGTTCCCTTTGCGTTAGTTTTCCATTTCCATCCATGTCGTAGAGACGGAAAGCCCACTTTAGTTTATCTTCCATCGTTCCTCGCTGGGCGATGCTGACTGTCGTCATAAACTCCCGAAAGTCGATGATCCCGTTCTTGTCGAGGTCATAGGTGCGGAAGATGTGGTCCGTGAATTCCGTGGCGTCTCCATCTGGAAAGAGCCTCTTGTACATGACCATGAACTCGTACCTTCGGATCCTTCCCTTCGGAAACTCCGTCTTGAACTTTGTGAACCAGGTCGAGATCTCCTGTTCGGAGAATTTCGTTCCACTCATCACTTCATTGAATTCAGTGGATGTGAGTTTCGTCTGGTTCTTTCCCATTTCGACAGACGCCTTCTGGAAAAATCAGAAGAAACCAGAAAATTTACAAGTCATGAGACTGAAGCAGTTAACTTATTCCAAACCAATTTGGGTATCTGTAGGGTCGCATGTAATGTAATGTAACAAGACATTTATAAAGCGCCAATTAAGTGTCTCTCAGAATGGGTCAACACGTGGCCATCAAAAGGTGCAAAGTGCGTCTTTAAGAGTCTAGAGAAGACCATATAGTCACATGTGACATGCAGCATTAGTGCATTAAATAGATTTATCGAGATTTGAAACTGTTAAAGAAAAAACTATAAGAGAAAGGAAGAAAGGGGAAAAGAATGGAAAAAGAGAAAGGAGAAAAAGACGAAATGAAAGAAGACAGAAAGAAAGAAAGACGATAAGAAAAGAAAGAAAGACGATTATAAGAAGGAAAGAAATGAGAAAGGAACGAAAAAGGAAGAAAAGAAAGAACGATCGAGTAAAGAAAGAAAGAGAAAAGAATGAAGGAATAACTGAGTGTGATACGTGATACATGTAGATGAAATTCTTAAGCAGATAAGTACGGTATAGAGGTCATGTGCACAATGTCAAATGTCTCAATCAATGACCCAATTGTCCTCTTTATTCTATGTTATCCAAACGTTCCGCTTCCGTGCTCAGATAAGGATCCTAAATATGACTTTGATGAAATCAACTATCAGCGGAATCTCTTTCAAAGACGGTTCAAATATCTCCACATTATTTCAATGAGGCAAAACCTGGGTCAATATTCCATCATGGATCGATTTCCAGAACTGTGCAAAAGATCAGAGACTTTGAAACAGACACAAATTCACTTCAGGTCAACACGATTTGTGAGAGAAACCGAGAGAGAGACAGACAGACAGACAGACAGACAGACAGACAGAAAGACAGACAGACAGACATACATAGAAAGCAACACACAAATAGAAGGAACAACAGGAAAGAGAGACAGACAGAGAGACAGAGAGATGTCAGTGTAGATTGTAGATCTGTTCCAATAATGCCCTTCATAGAGACGGTTCAGCTGGCATGCGACGAAAGCCTTGGAGCAACTGTTGTCTTACCGGTTCAGCCAAGATTGAACTTCTTATGATAACTTGTAAAGTAATTTACGGCATTAAGTAATTCATTCATTCATTCATTCATTCATTCATTCATTCATTCATTCCTCATTCATTCGTCCATCCTACTGTTCATTCATTCGTTCGTTCATTCGTTAGTATCTTGATCCACTCTTGATCGCTCTCCTGAGATTGAAGGAACTTTCGAATCATGACTTTTAACACCTATTTAACAACGAGACAACCTCCTTTCCCTCGGACATTAGAACGACCGACAACACTCTGTTGCTTCTTTAAGACGCACCTGACCTCAAACCCCGAAAGCAGAGATAAGAGGTCAAATAAGATCCAAGAGAATCATGAGATGAGGTGACGAAACTGTTGATCTACTTGGGCCAAGTTAAATTGTCGATCCCAATCGGTCAGTTGACTCAGCTGACTCAGATGATGAGAGCTCAAGTGATTTAAAGAGATCTTCAAGCACTCCATTAACTCAATCTTTGTGGACGATTTCATCGAAGGTTCATGAAACACTTTCTCCTACACACAGGTGATTTAACCCTCCACCACGAGAGCCCTTCCCTGCGATGTCGCATGATTAGCCATTCATACCAAGGCAAAGCATATGAATTAGGAAATGAATGAAAGAATGAATGAGTGATTGAATGAGTGACTGAATGAGTCATTTTATGAACAATTTAATGAATGATTGACTGACTGATTGATTGATTGAGTGATTTAATGAGTGATTCAATGACTTATTGAATAAATGAATGAATCAGTGATTGAGTGAGTGACTGGATGAATGATTGAATGAATGAGTGATTTAATAAGTGATTGAATGACTGAATGAGTTCTTTAACGAGTGATTGAATGAATGATTGAATGAATGAATTATTGAATGATTCATTGAATGAGAGAGTACTGAACTGAAAGCATCATTTTCAAAATTTGCGAACGAGATCCTAACCCCGTACTGCAGAGGGGGAGGGAAGATGTTTTTGACCACACAGTGACGAATCATGAATTCATGCATAGGCGTAGACTCTGCCGGGGCAGCCGGGGCACATGCCCCCCAATAATTGAGATGGTGGGGCATTGCCCCACCAATAAATCCAGAGGAGAATTTCTTAAAATATTAAAAACTTCGTCAGAAACAGAGACAAAGAACTTAAATAATATCAGAAATTCCATAATGAAAACCAAGATTTATTTATATCTTCAATGTTTTCAAGTCTTCAAAACATCAATATGAAACAAATTTACATGTAAGCAAAAAGCAACCATTTCAGACTGAAACTGTTCTCGTTCTCATCTCTACGCTGGATAACATCTTCTCGTCTATTGACAATGGAAATTCCTGCCTCTCATTATGCCTTGACCTCAGTGCAGCCTTCGACACCATAAACCACCAGCTACTCCTTTCAAGACTCACCAAAAGGTTCCGTGTCCCCTGGGACTGCCTTAAACTAGTTAGCTTCTTACGTAGATGACCGTATCAGCAGGTGGGCATCGGAACCGCTCGATCTTAGCCCACTGCTGGAATGCCACAGTGGTCTGTCCTCGGCTAATCACTTTGGAGTCCAATTACAACAGTACCCGGATGATACTCAGCTCCATCTTGCTCTGGCACACACCGATCAGCCTGGTAAACAGAAACATTTTCATGGCTCTGTTTCAATGGTTCGACCATAAACCCAGACAAATCTGAGGCAATTCTGTTTGGTTCGCGCCAACGACTGCGTTCTCTTCGTAGTTCAAATTCACTTCCTTCCTTCACAAAGCGGCTCACAACTCACCATTCCCCTTCGATTTCAAGCACTTGGATATTATAACTGCATCTTCTCCTAGCGGTTGACGATCAGCGTCGTAGATTCACATTTCGGTGTGACCTTGCGCACGTTACAAATTTAATAATAATAATAATAATAATAGACTAATAATAATAATAATAATAATTATTATTATTATTATTTATTTTCTACAATAAAAATAATAATAATAATACATTAATGTAATACCGGAAGCGCTCATGATGCGATCAGTTTTCGCGTTCTGATTGTCCGGACGCATGCCCCACCAATATTTTGGACAAGTTTACGCCAGTGAATTCATGGCTCCCTCACCTACAGCGGATTGCAGCCAGCCAAACACTGGCATCTCATCCTATTCCAACCCTGGCATTTAATCGTATTCCAGGCATAGGGGTCGTCCATTAATTATGTCAACAAATTTTAGGCAGTTTTTGACCCCCCTTGTCAACAACTGTCAAACATTGACGGACCCCTAAAATATTATGTCAACAATCCCAGAACCCTCCCCCTACAAGAAAAGAAACACAATGGCTCAATACATGTAGAATCATTTTTTCAAATTGTTTCACACTAAAAATGCAATCTCGAATTTCAAAATATATGAATTTAGTTTATTACCAGCTTTTCAGTAGTATTAAACGTTAAGCACTTTATACATTTTTTAGCATTACTTAATGTTTTCGCCACCATTTTGAAGGGTCTGTGTTGATTCATTGGAAAAAAATTTGTTGACGTCAAATTTTACCGAACCCCCTCCCCTTGTCAACAACTGTCAAACTTTTCCAACCCCCTATTTTGTTGACATAATTAATGGACGACCCCATAGTCATCTCATCCTATTCCAAACACTGTCTTCTCATCCTATACTAAACCGGTTTTGACGCCATTGAACCATTCCACAGTTGACAACTAGAATTACAGCCCAACTTATTACGAGTTATTATTACAATTTCTTTAGCGTCGATCTATAATTCAAAAGGTGTCATCCGATTCCGCACCAAAACCAAACAGCATAGGCCTACTGATCGGCGTCCGTATGATCAGTATCTCAAGAACTTTAACCCGACAACGAATCTCATTGTTAAAATGAAATTAAATGAAGTTCGGAATCATGAAACTAGGACCATCTGATAATTTTCTGCTGTTCAGCCGTCTAAAATATTGAACGAGACTCACAAGATTTAATTAATTTTTCCTAATTAACTTCTAATCGTCTTCCGATCTTACTCTGACTGTCAACGAACGGTGAATGAAAGAACGTGATCTGGTTCTTACCGTTCTCAGCTCCAACGAACTCGACGAAAAGTCGAAGGAGGCACTCCGTTGTAGTCGTTTATGGCGCTGACAGCTTTCGCACAGTTGTAGGTTGAAGGGGACAGGGAGGGAAGGGAGGGAGAGGGAGGGACGGACTGGGTGAGACTTTGTCGGGCGACCCAGCTAATTAGTGTCTGTCTGTTTGTCTGTCTTTCTCCCTCTCTCTCTGCTTCTCTCTTGCTCGCTCTCTCGGCGTTGGTCGAGAGCTGAGCGGTGTCTTGCTTGCGAAGTTGGACATTGCTCTTCAGATAATTGCCACAATCGCGATCTCGCCTTCACTGCTCGATCGCGTAGGACACCGTGTACAGCCGAGAGAGAGACATAGAGAGACAAAGACAGTGAGACAGAGAGACCGAAAGAGATAGACAGAGAAACAGAGACAGAGATACAGAGATACAGATAGACAGATGGACAGAGAGACACGAAGAGAGCCGTGTAGCTATCTTCAGTCTGCCTACAATTAATTTAATGAGACCATTCGATAGGAATTATTTGTCAATTTCCTCGTCGAAGGCAAGAGACGCACCTGTCCGTCCGTCTCTGCTCATCGCTCACCTGCGCCGCCGCTCACCCAACCACTCCTCCTCCGTTTACACACACACACACACACACACATGCTCCTCCACAGACATTCATTTAGCGCCTCTGTTGAACCTTTCGAATCAGTTCAGTTACGTTCAGTTAATGATCATCAGCCTCACTTACGTACCTTATAACCTTGTCTTACCTATAACCATATAACTCATATTACCTTAGCTAAACTTTACCAAACCTTCTAATCTTATCTACCTTATCATCTTGTCTAACCTAATCTTCTCTTTCCTTAGTTTTTCTTCCTTGTGCTACCTTGCCTTACATCTGCATAACAATGACTTCAGATCCGGAGTTGATTAAAGCTTTGTCGACGACTAAATGAGACAATTTCTGTTGTTTTGGATGTTTTAATCGATTTTGAAAATGTCGTCAGAACATCGAGACCATTTACTCCTCGTATAGTCACTCCGTAATTACTCTCAAAGCATCTCCAGTCAAAGTCCGTTTAATAATTAAAGTAATAATAGTTAATAGTGATAATTATAATAATAATAATAATAATAATAATAATAATAATAATAATAAATAATGAATGATAATAATAATAATAATAATAATAATAATAATAATAATAATAATAATAATAATAATAATAATAATAATAATAATAATAATAATAATAATAATAATAATAATAATAGCCTAATAATAATAGAGATTTGAGTGCCGTAGTTAGTAAGCAGTCGATGTTAGAAGTTGCTAAGCGATATTTACCAAAGCCATAAACTGATGGCGGGGGTCAGTCTTATTCTAATCTGGTGAGTGAAGTAACGACTTTTAAGAAATTCCGTGTTACCAAGATTGAACTCAATTTATATTGATCATGTTTGTTCATCCAGAGTGCTGTTTGGCAGCTGGTTATATTAAAAAATATACCTACTTCCTTACTTACTTGACTTGGATAAGTGTAATATGTTCAGTGAACACAGAATATACAGAGCAAGGGTCTTAACAGTGATCGGCTGCTCAACTTTCCTACAGTAATGTAATGTATTGTTAATTTCCGATATTTCTCGGCTCCACACAAAAGCCACGTCAAAGAGTCCGCAGTTTATTCACCGACGACGAATTATTCAACGAAGGACAGTTCAGCATCCAGTATCTTGTCTCGTGGAATGCAACAACCACTTCACATAATAAACCCATAGACTCTCATTATAATAGTTATTAGACAACACATAATTAAACTTATTAGCTTAATATCACGGTTCCTTCGGCTGTGATCAGAATCCTTGTAGGAGTTCCTTAAGTGATTCGCATCTATCTGTTTCTCTGACGAATTCATCTTCAGTTATAAATCCGTCGTTGTTGTCATCGAAGGCCAACAGAACTTCCTTCGCCGAAGTCTTCGCTCTCTGGTCGGGATTCGGAAAACGCTTCGCTTTGTAGATGGCCTGAAACAGAAGACAATGACACTCCTTATCAGATATATAGGGACAACAAGACAACACGAACATGAGATAATAATAATGATGATGATGATGATGATGATGATGATGATAATAATAATAATAATAATAATAATAAAAATAACAAGAATAAGAATAAGAATAATAGCCAACACAGACGTTTGACAATTCTGCAGAGCTAGGTTAAATCCCAAAGATCTTATAATAATAATAATAATAATAATGATGATAATGATGATGATAATGATGATGATGACGATGACGGCGATTATGATGATACTACTGATGATAATAATAATAGCTATAATAATGATAAAAATACTTTCTGTGCTTATCTTTTCCCATCAAGCGCCTCAATACAGTTAATTTTTCCAGCACCTTCTCCGCCGATCAAACCATGCAGGAAGGCTATAGCCATTCCGGAACAAAAGCTCCCCTAATATCTGAAATCCTGAGGGATCATTCATTATTATGCACCTCGAAGCCAAAAGAAATAATAAACATTAGGTTTAGGAAGTCCTGGAGAAAGTCCATTTCTTTCTAAACTAATGGAACTGATTGAAAGAGAAATAACTGACCAGTAGAACCGTTTCTATTTCCCTTAGAGTTAGTTTTCCATTTCCATCCATGTCGTAGAGACGGAAAGCCCACTTCAGTTTCTCCTCCTTCGATCCACGCTGTGCGATGTTAACAGTCATCATGAACTCACGGAAATCGATGACCCCGTTCTCATCGAGGTCATAGGTTCGGAAGATGTGATCCGTGAATTCCGTGGCGTCTCCCTCTGGAAAGAGTTTCGTGTACATGACCATGAACTCGTATTTTCTGATCCGCCCTCTGGGGAACTCGGCCTTGAACTTCGTGAACCAGTCGTTGATCTCTTCCTTCGAAAACTTTGTTCCATTGAGAAGTTCCTTGAACTCAGTGGCGTTCAATTTCGTCTGATTCTGTCCCATCCCGATCGATCGATCCAATCCTCCTTCTCCTTCAGATGACCTTTGAAGAAAACAAATCAGTTTTAAAAATGTTCTTGAAGAGGCCTTTAACACATTTCGATGCAGTCAACGGTTTGCTTTGTAAAAATATTATTGCTAGATATGAATGTTTGCTTTGGGATTGCTCTGCAGGCAAATAGAGAGACAACTGATTTATATGTCACTTGCAAAGGTTATATTGAAACTGCAAACACTTCATAGCCTATCCATGTCTGCCTCTCGGGGTTATGGCTTAAAAATCCTCATCCTCTTCCTTCTCCTCTTCCTCCTCTTCCTCCTCCTCCTTCTCTTTCTCCTTCTCCTCTTCCTCCTTCTCCTCTTCCTCCTCTCCTCCTCCTCCTTCTCACCACCTCCTCCTCCTCCTGATATAGGCGCGCGCAGCAGACGTAACTGGTTTGGCGAGAACAATTCTATAAATGGGACAAAGCACAACCCACGGTCGCCTCTAAACAGAAAACTGGGTCAGAAGAATTCAGTTTCTGACAAAATGAGATGGGGGGAATCCGCGAAAGGAAGTAAGCGGACAACCACTGCTATGAAACCTCGAAGAAAGCGATGAAATACTCCGGCGAAATGTGTCATTTGAATCGATCTGTGAAGACGTGTGAGTCTTAGCCAGTGGACAGTTAACCTCAGCCAACACAGTTCACAGATCTCACTCGCGCTATGAGGAAATGAGACTTAAAGAAAGCGAACGGATTCCATTCAATGAAGACTCGACTTACGAAGTGTCTTTGAATGCAACTGTTACAATCGTCAGGTTATAATCTGGACAATTGGACAAAAACCGATGACAACAATTGATGAGAATCACTCACCTTCCTCCTTTCAAACTGAATACAATATTCTTCTTCTGAAAACTTTTAGAAAGCAGGACGAAACGTACAGTTTAGGCAGAACGGTTGGCACTGGCCACTGAAAGTAGGGCAAATGGAGCACTCAGGCAGAGCGGTCTATCGTAGCCTAACGAAGGCTTTTTCACCCACACCACGGCCTACACAAGGCAGAGCTGCGCTGGCACCTTGCATGCAACGCCAAAATGACACGATGGGTGACACTCACACCGGTTTGCGTTGGAATGTCTCGGCCGGGTTTAGATCGACGATCATAGCCAAAGGGACTCGGCTGTGTCTAGGGTCTGTTGGTCACACATGAATCGCTAAAGAGGTCAAATTCGTATCTGCAAAAGTTATCTGAAGCTTGAAATAGGTGTAAAGACACCAATGCAATTCATATGTTAAACTGCTGGGTCTTGGCCACTCGATATTTCTTTGGAGCTAAGTAATAACTCAGGCTATTCAAGCAAAGGCTGACGTCTAAGGTACTAATAACTCAATCTATTCAAGTAGCCATTAAGTGGTTCTGAGATAAATGTATCCTTTGCTGATACGCGAAACCTTTTTGATCACTAAGCAAACTGACTTCCTGGTTTCTGAATCTGTTCACTTCCTTGAACAGAATTTCGATGCAACTAATACCGAATCTACCGATTTCCAGGGTAGCACCATGCTCTCTCCTCGACCTGACCCCTCCCCGGATTCTGACCTGGCACCGGAACGACGGACCAAGCAACCTGGCTATTGCGGACTTGAGCTGATATAGCGCCGGTGATTAAGGGACTGCGCTCCCTGTCGTGGTTTTCGTGTGGAGCTGAGACATTTAGGAGATCTGCAAAACATTACATTACTTCATATAGATTACTGCACATCCGATTACGATTAGTCTATTGGAACTGGAGCAACATAAATTCCTCATTGCAATTACATAATTACAATTGCAATGTTACGATTACAAGATCACACTTACAAAATTACGCACAATAACGATTACAAAATTACGATTAAAAACTTGCATGTAACAAATTGCGATGTTCCGCTAAATGGGTTCGTTCTATTATAATATTTACGTCAAAAGACGGTTTAACGATAACCTGTTGTTGAAGATCTCGTTCTGCCTGTCTGATCCTTCGGATCTGGACCACCCTCTGTCTATCGATTCATCAAGTGCCTGTGAATAAGCTGGTGCCCGCGACTTCGCTTGTATGGGCGCTGTAGAAATTTCGAGGTTATGATTCTGTCAGGTGGACGCAAGATGTTTCTTACACAGGGATTCGTTGGCACCAGTTCAGGTGAACCTTCTGGCCTCGTTAACAAGAAATTCCGTCCAATTCAGTCAAAACGTCTTCGATAGAATTCTCGCTTCCACTTGCGCCATCTCGCGAACTGAGACCGGGTCGAAGTGTGTTCAGTAATCGCTTGCTGGCCCTTTCGATCTCGCTCTCCCTGGATCTGTACGTTTTGCTTCCAGTATTGGTCTGTTCTGCTCCATATATCTGTCCATTCTGCTCCATGTACCTGTACGTTTTACTCCTACCTGTCCGTTCTGCTCCACTAATATCTGTCCGTTCTGCTCCCTGTACCTGTCCGTTCTATATATATATATCTATCCCTGTATCTATGTTCTGCTCCCTGTATCTGTCCGTTCTGCTCCCTGTACCTGTCCGTTCTGCTCCCTGTATCTGCGTGTTCTCTCCCTGTATCTGTCCGTTCTGCTCCCTGTACCTGTCCGTTCTGTCTGTCTGTTCTGCTCTGTATCTGTCAGTTCTGCTCCATATATCTGTCCATTCTGCTTCCTGTCTGTCTCTCTGCTCTCACTTGCGTCATTTCGTTTCTTAAAACTCTCTCTGCCTATACATCATTCGTTGTCTCTGTCTCTCTCTCTGTGTGTGTCTGTGTGTGTGTGTGTCTGTGTCTGTGTCTGTGTCTGTGTCTGTCTCTGTCTCTCTGTCCCTGTCTGTCTGTCTGTCTGTCTCTCTCTCTCTGTCTCAGTCGACTGATCTTCTGGTTGACTTTTGGTGCATCATCGATTGATACATTAGACCTGGGGCTGTAAAAACCTACACACGGGGCCTATGCCGATAGAAGTCAGTAATTAGCCTAGCGTTTTATTGGTTCAAGCGACTGCGTTTGAACAAATGTTTAAGACCTATTGTCTAAGATCCTATTGTCCTCTTCCTGCTCAACCAGCCGACCGACGTTCTTCGTATATAATAATAAGTGAGACTCATTGGAAATAAACGCTTCAGTGAATGCCATGCATCACTGAACGACGACGTTTGGTCCGATACGTCTGAGTGAATCTTCTGAATAGATTGGCTTCATACATTTAGACCAACAACATCCATTACATCTCATCTTTAACCCTCATCAAACATCAGAACGCTTATGTCATTAATCCTAACAAAGAAGAAGAAGAGGAGGAGCAGTCCATTAAGCTTCCCTGAGAGGCAGCCATGGGTCTGAAGTCCTACCGACTTCATTTTCTTAGCCTCGGCATATGAGGGCGGGCGGTCAGCCTTCTCCCTCGCCATAATTATAGTCTTCCCATCGACTGTGTACGGTCAGTGTACTCATTACAGCTGAGTTGGTTAGGGGGCGCTGGCGTGGTTTGAATCCGCGACCACTCGGTTTGCAGTCCAACATGTTATACACTAGACTGCCAGTTGCCACTGCATGTGGCATCTCATAACGGACGATAATTGTTCAAAGGATTTGAAACAACAGTTTGCAAGAAGTCATTGAATCGACGCTGAAGGTTATTTGAAGGTTATTTGAAGGTTATTTGGTGCCACGAGAGACAATGACAGCAACCGACAAAACGATCATCAAGGCATAATTATCATAGATGAGTTTTATGTTTCAGATCTTAATCAACAAAAGCAGACGATCGATGATCTCTGCATCTAATGTCTGCATGTCTACAGATGCCTTCGTCTCTTCTGCGTTTCAAAAGTCATGGCAGCAGCATTTCAGGTCAACTTATATAGCGCCGTGTTTCGGAGGAGGAGGAGGAGGAGGAAGAGGAGGAAGAGGAAGAGAAGGAGGAGGGGAAGGAAGAGGACAAGGACGAGGAGGAATAGAAGAAGAAGAAGAAAGAGAACATCGCTCGAAGAGGGAGAGAAGGTGGAGGAGAAGGAGGAGAGGGAAGGGGAGAAGGAAGAGGAGGAATAGAAGAGGAGGATCGGAGAAGGCGACCTATAGCCTGTAATAGTCACAAGACGACACAATTGCTTGAGAGGCTGAGAGAGCGTATTATAATAGTTCATCATGGTGGCTGTGTGTGTGGCTCAGAATCCCTGCAGCATTTCTCGGATGGCTTCGCAGTTGCAAGAGTGCTTGATAAACTCTGCTTCCGAAAGTCTTCCATCTCCATCGTCATCTGCTTTGCTCATGATCTCCTGCGTCGTCTCTCCCGCCTTCGCCAATGGACTCGGATGACCCTTCGATTTATATATCGCCTTTAAAACAACAAATGACATCACAAAATTAATGACACATGCTCGCATTCCATCATCATACAAACAGCTGTAGTAGGTCTTCGAATCAAGTCACTGAATGGAATTCAGTTCTGCTATAGTTCTGTAGTTCTGATTCGCCCTGCTCCGTTCTGCTTCGTTGATAATGTTATTTCGCTCTCAACCTAAGACTTACTTCCTTCAAATCTCTTATCCTTCAGAAAAGATTTAAGGTAAGTTTTATGTCGAGAACGAAACGATGCAAGCAACCGAGCAGAACGAACAGAAGCAGGGAGAGAGATATTAAGCAGAAAGGACAGAGAGAGAGAGACAGAGAGAGTGAGAGAGACAGACAGACAGACAGACAGACAGAGACAAAACAGGAATATTAAGCAGAAAAAGGTTGCTGGACTGCGATTCGTCTCTCTCTCTCTCTCTCTCTCTCTCTCTCTCTCTCTCTCTCTCTCTCTCTCTCTCTCTCTGAATCTGTTCGTTTCAGATCTGTCGAGATAAAGGAAAAGTTTCCTCTCCGGATGCTAACAGGGAGTGGCAGTGCACTGGCTGTGACATGCATTTAAGAATTTCCGCTTATTCACAACACAGAGTCTAATTGGCCTAATTGATCTCCTGAATCAATTAAGACCCATGTCATTTCTTCTCATGTCTAGTCATAGCTGGGCATGACGTGTCACACCATGTAATATTATGTCATATCAAGTCAAGTCATGTCATGTCATGTCATGTCATGTCATGTCATAGATCCCTGTCACCTATTCTACTTCCGGACATTCCAAGTCATTTGAACCTTTTGTTCCTATGCCATCCGACTACGTTCTACTGATCAGCCCTGCCTACAATTGTTAGTATGTTACAGGTAGACCGATGCCATTTCCCCAACCCTAAACCTAACCCTAACCACATGGGGTATTTGGAACAAGATTTCTCTTAGGAGAATATCGCAGGATGATATCATACATTTATTAGTTATTATTATTTTTATTATTATCATCATCATCGTCATCATCATCGTCATCATCATCATCATCATCATCATCCTTACGCATTTATTAAGCACCACTATCTAACGACCAAGCATCAGTCGATGGCGCTGAAGAGCAATTGTGAGTGAAGAAATTGCTGAAGGTCCCTACACAGTAACCATCTCAAAGGAGGAAGATCGAACCCATACAGGTCTCTGCATTACAACATACACCTATAATTGAACACCTATTCAATTGAGGGCGTCTAAGCCAGAGATCGCTCTAACCAATCGGCTACCGCGTCTACCCCGTCCATACCGTGTCTACCGCGTCTATCATGTCTAGTTGTCTACCATGTCTATACCGCGTCTACCATGTCTATACCGTATCTACCATGTCTATACCGTGTCTACCATGTCTATACCCTGTCTACCATGTCTACCGTGTCTACCATACCGCATAGTATTAATGAGAACATACTGTGAGGATGTCAGTGATCTCTCTGTTCGTCAGATATCCGTTTCCATCGACGTCATACAGACTGAACGCCCATCGCAGTTTCTCCTGCGTCGTTCCACGTGATGCGACGCTCAAGGTCGTCATGAACTCCTGGAAGCTGATCGTTCCATCTCCATCGGAATCGTATCTCTTGAAGACGACCTCACAAAAGTCCTTGACGTCTCCATCCGTTCCAAACATCTTCTTGTAGAGATCGACGAACTGTGTCCTGTTTATCTTTCCGTTCGGAAAGTCCTTCTTGAACTTCTTGTACCAATCGTTCAGTTCCTTCGTCGAATACTTGCAGTTTTTCGACAATTCCTTCAGGTCCGGTTTGCTTCCGTCGTTTCCCATCACTTCCTACTCCAGACGACGACAACGACCTACAACGCGAATCAACGCATCGTAGTAATCGTAACTGTAAAATCCAGATTTTTAGAGCGCTACTTCAGAGCCAGACGCAGGGCACCAGCTTATTCAAGAGGGATGCCTTGTGTTCAGAGATTTTGAGAGAGACAGAGAGACAGAGAGACAGAGAGACAGAGAGACAGAGACAGAGACAGAGAGACAGAGAGAGACAGAGAGACAGAGAGACAGAGAGACAGAGAGACAGAGAGACAGAGCGAGATCAGAGGCAGAGAGACAGAGACAGACAGACAGAGACAGAGAGAGACAGAGACAGACAACGGACGGATCTTCTGGATGTTGATCTCATTACGTTTGGTTTTGGTGCGCCATCTATTGATGCCTGGTGCATTAGACACCGTTGGCGTTATAGAAGTTACTAATTACAAGATACAATTATTACAGTCAGATGCTTTCCATTTACAGTGAAATCTAATCCGATGTAATCCGACTTCTATAGCGCCCGTAATCAGAATCCACAAAGTATCAACCGATTCAAACCGTCCTCAAGAATTCCCAGAGTCGCAATAATTACGTTGATTACTCGGAGCTAACGATTAAACAAAAAGACAAAACAGTATGACGTTTTTCACGTGCAGCTTATATCCTTGCTCTTCGTTTCTGGGTCATCCAGGTCATGAACTCAACCGACTTAATATACAACGCAAACTATAGCGTCGTTCATCTGGTCCTAAGAAAGTTCAGCTTTAACCTTACGTTGCTGGCTTTCGAAATCGTCGCCACACACGATCCTCTCTTTCTCTGTTTAAACTGACGGAAACT
The DNA here is from genome assembly GCA_020284085.1 of Aporrectodea caliginosa. Lineage (NCBI taxonomy): Eukaryota > Metazoa > Annelida > Clitellata > Crassiclitellata > Lumbricidae > Aporrectodea > Aporrectodea caliginosa. The sequence continues at coordinate 30,610 of JACEVL010000888.1, forward strand.
GTGATCGATCAGAAGCGTCTATAGTACTATGTTGCTAAGACGTTTGTTTTATGTCATTAACGACATATCATACAACTGGCGATCGATAGGCTAGTCTTCGTGATAGGCCCGTCTTAATTAGATGCTAATCAGATGCTAATTCATGCATTCTTCAGGTTATAGGCCTGTTATGCATGTTAAGTTGTTGTGACGTCTAATAGCGGTAACCGGAGAAGAGATTTCAATGAGAAGCTCTTGACAGTTGGCTATGGATCAATGGGAGAATGACAGTCAGACCGACTGTCGTTTGAGCATCAGGTTCACTTGTGTATACCGTTGAGGCCGAACAGGTGGTCGACAGTGTTCCATCATTGTGTCTGTCTCTGTCTCTTCTTCAAGTTCAAAAGTCTTATGATGACACTCCTCTCGATGCTGAGCTTCTTCTTAATCCTGCTGCTGTATCCATCCGTCATCATCTAATCCAGCAGCAGCAACTGTCTGCGTCTTCCACTGTGTCCTCCTCCTCCTCCTCCTCCTCCTCCTCCTCCTCGTTCTCCTTCTCCTCCTCCTCCTCTTCCTTCTCCTCTCCAGTCTTCCCTCAATGACGGTTCTCGATAATGACGTCACCAATCCATTTTATCTATCGTCCGTCACTCTATTCGTCAGAGATCTTTTTCTCCAGTCCTTTCTAGACCTCTTCGTTTATTGTGTCTTACATCCAGATAATTAATTTAAATGACGTAGAGTCACATGACTGGGATGCATGTGAATTCGCTGATTCTTCTTTTTCTCCAAAGTGTTTGTCCTTTTCTCAGTCATTTCCACCTGATTTGCATTTTAACCGGTTCACCAGGCACCTGTTTCTGCAGCCGCCGGAACCACTTGTCATCATATGTTCTACTCATGAGATGCTCGACTTCAAAGGTTCCACGCTCTGTTTGCAAATCCTGTGGGCGTCTACCTACCTATATAATTCTCATCTTGTGGTTTGTTATATGATATTGTTTAAAGATGACGTATGACATTCTATGACTTTGAAGTCTTAATCTATTGAGTGGGTACAAATCTATTGTAGTATACAGTGTACTTTGAATCGTAGGCACAGTTGATGATGATGAGAGAGAGAGAGAGAGAGAGAGAGAGAGAGAGAGAGAGAGAGAGAGAGAGAGAGAGAGAGAGAGACAGAGAGACAGACAGACAGACAGACAGACAGACAGACAGACAGACAGACAGACAGACAGAGAGACAGACAGAGAGAGAGAGAGAGAGAGAGAGAGAGAGAGAGAGAGAGAGACAGACAGACAGACAGACAGACAGACAGACAAAGATGGAGTGACAGTCAGACAGACAGACGGCTTAATGATGATTCTTGGTGGTCTTAGGCGACCTTTTCTACTGCACTGCACTAGAAATCTCGCTTGAAACGTGTCATTAATAAATTAATTAATTACATGTAATAGCAACCGCTGATTAGCGGTGCATTGTCCTCGAGATTCTATATCGCTATTCAATGACTCTCTAATCTAACGGCCGCGCCCCCTTCCCTTCCCTCCTCTCTGCCCTCCCCCGTCCTAAGATCATCGCCGTTAGACTTTGTCTCTCATCTACTAAAAGTGATGTACAAGTGAATGTAAACTCAAGAGGCAAAAATGTAAATATATCGAAATGTGATTATATATAGTCGATAAGGACAGACCTCTAATCGGAGGGTATTATGATGTAATGTAATAACACGATGTTCTTGAAAGGCGCTATAGAAATGTTCAGCTGCATTGAATGCCAGAACATGTCTTGGTTTTGTTGCGCCATCGGTTGATGCCCTCTGCATTAGACATCGGTCCATGCAAGAGAAGTATTCAATTACAACTGATGAAATGTTAGAGCCTAACTGGATGGAGCTCATGCGGCTACCCATTAACTATTATACATGACATTATTAACAAAGACAGACAGAGACAGACAGAGACAGACAGCGACAGACAGAGACAGACAGAAACAGATACAGACACAGAGACAGACAGATACAGAGACAGAGAAGACAGAGAGTCACGTGCTTCAATATGTCTGTGTTGGTCGTGGCCTGGTATTCCTGCAATCACTCGAACAAGCATCAACCTGTGAATAGGATCATCACCTACTCTTACCTTTGTCTACGAATTCTACGACACATGATTTGTCAACAGAATTAAAACGCTCTTCACCTCCTCCTCCTCGTCCTCCTCGTCCTCCTCCTCCTCCTTCTCGACCTTCTCCTTCTCTTCTCCTCCTCCTCCTCCTCCTCCTCCTGAGTGAGTGGTGGTGATGGTGGTGATGATGATGATGATGATGATGATGATGATGATGATGATGATGATGATGATGATGATGATGATGATGATGATGATGACATTGTGTATAAAGCGTTGTTCAGTTTCGCTGGCATTGTCATTAACAGTCTCATCAATTTCTCTTTCAGATAATTAAGCAACCGAGCGATTGTCATAATTATGTTATTATAAATATTATGCCTCATCAAACAACAAATGTCATCTGCTATTAACTACTTAATTCATTATTCAAGGCAATTAGTCTGTTGTTCGTCACAGTTTTAACCATTCAATCGATGACAGAGCCATCAGCTGCATGTAGCCATTCAGTGGCTGTCTGAGCCATCAGCTGTAGCCATTCAGTGACTGTCTGAGCCATCAGCTGTAGCCATTCAGTGGCTGTCTGAGCCATCAGCTGTAGGCATTCAGTGGCTGTCTGAGCCATCAGCTGTAGCCATTCAGTGGCTGTCTGAGCCATCAGCTGTAGGCATTCAGTGGCTGTCTGAGCCATCAGCTGTAGGCATTCAGTGGCTGTCTGAGCCATCAGCTGTAGCCATTCGATGAAACGGAGCCAATCGGTGATGGCTTTTATTTGCTTCCAAAGACAATTTTTCATTCGTTCATTTTAGGAGCAAACCTTTGAAGTCGTTGTTGTACCGACAGATACATGTATCAGCCAATTTGACCCACTCTGAACGAAATGTATCGGATTTGACTCATTCATTCATTCACTCACTTACTCACTCACTCACTCACACACTCACTAACTCATTCATTTAGTCAGTATCCTCCTGTTTGTATCTATCTCTATCTCTGCCTTCGTCTATGTATCTCTACGTCTCTCTCTGTCTCTCTGTTTCTCTGTCTCTCTGTTTCATCCTGTCTCTGTCTCTGTTCCTTGTCCGTTGCTCTCTCAATCCGTCTCCTGGAACCTGATACTATTTTTCTCTTCTCTTCTTTTCCTTTCTTTTCATTCGATGGAACGGAGGAGATTCACTTGATGATGTCGATGACTGAAGTGGAGAGGTGAGGTGCAGGCAGGAGGAAGCCATTCCTCCTCTGCCACTCCACAGATGATGAAGGACCTTCAATCGATCCATCAGGACAACAGCCTCTATTGCCGGTCCAAGTGCGCAACAACAAAAGCGACGACGACGACAATAATTGGTTGATGAGACAGGAGATTCGGTGACCATCTTCATCTTAGACACTGAACACAATTGGATCCACCGCATCTTCGTTCAAGAGGAATGCTGTCGTCATTTCTCTCTCATCCTCATATACGACGCATCCTCTTCTTCCTCCTCTTCCTCCTCCTCCTATTTTCCTCCTTCTCTTCCTTTTCCTCCTCTTCTTTTCCTCCTTCTCCTTCTCATCCTCTTCCTCCTTTTCTTTTTTTCTCTCTCTTCCTTTTCCTCCTCTTCCTTTTCCTCCTCTTCCTCCTCCTTTTCTTCCTCCTTCTCTTCCTCCTCCTCTTCCTCCTCCTCCTCTTCCTTCTCCTTCTCTTCCTTCTTCTCTTCCTTCTCTTTCCTTTCCTCCTTCTCTTCCTTCTTCTTCGCACGTACCTCATCGTATTCCTCCGTCTCCTATTCCTCTGCTCCTCCTCCTAATCAAAGTATTGGGATCGTCTTTCAAGCTCTTACATGTACTCTGAATCTGGCCCTATGCTATATACTTTATCTTATAAACCTGGATCCCACCTGTTTACTATTTAGCCATTTGCTCTTCTTGTGAATCGACGCGAGACCAACCGTCGAGACCCTCTCCCACTCCGGATATTAGCCTCATCTCTTGTTTCTCTTTCTCTCTGTCTGTTTCTCTCTCAGTTTATCTTTCTCTTTTCTCTCTCGCTCTCTCTTTCCTCTTTCTGTTTCTCTATCTGTTTGTCTATTAATCGGACTGTCTGCTTGTCTGTGTGTGTGTCTGTGTGTGTTAGTCTGCGTTTGTCTGTCTGTGTCTGTGTCTGTCTGTGTCTATCTGTGTGTGTCTGTCTGTCGCAGAAGCATTGCTGGTGGTCTGCCTCTCTCTGCCAATCGTCTTAAGTCGCTGGTTGACCTCCTCCCTATATATCAACCAGACTCTTTAAAGCGATAATTACAAAGCCTT
>JACEVL010000888.1:37500-252500 GCA_020284085.1 Aporrectodea caliginosa
AAGGTTTTCGGGTTTTTTGCTTTCGTTAACGAAAACAACACTAGGTGCATGTTGGATTGGGAGTTGGATTGAAAACCGGACGTAGCTACAATTTATAGCATCGGTTACAAACGATTTAAAGGTGTGCAGGCAGAGTCAATAAGTGTTACTATTATTTTGATATTCAACAACATTTTGCGGCTGCTAAGATCGTTTTTATCAACCTTAAATTAACAGGCATTCGTTGTGACACGGTGTTCTTGAAGAGCGGCTACAAAATCGTTACTAGACCTACTATAAATCGCTTAATACTTCTTTTAAAAAATAGAATTTACCTAATAATTTCTTTAAAATGAGGTCGATGTCCACCACAGGAAAAATTAAGATTTCGTTAAGCAGTGCTCTGTTTTCTCAAATTAAACACCTTTAAATCGTTTTAATCAGATTATATAAATGACTCATTTTTCGTTTAAATGTTTATAACTCCGCCGCTGTTCGTACTTTGGCAGTGCCAGTCCCAAGCCTGGATGACGGAGGAGGGCGACGCTAATGATCTTTGTTATCACACAGTGTCGTTAAACTGAAACTACTACTTAAACGTTAATGCAACGAAACTGAAGCCTACAATGAGGTCGACGCCAACGGTCCTGGTGGCCACAAGATGTCGTTCATGAGCAAATTCTATGACTTGTTATTATAATCAGGTTCTTCTAAGGTATTTTTTAACCTTTCGCTGTCGTCGCTTCCTCTCTTTTCCTTGTATCTGCAGCTAATCCAATCTAAGTTTCAAATAACTGCAATGAGACAATTTTTCCCATCGACGTAAATGGCTTCTAATACCACAAGATGTCGTTAAACTGTTGTTGGTCCGATGATCCAAGCGGAGGATTTTCTCTCGCTTCCAGTTTGTTCAGCTGCATATATGTACCTTTTAAAGGAACGGTCGACGTAAACGTCTCTGTGGCAGCCAAAATATATGTATGTCGTTATACGATACAGCAAACACTGCTAAAGTGTGAGCTCTGCCTATAGGCAACCTTAAAGAGGGTCTTCCCCCAAACTATAGAGTCCACCTAACTTCACTCGAACTCTGAGCTGTAATATTCCAAACTAATCTTTGTCGGCGGCAACGGCCTATGTTGTCATAAGCTGTCGTTAAACTCTGGATCCAATCCAACTCGAACTCTGCCACTACTCGTGCTCTGGTGGTGCCAGTTCCAAGCCTTGAGAAGGGAGGAGGGGCGCTCATCATCTTTGTTAGAGGAGGAAAATGATAAAATAATAGGAGGAGAAGGAAAAGAGGAGGGGAGGAGAAGAGGAAGAAGACGAGCAGATCATTAAACTAAACCACGAAGCATGACTATAAAGCGTTAGCCACTTCGTTTTCTTAGGCTCGGCATATGAGGTCGGGCGGCCAGTCCTCTTCCTCGTCGTCTGATCGTCCCAACGACAGTGTAGGTCAATGTACTCATCACACAGCAGTCGAGTTTGCTAACGGGGGGAGGGGGGCAATTGGAGAGGAAGCCCTAAATAAACATCTAAATTGCTCGTAACAGGTAGGGCTGCCGAAATGAGTATTTCTGGAATAGAGTACTTGCGATTGCTCGAATACTCGAGACTGTTGCCTTAGCAACAGTTTTCTTTCCTCTGGTACCGAGGACGACAAGTCACAAGAAAAGTGACTGCAATTATTATATGGACGAATTTCTAAACGTCACCTGCCATCTAGCGAATCAGACGAAACCTTACATTTTTATGCAATCGTCGAATTGCACAGAAATCAATGAGTTAATTGTTCCACGAAGCAGTCAAGCTTTAATAATTTGCTATTAATTAAAAATAGTTAACAAAACAGAGCAATTCTGTTGAACGCAATAGAAATATAAACAAATTGATTGGCTTTGTTGAAATTTTCTTAAGAAATGTCGGCATCGTTTAGACCAGAAGGTGAAGAGAAATCAGAGCAGCGTAGAAAAAAGTCCATCACCCTTTCCTTCGTTCAGATGCAACTTAGCTGTTTATTTTGAAGCTGACGATTTTCATCATAAATTATGTCATCTAATGGACTTTTATTTCAGATCTTAGAAGAAGCAGAAGAAGCAGAAGCTATTCACTAAATGTCTGCAATATCTAATATCGTTTTTATACGTCTAGCAGGCTATTCAGTTAATATCTTAGAAATGCGTTGCATATTAAAACTGATTTCTAATATCATCATCGGCGAAAATTCGCTTCAGATTCTACGTGTCGACGTTGCCTTGGAAACCGTTGCAGCAGCAGCAGCAGCAGCAGTGGCCTCCATCTCTCCGTCTCCCTGACCTCCGGAGTGTGTGGAGATCATGGGAGTGGATGATGGAGGGTTTGAGGAGTGTCCTTAGAACGCCTGGAGCAGTTCCTGGATGGCGGTGCAGTGTGAAGAATGTTTGACGAATTCAGCCTCCGAGAGTTTGTTGTCCTTGTTATCGTCTGCTTTGCTGAAGATCTCTCTGGCGATGTCCGCTGCTTTTCCCTTCGGATTCGGTTCATTGCGCGATTTGTAGATGGACTGAAACGAAACAACGACCAGAAACACAATCTATTATCAGCTTCATTTATTACGGGAACATTTCATCCGCCGTTAAGTTTAGACAAAACCATTCGAAATTCAATTGACCTCATCCTATCCGACGGGGTGTGCAACAGTTTAGTGGTGGAATCTCAAATCTAATGCAAGAGAGCGTTCGGGGTTCAAATCCCCACAATACAAGAGCAGAAATTTATTTGGAGATTTCTACTCCAAGTGCGCCCCATCCTAGTCAACTCAGCTGACCATATGCTGTCAGTGGGAAGATGAGACTGCTAGGGAGAGGACTATCCACCCGCCTTCACATTCCGAGGCTAAGAAAAAGGAAGTAGCTAGCACTTCATACCCATGGTCTGCCATGGCTGCCTCTGAGGGCCAGCTAAAGGTACACTGTACCTCTGTCTTCTGTGTACCGTTGAGGTACATCGTTAGATCTTCTGGTACAGAGAGAAGAGAGACAGATCTCATGGTTTACGACTGAGCCGAGGACTCGAATGACCTCCAATTATTACATCTCATGAGACGCCGCCGCCGCCATTAACTCCCAGACAAAGCAATTAACTAAACAACTGAATTGCCTTCAGCCCCTCAACAACCGTTCGCTTGCTTCAACTCAAATGCCCCCAATGCAGTTAAGTCGGTCCCTTCAGATGGGGGCTTACATCTGCCCCTCCCTCACTATGCAGGGACTGTCTACCCTCATCGTGGGGGGGGGGGGTTCAGACTCGACAGACTGCGTCGTTCTGACGCACACACGAACACACCCACAGACTAATTTCGTTGTTTGTCGCACTCTGTTGTTGTCAGAGGCCACAGACCGTCATTAAATCCTCCACCACTCATCAGTCAGTCAAGTCAGTCAGTTGCTTAGTCAGGTAGAGAACAACAACAACAACGTCATTATCAACAACTGGGTCGTGTCTGACCCGGATAACTCCGCCACTGTCCTACTCTGGCAGTGCCAGTCCCAAGCATGGAGAAAAGAGGAGGGCGTCGTAAAACAGAAACTAACTGACCGAGGAATCCTGAAGTCCGTCCGTTCCCTCCCCTACGCTCAAGCGAAGACCAAGAACCGTGGAATTCATGTTGACCTCCTCATCCACCTCCTCTTCTTCTCCTCCTCTCATCCTCTCCTCCTCCTCCTCCTCTCTCCTCCTCCTTCTCCTCTCCTCCTCTCCTCTCCTCCTCTCCTCCTCCTCCTCCTCTCCTCCTCCTCTCTCCTCCTCCTCCTCCTCTCCTCCTCTCCTCCTCCTCTCTCTCCTCCTCATCCTTCTCCTCTTCCTCTCCTCCTCCTCCCTCTCTCTGCTCCTCTCCTCCTCTCCTCTCTCCTCTCCTCTTCATCCTCCTCTCTCCTCCTCCTCCTCCTCTCCTCCTCCCTCCTCTCCTCTCTCTCTCTCCTCCTCCTCCTCCTCCTCCTCCTCCTCCTCCTCCTCCTCCTCCTCCTCTCCTCTCCTCTCCTCCTCTAATCTCCCTCCTCCTCCTCTCTCCCTCCCCTCCTCCTCTCCTCCTCCTCTCCTCCTCCTCTTCTCCTCCTCGTCTCCTCCTCCTCCTCCTCTCTCCTCCCTCCTCTCCTCTCTCTCCTCCTCCTCCTCCTCCTCCTCTCTCCTCCTCCTCTCCTCCTCCTCCTCTCTCCTCTTCTCCTCCTCCTCTAATCTCCTCCTCCTCCTCCTCCCTCTCCTCCCCTCCTCCTCTCCTCCTCCTCTCCCTCCTCCTCTCTCCTCCTCCTCTTCTCCTCCTCCTCCTCTCTTCTCCTCCTCCTCTCCTCCTCTTCTCCTCGTCTCCTCTCCTCCTCCTCCTCCTCCTCCCCTCCTCCTCCTCCCTCCTCCTCCTCCTCCTCCTCCCTGGCCCTAGAGGCCTAGATTCTTGAATTTGCTCTGGTGAAGGATCATTAGGGTGTCACACAAGAAAGACTGTTTCACAGAAATATTTCAAGTATTCAGTTCTGGCGCAGAGAAATCTCGAAGATTTACATTTACAGCACCTCCGTCTCATGCGCCCTTCATCTGCATTTAAGTTCATCTGGCTAAAAGTGTCGAACATTCTGATCATCAGTCTTTCCTAAATCTAGAAACTGCATTAACACGTCAACCACTTTCCCAATGGCAATTGGCCGTTGATATGAAAGCCACTGCAGCTATGGTGCTTTACAATGTCAACAACAGCAGCAGCAGCAGCAGCAATATCCTCAGTCTCTTCTCTGCCACGTGTGCTACAAGGGTATGATGGATGAATCGACACCTGTTTGGAGTAGTAGTCGTGAATATCCCATCACGGTATGTAATACAAAAGTGAGATGAATGATATAAAACACCTGTTTCCTCCTGAATAATATGCCAATCATGGCTGGAGAGGAGACATCAAGAGAGCGACTGAAGATAAGTCAGACGGAAGCCATTAATCAAAAGAAATGAATTGGGTTTAGTTCTCATAAACGAAGACCAATCATACGGATGCAGCAGGTTGCACATCGTAGTATAGGTCGCCCTTTAATCAATAATCCTAAGGTCATCCAGGGTCAATGATCCACTTGCGATAATCTAGTTTACCTAAGTAAGTAGAGGCTACACTAGAGGAACAAGAGAGATAGCAACGTTGGCGGTTCTTCCAAACCGAAAGCATCTCCTCTATATACAACGTGTATCTGTACACAATCATGCCTTTCTTTCACTTAAAGTTGTACACAGATCCTAACACTCCCTTTCCCACAAATTCTACCACGATTTCTCCTCTTTCCTCATCTCTTCCTCTCTCACCACTTAAATTCTAAACGCCACCCACCGTAGCCGTCTGACCATCTACCTGCCTGAACCCTTGCGTCTTAACCTGAAACCGATTCTGACACTACCTGTCCATCGATTGTGTTCTGACTAAGCGCCTGTTAATAACCTGGTAATACCGCAACTTGGCTGCACTTTTGGGCGCTATAGAAATCTCGAGATTACAACTGCTTCCACCTACCGACAGAATCTCTACGATCTCGGCTTCAGTGAGGTATCCGCTGGCATCCTTGTCATAGAGTTGGAAGGCCCAGTGCAGCTTCTCCTGTGGACTTCCTCTCGATGCGACGCTCAACGTTGTAACGAACTCACGGAAGTCGATACTTCCGTTGTTGTCTTTGTCGTACTGACGGAAGACATGGCCACAGAAATCCGTTGCATCAGCATCCGCATCCGTCTCAAACATCTTCTGGTAGAGTTTGATGAACTGCTGTTTGTTGATCTTTCCATCGGGGAAGTCGCCCTTGAACTTCTTGAACCACTGCTCCAGTTCCTTCGTCGTGAACTTGGTTCCCTTCGACAGTTCCTTGAAGTCTGGTTTGCTTCCTTTTCCTCCCATCTTCGACTATGACGACGGATCTACCTAGAGCAGACAAATCGACCGAATGTTTAATCTTTGCAACACACACACAACACAGATACACTGCCACACAGCAGCCCACGCGTGCACTGACGACGTACAGCTGCGGCCTACTCGCTTTCACCAGTGTAGCCCGATGGCTGCATGTGTGTACAAACGTATGAATAGGAGCGTTGGATAGTATACAGTAGGCCTATAATAGACGCCGTAGGTCTATTATAATAGGCCGATCACCCGCATCAATTGTCATCACGGGGTAGATTTCCACAAACCATAGTCACAACGTTTCAGAGTCTTTTGAAAACTCGTAACGAGGTCATCTGGAACTCTGTGATTTGTTTATGTAGTCTATGCATGTATGTGTGTATGTGTTTACGGTTAAATTGAGCATTGATTGTGTGAGTTGAGTGACAGCATAAAGACACAGTGATTGAGGTCATCGATTGAGGTTAATGATTGAGAAAACAGAGTCAGGCCATTGATTTACACGTATTATAACCGAGGAAGAAATGATGCGTGACGTTTGAAGAGGAACCGAATCAGATGAAGCGAAACGCTTCTTTCTGGTTCGATGAACTTCAACATCGTTTCTCTGACTGCCATCCATGTTGGACTGCAGCTGCCATCGGATTCTGTCCGACGACGTCATACATGTAGGTGGCATTGGAAGAATGGATCGATATGAGACGATTCTCCTGATATCGATCCATTCTTCCAATGACACCAAATGTACATCCTTTTCCACTAACGCTTTCTCTGATCTCTCGCATTTCCATCTCATTTCCCAATGGATTATGTATGTATGTATGAGCACTTGTTATAGCGCCCCTTCAAGATTATGTATGTGTGCATGCGTGTGTGCAAGACTAGTGTGTGGGTGGGTGTGCATGTGTGCATGTATGTATGTACAGTAAGTATATATTCATATGTATGTATGTATACTGCATATGTATATGGTCATTCATGTGACGCCCATACAAGAACCTGGCGAAATCGCTATGATTACTTTATTGAGATAATTTAATTGAGATTTAACTCGAAACGACCAACTTTGGGATTACGAGAGCGACGCCATAGAAGTCGTTCGATTAGATTAAGTCAGGTCATATGAGATTAACAGATGAGACAGAAACATTGTTTGGTTGGGAGGTAAAACAGAAAAACCGGTTCGATATAATTATAAAAACCGGATCTATATAGGGTTCATATTTAAAGACCATTCGGAGAAAAAAGATCGTGTATACGACGGATATACACACCTGCATGCTGGGTAATAAAAGCACAATTTAAATAGACACAGAGACATAGAGACACAGAGACATGGACAGAGAGACAGACAGAGGGAGAGATAGAGAGAAGGACATCGAGTGGGTCTTAAGAGCGTCGTGCACATGAGTGAAACAGAATTTTTATAAACTCTGGTCGTAAAGACTGACAAGATGTCACGAGAGCAGATCAGAAACGAACTTTACGACTGACCTACGAAGTACAGTGTATGCGCCTGTGTTTGCCTACGTTCGTCTGTGTGTCTGTGTGCTTGTACGTGTGAGTATGTGTGTGCTTATGTGCCTGTGCTTGTGTGTACATGTAGTCGTAGGTGTCGAATACAAATGAGAATCAGAGGCCAGCAACGCAGGTCGCATAGTAGCCCTAGGTTTCCAGTCGAGAATTGATAATTAATTTGGACAACAAAAGTCAAAGTGTTTCTCAACCGATGTCAAGAACTAAAAATGAACGACAAATCGCTCACTTTCTCTTTTCTTTTCTACCTTCAAACCTGATAAGAAACTTCTCACAATCCATTTATTATAACGATCACATCTCAGTTGTTATCTTCGATAGGCGCTATATAAATGCTTTGAATGAATGAATGATTCACATATGTATAATAATAAACCATTGAACCAAGCAACACAGTCGCAAATGCACATCTACTATCGGCCCTAATTCTATACCGATTCTTTGGGAATAATTATATGTGTGCATAAGACAGAGATATAGAGATACAGAAAAGGAGATACAGAGAGACAGAGAGACAGAGAGGGGGTGGGTGTGGGGTGATGTTTTAAATACCTAAAATAGCCCAATGAAACTGTGTATCGAAAGGGGGAGGGTAGGCCTATATGACTGAGGAGCGTGTACAAAAAACATTTCTTGCGAAGCGATCTGTATAAAAAATACGAAGTGATTCGTATCTGCATTCTTCGTCTACGCAATGCTTCGAGAAACTTCCAAAAAGATCCACTCCTTCTCCTCCTCCTCCTCCTCCTCCTCCTCCTCCTCCTCCTCCTCCTCCTCCTCCTCCTCCTCCTCCTCCTCCTCCTCCTCCTCCTCCTCCTCCTCCTCCTCCTCCTCCTCCTCCTCCTCCTCCTCCTTGTCCTCCTCCTCCGCACACCAAGTGTACGTCTGCGCCATCTCGCTTTGTATTGAATTGAGATGACTAATGTATGCGCTGGAGGGACGAAAACAGACAGACAGACAGACAGACAGACAGACAGACGGACAGACAGACAGATACATAGCAACTGACTAATTCCTATGACCGAGATGCCTTGGTAGTTGGCATGCCACCTCTGCAGCATTCCCTGTATTGCCATTATAATATCCCTCGAGTCTTAGTCGAAGTATTATGTATACTGCATTTATGTTCACATACAAAATAATGGTGTTCAAGATGAATTCCGAGTTGGAACGAAGCTCTAAGGGCGGGAGAAGGCCCTCGCTGGCAAGCACTCGCAGACGCGAATACACCAACAAAGGAACTGACCGATTAAATAGACATGCGCATGTAAACAATGTGATTCAGTTAACCAGTCAGTCAGTCGGTCAGTCAGTTCAGGATGCTAACTTTTGATTTTGCCAATCCGGGACTCCCTCATAGTCACTCAATATGCCATTACCAATTTACCCTGTCCACATCACTGCATGTAATGTCACGAATGCTGTGTCAGTCTAATGTAGGATCTACAGCCTACTGAAAAATTAATAGCCGTTAAATATTCAAATCAGCAAAGACAAGTGGCCTGTACTGTGGCTGTACAGTTAAAATTAGAATCAAAACGTTTCTACAAATAGAGGATAGAGCAGGCTTGTCCAAACTACGACCCGCGGCCCATAATCCGGCGCCGTCGAGTGGGTTCATCCGACCCAACGAACCTTCAAAAATATTGATTTCTTTTATGTCTATTACAGTGTGAATCGCATACTAAGTTACTAATTGTCTCAGTCTTGAAAATTTCACATAATACTTCGCTTCACAAAACACGAAGATTCGATGCTAACTCCGTGGCGCAATTCTTAATCTCTCATTCAGTCTCACCAAGACAGTGCTAGTAAAAACCGAAAATTTGACTCCGAGTGTAGAGTTTAAAAAAATATGTGGACCCAGCAATTTTTCTCATTGAGGATTCTGACGGCGTATTTTGTTTGATCTCTCCTCTCAAGATGAAGATAGGATAACAGTCAACAAGAAATTTACTATTAAGCGGCATTAATCCACAAACGTGGCTCAAAGCTGGATCTGATCACGGTTATGTGAATGAGGCTCGCTGGTTGAGAATGGAAGGCACACGAAACAGATTCTGATCACTGAAGGATAAAATAGAATCTTTTCTTGCATGCAAAGGAAAAGACGAAAGCTTCTTCAATGACAATTTATGAATAAAGGACTTGGCATTTTTTGGTTGACATAGCTAAACATCTAGCTGACTCGCATGTCATGACTTAATTATAAGATCAGCTGATTAACATAAGGTATTAACAAATAGTTGCATTTTCAAAATACATGAGCCTGAAAAGTTGCCCATTTGCCAACATTTGTTGACAAGGTCTACTGAAATGGTGAACAATGCCAAGTACTCTGAATTAGTAAACCTTTTAAGAGTCCACACACACAGGTTTACCGATTTCAAGTAACATAATAATGACATGGCATGCTGATGATGCTGGTGTACTCTAGAAGAAGAAAAGTTTTAACCCTCGCAGCCGAGGGTTAAAAACAACTTCTAAATATAATTAGCCAAATTAAAGCCACGAGGTCTTCGTAATGAAGGGGTGAGATGCCGTAGGGGTCGTTCGTTGGGGGTAGTCACAGGAGATGGGGGAGGACAGACACTACCGGGTAGTGTCTGTCCCCCCATCTCCTCCTGCTCTGGCTGCGGACGGAACAAGTTATTCCCTCTCCTCCTTTGGCTCCTCCTCCGCTGCTTCTGAGGCTGGCGATGCATTGTATGCAGCTCCTCGTCACGTGATGTCTGCTTCTTATTCTTTCTTCTCCTCCTCTCTCTCTTCCTCCTCTTCCTCCTTCTTCCTCCTCCTTCCTCCTCCTTCATCCTTCCTCCTCCTTCCTCCTTCCTCCTCCTCCTTCCTCCTTCCTCCCTCCTCCCTCCTCCCCATTCTCCTCCTCCTCCTCCTCCTCCTCCTCCTACTCCTCTTCTTCTTCTTTTTCTTTCGTTCGATTGTCTCCATCGTTTCTGGCAGACGATCGATTCCCATGAACAAATTCAAGAACACGTTTTACAAAACACACACATGGAGAGAGAGAGAGAGGGAGAGGGAGAGAGAGAGGAAGAGGGAGAGTGAGAGGGAGAGGAAGAGGAAGAGAAAGAGGAAGAGGAAGAGGAAGAGGAAGAGAGACACAGACTGACAGAAAGAGACAGACAGACAGAGACAGACAGACAGGCAAACAGATAGTGTTTAGAATGTACTCTAGAAGAAGAAAAGGCACATATCATTGTCTATAATATTATATACACGCACAAACGTATATGTGTGTTCGCGTGCGTGTGTGTGCATGCACTGTCGTTTTTATCGGATTAAGATAAAATTAGACGTGCAAATATACAAATGTGTGTAGATTATATTTTAATGCATTTATGTGAACTTCTGTCATAACGTGTTACAATGTATGCAGCAGATGCATTGATTAATTAATTGTTCGATATTCATGATTTAGGAGGAGGAGGAAGAAGAGGAATCGGAGCTAAGGGAGGAGGGGAATAGGCGGAGGAGAAGAAGGAAGAGGTGAGGGAGATACATGTTTGGAACGGTTCTGGCTGATGCTCCAGAAACATTGCAAATGGACTAATTGACATTCAGAATGACAGTCACACAAAAAGAGCTTTCAAACAGCATAACCTTTTAACAGACAATATGTATATCCAGACGCTTTTGGACACCCGTGGGATAGAGAACTAACCTAACTATACCGTTCTGCGTATTCTATGGCTAATCTGTAAAACTGATTTACGACCGGTTGTTTGAGTCTAGTGTGCGAAAACAGGAACAGCATTTGGTGAAGGGATATATAGACTAGTTCCGGGACAATTTTGGATCAATCCGAACGAGGCCGATCCCTGGACAGTCCAGGCGAATCCTGGACGGTTGTCAGCCCCACAGTCCAGTCCATCCGTCCGTCCATCTATCTGCCCTATAGTGCAGATCTGCCCAAGGGATCATCTGATAATTGATCACGCGATGCAAGAGAGGCATCCTTCGAAATTCAGTTCACAGTCCAAGAAGTCAATG
This sequence comes from Aporrectodea caliginosa, assembly GCA_020284085.1. Lineage (NCBI taxonomy): Eukaryota > Metazoa > Annelida > Clitellata > Crassiclitellata > Lumbricidae > Aporrectodea > Aporrectodea caliginosa. The sequence goes on from JACEVL010000888.1 coordinate 48,926, forward strand.
CCAGACGACAGACGAACAGAGACAGACGCACACAGACAGACAGAGGCATACAGAGACAGAGACAAAGAGACACGCAGTCAGTTACAGAGACATATGGACATGGACAGACAGACAGAAAGGAACAAATACAGACAGAGGTAGGGATAAAGGTAGACAGGTGAGGAAAGAGGAGAAGAGAAGGAAGAGGGGAGATAGACAAAGAGACAGAAAGAGAGACAAAGAGACAGACAGACAGACAGACAATTTGAAGAGACGGCCATTCATAATGATTCTCACTCCTGCCTTCCCCCACCCGCTCCCCACTGAAGTTGGAAACTGATCCAGATCAACAAAATCATTAGGACAAGAGGCACACAGACCCAGTCCCAGGTACAACAACTCCTCCTTTTTCTCCCCTCTTCCTACTCTTCCATCTCCTTCTCCTCCTTCTCCCCTCTTCCTCCTCCGCCTTCTCCCTCTTCCTTCTCCTCCCTCACCTCTTCCTTCTTCTCCTCCGCCTATTCCCCTCCTCCCTTAGCTCCGATTCCTCTTCTTCCTCCTCCTCCTAAATCATGAATATCGAACAATTAATTAATCAATGCATCTGCTGCATACATTGTAACACGTTATGACAGAAGTTCACATAAATGCATTAAAATATAATCTACACACATTTGTATATTTGCACGTCTAATTTTATCTTAATCCGATAAAAACGACAGTGCATGCACACACACGCACGCGAACACACATATACGTTTGTGCGTGTATATAATATTATAGACAATGATATGTGCCTTTTCTTCTTCTAGAGTACATTCTAAACACTATCTGTTTGCCTGTCTGTCTGTCTCTGTCTGTCTGTCTCTTTCTGTCAGTCTGTGTCTCTCTTCCTCTTCCTCTTCCTCTTCCTCTTTCTCTTCCTCTTCCTCTTCCTCTCCCTCTCCCTCTCCCTCTCTCTCTCCCTCTCCCTCTCTCTCTCTCTCCATGTGTGTGTTTTGTAAAACGTGTTCTTGAATTTGTTCATGGGAATCGATCGTCTGCCAGAAACGATGGAGACAATCGAACGAAAGAAAAAGAAGAAGAAGAGGAGTAGGAGGAGGAGGAGGAGGAGGAGGAGGAGAATGGGGAGGAGGGAGGAGGGAGGAAGGAGGAAGGAGGAGGAGGAAGGAGGAAGGAGGAGGAAGGATGAAGGAGGAGGAAGGAGGAGGAAGAAGGAGGAAGAGGAGGAAGAGAGAGAGGAGGAGAAGAAAGAATAAGAAGCAGACATCACGTGACGAGGAGCTGCATACAATGCATCGCCAGCCTCAGAAGCAGCGGAGGAGGAGCCAAAGGAGGAGAGGGAATAACTTGTTCCGTCCGCAGCCAGAGCAGGAGGAGATGGGGGGACAGACACTACCCGGTAGTGTCTGTCCTCCCCCATCTCCTGTGACTACCCCCAACGAACGACCCCTACGGCATCTCACCCCTTCATTACGAAGACCTCGTGGCTTTAATTTGGCTAATTATATTTAGAAGTTGTTTTTAACCCTCGGCTGCGACCCAATTGTACGACAAGCAACATCCTATCATCATCATCATCATCATCATCATCATCATCATCATCATCATCATCATCATCATCATCATCATCATCATCATCATCATCATCATCATCATCATCATCATCATCATCATCATCATCATCATCATCATCAGCAGCAGCAGCAGCAGCAGCATAATACTACTACTAATAATAATCATCATCATCGGTTCTATGACATTTAATACCGCGACACTTAATACCGCGACAGTTAATACCGGACAGTTAATCCCGACGACAATTAATCCCGACGATATTAATACCGCGACACTTGATACCACGACACCACGACAGTTAGTACCTGACAAATAACTTAATCCCGACGACATTCTATCTCAACGACATAATAATTATAATCACACGAGTGCTCCTTCCCCCGACATTTAATGCTAAAAGTAAAAAGTGTTAGGCCTACTTCAGTAAAATTCTGTACAGCAATAGTCAACCTTGAGATGAGACATTGCACGAGGGAAAACCAAGATTTCGGTTTTACCGTATGCCGCAACCGCTTCTTCCGCTCGTTTCTGCAGCGTTGAATACATCTTTTGGAAGGATGAATGTTTATTTCTATGACGACCTCGTGTTGTCAAAGAGCTTTACAGTGAAACGATGACGATTTGATACAACACCAAGACGTGGTTCCGTTGGCATTGTCGCGATGCATGGTATATTCATACTACTATGAATATACCATGCTACTATAGCCAACATTTGCATCCATAGTCACTGAAATTTAAATCTCACTAAATTTCATTGAGCACCTTTAAAGCCCGAAACTCACCTTTATATATGGACAATAGTCGTACAAATAGTCATACTTCTGTGTACAGGTATTTGCTACAGGTATTAAAGGTCTGTGGTATTAAGTGTCGCGGTATTAATATCGTCGGGATTAATTGTCGTCGGGATTAACTGTCCGGTATTAATAATTAAGTGTCCTGCTACCATCATCATCATAACAAGCATCATCATTATCACCGCCATCTTCATCAACATCATCATCATCATCACCACCACCACAATCGTCATCTCTTTTGTACTTCATTGCATATATTATTTAGATGTAAGGCTTGTATGCGTGTGCATGTGGCTGTGCGTATGTGTGAGAATATCGTATATATATATAAAATGCATAATGAATGCCGGTAGATATGTATGTATCTATATATTTATACAAATCAATATATAATCAGATATATAAATATGCGTAGAATAAACACTTAACGCCTGTATCTGTCTGTAAGTTGAAGTGTGCGAGTAATTAGATGTGTTGTGTGTACATTTTGCAGGTTATGTAGTTGATGTGTGGAGTGGATGAGGGAGAGGAGGATGTTGCAGACGGTGAGTTAATGGCTGACATGATGTAAATCATCACCTGCTGCTGTTGCTGCTGCTGCTGATGATGATGATGATGGTGATGCTGCTGCTGCTGCGGCCTAGTCATAAACTGTTACTAAGTCTGTGCAGGTACTTGTAGGGCAGCAGATGCGATGAGAGTTCCCACCAGCATAATAATCACCAGCAGCAGCAGCAGCAGCAGCAGCACCACTTGCAAGACGATTCTGGGAGTGTTGGGAACTCTCGAATTATTCTACTGACAGACGGACAATGGAAAGACAGAGACAGAGACAGAGACAGAGCCAAAGACAGACACAGAGACAGAGACAGAGGCTGAGACAGAGATAGGTATGAAGGTAGAAAGCCAGAGGCACAGAGAAATACAGAGGCAAATAAAGACAGGTATCAAGGCAGATAGACACTGCGACATAGAGGCAGAGAGAGACACACACACACATAGACAGAGACAGACAGAGACAGACAGAGAGACCCATGTGCAGAGTGTCCGTAGACCTGCATATCGTCTGCATTTACATCCGCCAAATGAAACGACCCATCTGCAACCTCCCTCCCTCTCACCCTCCCTCCCTCGGCTGCCATGGCAACCCAGCAGACCCTCCTCCTCCTCCTCCTCCTCCTCCTCCTCCTTTTGCTCAACCATGTTTATACTCTGTCCGTCCGTCTGTCTATGCCTCTATGCAGCTGTTCGTTGATGCGGGACTCCTCCATCCGCCAGTCAGCGCACCATCTCTCAGAGGCACCCACACGTGCACAACACACACCAGACCACAGGCTCTACTTTACTGCTAGACTCGCTGCGGGACCCACATGATTCAGACTCTGCCGATCTGACCTTATCATCTCCACTGGCATATTCAGATACGTTGCACTGGTTACCTCAATGTATTGAATAACTCTCTTGCGAAATAAGTTTCCTAGTGGGAACTGCCCAATCCCATCTCGATCCTTGGGTATCTCTGCCTCATCTATATCTGGTCTCAAGTTCCTCCCATCGGATGCACATGGTATCCTTATAGGTCGTCCATTGCCCAGCACAGAAGTTTTCATCACAAACTCTTGTTCATGTGACCAATATGCATCCGCATGATCATCTGGAAATTTCTATAGCGCCATGTGAGAACCCCGCAAAGGTCCGACGTATTTTATTAGTATATAGTTACTTAAGGAACAACTTCAAAGCGAGAACTGAATGGTTCATGAAGTAGGTATGGTTCATAGTAGTTGAGTGACGATGGTTAAAAGACGTCATGCATTGCTGTTGACAATTGTAATCCCATTGGCCAATGGAAGACGACGTTACGCATCGAAGGACGAGCTCCACGCTCCACTGATTCCCTTCCGATGCCTTACATTGAGTGGATTAGGCGTGACAGAGAATTCAAGCGTAAGATATGACAGTGTTTACTACGGTGAATGGTTTTGTGATGAGCGCAGACGGAGGAGACGAATGATCAGCAGACCAGAAAATAACTGAACGCATGAGAAGAGACAACCACTGGCAGCAAAAAAGAAACAATTAAAGAGGATAATATATAGCTATGAATACAATAATTAATTAAATAAAAGTTTATGATCTTTCTTTTTATTATAATACGTCTGTCTGTCTGTTTATCTGCCCATTTATCAGTATATCCGCTTGCATGTCTGTCCGTCCGTCTCTCTCTCTCGGTCTGTCTGTTTTCCCGCCTACGATGCATGTCATCTGATGATCAATTATATTAGACATTGACCAATCTACAGTGTCTGATGACGATGACGATGATGATCATGATGATAACATCTCTTATCAAAGTTCAAAACACGTAAAATATTCTTCTCGTGGTCCAATCTTCCGTTGTTGTATCTCTGGGTCTCAGAGTAGATATGTGTCGATGTATGCCTGCGTATGCCCATGTGTATGCCTGCGTATGCCCATGTGTATGCATGCATGTAATTGTAATTAGCAACTTCTATTGCGCCGGTGTCTAATGCACAAGGATGTACACTGTACAGAGTGCTAATGTTGTATGAGTTTACAAACATCGTTTCCTCGTTCTCTTTAAAACCCTGAAGAGTCGTTGAAAACCAGTTGGTCTTCGTTAGATCTCTGACTGTGTAATGTAAGAATCTTGACAATAATTCATCTAAACTTGACCCAGTGCTTAACTGGGCGCTGCATAAATATCACCAGCGTTGATCAGAACAGACCTCCTCCTCCTCCTACCTTGAGTGAATGGACGTGTAGCTGAACGGCTGCTTGACTCTGTCTGTCTCTCTGTCTGTGTCTCTGTCTGTGTCTCTGTCTGTGTGTCTCTGTCTTTGGTCGATGCCTTTCTTCCGGATCCTATGGCAACAACGTAGTCGCTGCTCAGCCAACGAACGAACACCAAACGACCCCTAGCTGCTGCTCTATGAACGACCGACCGATCGTCTCTCCTCCTCCCTCTCCTCCCTTCCTCCTTCGACCGGCGCAACCGCGCATGCGCAAGATCCCGACGTCACGTGATTCGCTGCTACGGCTTTCGAGGGTGGTCAAAAGATTTCATTCAACTATTGTGTTGTATTTATAATTATTTATAAAGCGCTTCTCACAGTAATACCCAATCAGAAGCGCTCCTAGTGCGAAGAGCCCTGCGAGAAAAGAAACGTCTTAAGACGACGAGAAGAGGCCGAAATACCCCCAGTTAAGATCACAGATCGAATGGTAGTGGGAAGGTCATTCCAGAGCATGGGACCAACAGATGCACGATGCTGGGCAGTAGCAGTCCGCGACCGAGGTACGAGAAGGTCATGCCGGTCTAAGGAGCGGAGTGAGCGACCAGAGGCAGCCGAAAGGGGTCGGCGAATTGAATCACAAAGATAGCGATGGGCCAGACCTAAGAGCACCCTGGATGTAAGAAATGGGCTGCCTCTAATATTAAGTTAAGGCTAACTTAGGGCTTAAGCTAACTTGTGGTTAACTACTAAGAGCTTAAGCTAACTTAAGACTAACTTAAAGGACTGTTCTTCTTCCTCTCATAGACAGAACAGCTAGGCTCGGGTCCAAATATTTTTGAACGCCCTCTGTTGAGGTGCAGATGCGGAACTTAATCGAAGCCCAGAGAGAGAGAGTTGTTTGCTCTTCTGTTCGACCAACGACGGCTTTTAATAGAAACACAGGCATACACACACACGCACACCCACGCACACCCATTGCAGAGAGAGAGAGAGAGAGAGAGAGAGAGAGAGAGAGAGAGAGAGAGAGAGAGAGAGAGAGAGAGAGAGAGAGAGAGAGAGAGAGAGAGAGAGAGAGAGAGAGAGAGAGAGAGAGAGAGAGAGAGAGAGAGAGAGAGAGAGAGAGAGAGAGAGAGAGAGAGAGAGAGAGAGAGAGAGAGAGAGAGAGAGAGAGAGAGAGAGAGAGAGAGAGAGAGAGAGAGAGAGAGAGAGAGAGAGAGAGAGAGAGAGAGAGAGAGAGAGAGACTGTTGTGAGCATTGGCCGTGCATTGATGTCAATATTACAACCGATGAATTGGCTCATATGAGAAAGGTCGTAACCTATGCTCTGCTCATTGGAGTATATTAGCTCTAAGACTCTGTCAGGATTTGCACGCATCTGGCCTCTCACCTTAAGGCCCCATTCACATGGCGACCATTTGGCCTCTTTCTCTAAGGCCCCATTCACATGGCAACCATTTGGCCTCTCAGTTGAAGGCCCCATTCACATGGCGACCATTTGGCCTCTTTCTCTAAGGCCCCATTCACATGGCAACCATTTGGCCTGAGAGATGCTGATGTGGGTCTATTAATCGATTGATCAAATGATGCGTTTCCATGGTTTCCATTCAGAACGGTCAACATTGGACAGAAAGCATCACGTGATCATCTGCAAACTGTCCATCGAACGCCTTCCTATGGATGTGGTGGTCAACGCTTTGCATCCCATCGAAAGGGTCTCGCATCGTTGGACAAACATCAAACGATGACTCCGATCTGCATCACCTGCTTCTAATGAGTCTCATTGTTTCAATGAACTGCCTCAAATATTAAACCGAAATGTCCGGCCAAGCGTCAATTTCTGGGTGTAGGACATTGTCCCCCCTGGACATTGTCCCCCCGGACATTGTCCCCCCGGACATTGTCCCCCCTGGACATTGTCCCCCCAGGGTAGGACATTATCCCCCCCAGTCTAAGATATAATCGTATAATATTCTTGCGGAAATATGTATATGTACATGTGTATATATTTTTGTATATGTATGTGTAAGTATACATAAATATGCATATATATATATAAGTATATACATATTTACATATGTATATATATATATGGATATATATATATTTGCATATGTAAATATGTTTGTATATATATGTATTTATATGTATATACACATATATATACATATTTGGATCTAAGTATATATATGTATATATATGTGTGTATATGCATATATACATATATATATGTATATATATGTATGTATCTATATATATATATGTAAATATGTATATATATGGTTTCTCAGTGAGTTGTGACGTTTCGAAGTAGGCCTATATTGCAACAAAAAAGTATTTGGCGTCCGGGGTGCATGAACCCCACATAGTATGCGGCGGTTTAAGGGTTAAGTTTAGGCCTACACCTGAATGAAATAGCCAACAAAAACGGTAAGTAAGGTTTATCAATGACATGCAGACTATAGGCTATTTACACAGAGGGGGGGATAATGTCCAGGGGGGATAATGTCCTACGCAAAATCGGGGAGGGACAATGTCCAGGGGGGGGACAATGTCCGGGGGACAATGTCCGGGGGGACAATGTCCAGAGGGGACAATGTCCGTTCCCCTCAATTTCTAACGTAGGCTACTCATTCAGTATAATACAGTCGCTGAAGAAGGAGGAAAGAGAGGAAGAGTTGCGGCTGGGTCAACTTGATTTTTCTTCTCACAAACGAATATTTGATGATGATGATGATGATGATGATGATGATGATGATGATGATGATGATGATGATGATGACGACGACGACGATGATGATGATGATGATGATGATGATGATGATGATGATGATGATGATGATGATGATGATGATGAGAAACTGAGACAGACAGACAGACAGTCAGTCAGTCAGTCAGACACAGAGACAGGGACAGAGAGCGAGAGATAGGTTTGAACTAACTCAACTAAGTCTAAACTGAGTCTAACTTGAGTCGTGTAGCCTATAGGCCTATTTGCCTATTTGCCTAAAAGCATGAACGCCCAGACATGAATGAACTTGTATTATACCTGAATGCAGAAAGAGAGAAAGGTCGAATGTTGTTTCATACACGACTTAGACCTTCATAAAATTAATCGCTTTAGGCCGACCATAAACTCGACCAATAAGCCTAAAATTTAAATGGCCTACATAGACTAAGTGGACTAAATTGACTTAAAGGTCTTTCCTACGTATTAGAATTTTTATAGCTCTGAAGAGGGCTTCAAAACCTTAAGTAAGTACAATCGCTGTTGAAGATTGTCGACGCTCCCACCCACCAACCCACCAATGAACAGCTCAATAATTCAGCTATCTTTACTTCATTAGAATTACATTAGCCCAACATTCTTATTTAGTAACTTCTAAAGCGCGGCAAGCGCCGGTGTGTGATACACAAGACTTCAACCAATGGCGCTTCAAAACCAAGAGGAAGGGGGAGAGAGAAGAAAGAAAGAAAGAAAGAGAGAGGAAGTGGGAGGGAGTGAGGGAGACAGACAGACAGTGAGACAAAGACAGAGACAGAGACAGAGAGAACAGACAGATGCAGGTAGACAGTTTCATAATCTGCTATAAGGTCCAATCGTTGCCTGCAGTATGTGCTAATAACAGTTTCATCGTTCTGTGATTTTGTCCTTTTGGAAACTGAACGGAAACGAAATGTCAGCTCTGCTTTGAATGAAAGTGTTTATAGACCGACGGATGATTGCAATGCACAATCAGTAAACCAGAGGACCATGATGGGATTGGTCCTTTATATTGGCCTAATGCACATCCGATTATTATTAATACTCGACAATTGGCAGAACAGCCTCGGCCTAGCTGCATTCTAACTACAATGTAGCTGCTCTAGTCCTGAGGCTCATCGAGGCCGTAACTGACTCAGACGCCAATGAACCTAAAGGACCAGCCACGGGGGGGGCATGTCTGTACCTGCTCGGACGGTCTTAAGGCGGAACCAAAGAACACTTCGCTCAGAGTTGTTGACGATGAAGACTTAAAGGCCCAGTTTTATGCGTTTACCATGAAAAAGGAGGAGGGGTGGTGGGGAGGGGAGGAGGGCGTTGACGGGAGAGAATTGGTAACTTTATAGAATGTTCTGACTAGGTAGTAGGACACGTGGTCTCTTCAATTCTCAGGATAGCCAATCCCTTAGACTGCCTTAGAAATTACCTACACTGATCTGAAAGGAATATTCAAGCTGTATGGCGAGATCGAAATGAGTAAACAGACGGAATCTTATTTAAGTAAGCCCTCTAGCGAATCCACGGCCGGAGATTTCAAACAAACATCGAGTGATATGACCCATACACAGTATTAGAGCTACACACTGTTGCAGGGAAAACACGAAATATTGAAATATTGACAGTGATGGGGGAAAGTTAACTAAAAAGTTGCAACTTTAACTTTAAAAAATAGTTTAGTTAAAAGTTCTTAAAACCAAAGTTTAGCTAATATTTTTAGTTATTAACTAAAAAGTTTAACTAATATTGTTTTAGTTATTAGCCAGAAAGTTTAAGTAACAAAATCAGCAACTATGATGAACTATCTTCCGCAATGATTGTCATGAGTAACTGGTTTTATAAGCTTACTCAATAGGGTGGAGTGAAAAAATGAAGTTAACATTTAAAAATCGGCTGGGTGTGCAAAAGTTGTGTACTGTACACAGTAGCCTGGGGGTAAAATAATATTGAATTTGATGCACTTCTTGAGGTGCCCCAAGGCCACCCAAAAAACAGAAAAGCCTAAATTTTCGATAGACGACTTGAATTTAGTTAAACTTACTATGTTCTGTTTTCACTAATGCTATTTTATTATGGCTATGTGTTTTGTTGGTACTTTGAAGACTGAAACGCATCTCTAGATTCGGTTTCGTCTCTGGCTATATGCAGGACATGCTGCACTGGCTCCCCCTCCGGCAACGAATGACGTACAGGATCGCTGCTTTGGTATGGCGGTTCTTGGTGGGTCTTGCCTCTGTCTTCCTTCGTGAGCTCTGCTGCCCTACCCTGAGTGCACGTGTCTGGCCGTTGCTGCCTCCGCTCAACTGAGCTGAGTGGGCTCCTTGTCCCTTTTGCCAGTACATCTAACGGGCAGAACCGCACCTTCTCAGTCGTTGACCCCTCGGTCTGGAACGGGCTCCTCTTGATGCTGCGTTTGCTCTTCAGAGTCCGTTCTGATACGTTCTATTCTAATCTCAAAACTGTCTTTTAGCCGTGCTGGGGTCGGGAGCACTTCTGAGTAGTAGACAAGAATGGGTGCTATATAAATCTCTGTAATTAATGAATGAATAAATGAATAGAAGGTCGACTGCAAGAATGGCAACCGAGAAGCCGAAAACAAGACAAACTGGTAGTTGTCCAGTATTTGGCTTTCCTTCAGAATAGTCTCAAACGGTGCTTCCGACATGACATTGTGCTGGCATGATGAAGTTCTCCCTTTTCGTTCGTGATGATAACAAGCAAGAGGAAACAATAAAGGAGCGGCTTGGCTGAGAGGTTGGTAAAGCTCCTGAGTTGGTTTCTTGGATGGGCCTTAAGTCTTTAAAATGAATGAATGAATGAATGAATGAATTGAATGAATGAATCAAAGGATCCAGCAGTAGCTGGTATAGCAGAATAGGTGGCGCATGCTGCTGAAGAACGGCGGTGTAAAGCTGCTTGGAAATGCCCTGATGAAGTTGCTAATCGAAAACCAGGTCCAGTAGTTAATTCAAGATGGCTTACAACTGCTAACAGAACTCTGCGTTTCCATGCTGAGTCTGCAAAACCATAACAGAAGGTTATCGCAATCGTCATCGTCATCGAATGATTGCATTATCAAGATACTTGTCCAAATGTATCCTGGAGATTGTTGATCCAGTAGTACAAAGGAATGTCTTCTTTGGACATGCTGAGAATCTTATGCTTGCGACATTAACTGATGACAGAGGTTATATAAGAGAACAGTCATGCAGATCCACTACAGTCAGACAGTTCCGTGTGCCAACTTTTAACTTTGCTGCTGCAGATAACATTACGTTCACTTAATAAGTTGGAAAGAAACCAGCAGATGTCTTGAACTAGTGAACCTCCTCGTAAAAGGCTGCTGTCATAAGCAGAAATACAGGGACGTGTCAAGAACAAAGAATGCGAATGAAACGAAACCATTATTGAATTTCCAAAGTCTCCTTGTCTTACCCATGCAAGTTAAAGATGTATTAGACTTGTAACTGAAGAGTCACCGTCTGTTTGACTGTCTGTGTAAAATGAAGATCAAAGTGATGGGATTTATACGGGTCATAGTACTGGAATCAAGAAGCTGATTTTTGAGCAAAGAGGATACGCTTGAAGAGTGATTCGAGGAAACTTCACAGAAACAATTTTTCAACAAATAATTCTAATCAAACCAATTTCAGTCTAAGAATTTACATTATTCAGTGTTCATGTGAAAGTAATTGTGCATAGTTTATTCCGTTCATATCAGTGAGGTTACAGCATTTTTAGTATGCAAATTAGAAAATTTAACACATTACAAAAGATCTCAATTTTTCGGTTATAATGAGATTGGTTTTTACAGTTGGGGCACCTCAAAACGTAATACTAGAGGCAAGATATTTTACGCTAGCACTACTAGTATCCATACACAAGTTTTGCACCCCCAGCCAATTGAAGATTCTCCCAAAAAATATTTTCCTATAACGTTCACTCCACCCTATTACTCAAGTAAGCGAACTCCATTGCATTGCACCATTAGCAACTTTCTTCATGATTTTCTTGTTGAATTGCATTAGGACTTTTAGGCTAGTACACATTACATAGTTCGAAAGTGAAATTGTCATTGACGCTCTGCATTATTCTGCAGTTCCGCAAGCGCCTGAAAACCTCCCTTTATCAATGAAGAGACTGGCTCAGGTCGGGAGCGCCTCTGTTTTGAGTGGCGCTATATAAATGCTTGATTACGATTACGATTATTACAGTTCACTTAACCTCTGTAACTGTGAAAATTTTTTTGGAAAAGTTTTTTTAAAGTTTGGAAAAGTTTAACTAAATATTTTTAGTTTAGTTAACTTATTTACAAAATCAGTTGCCAACTTTTAGTTAAACTTTTTTATTTTATTTGAAAAATAGTTATAGTTAACTACAAAATATTACTTAGTGTCCATCACTGCATACTGAGCCAACAGAATTAACCTTGAGCACGCAACTATTTCAGTGGCTTCGTTTTTGACCCACACTCCAGAGGTCTTAAACTTTTCCCTTGCAATCCACTGAGGGACTCGCACCTAAACCTCGTTATCGGCTTCCAGCTCTGCGTTCGCCTTAAGCAGCCCCCCACCCCCATTCCTAATTTTACAGCAGTTTTCCGCCTCTGCATATTACTCATTATCATTTGTTCTTTTATTCAGTTTTTTTATGTCTCTTCTTATCAGGTTTGATTAGTAATCGTGGATTTGAAAGTCTTACGTTCGAGTTGAAGTTGATTCGGTCATTTCACCACTTGTCATATCTAACAGCTCAAAGGTCGTCGCTAGAGAGACTCAACAACCCCCTCTCTCGTCCTGATCATATAATTATGAAGTCCAAGGGTCCGACGAGATGATGATACGCTTATAGGAAGGAATTCAATATAAAAAAAACCCAGAAAGACAAACAGATGGACAGAAAGAGGGAGAGAGACAGTGACAGACAGAGAAGGCAAGATGAAAAAGACAGGACGTTACTTAGACATTTTTGGGATCGACACCTAGTTATCTTTCTCTAATATTTGCTTCCATGAAAGATTTTGTTTGTTGTGTGGAACGTAGCGAACATTCAGCACACTCTAGCGAATGATTTAAGAAAATGAGAGAGAGAGAGAGAGAGAGAGAGAGAGAGAGAGAGAGAGAGAGAGAGAGAGAGAGAGAGAGAGAGAGAGAGAGAGAGAGAGATGCACAGTGAACACGACACTTCGGCGAACAGTCAAACAGACACACACACATACAAAGACAATGGCAAATACAATGACAAACACACATGGACAGACTGGCACAGACTCACACACCGTTGAAAAACAAGAATTTGCAAAACAATCAAATGAAACTCCACGAGAGACCGAATTTAAACAAATAGATATTTATTTCCATTTTTCATTCGTCTCTAAAAACTAAGCAGCTGGCGAATTAAAAGCAGTATTGGAATTTGAAAGAATTTCGCTTAGATCAGCTTTTCCATCTGTTGCACTGCGCACACCTCTATTCCAGACCTCCATCTATCCATCACTTCCGCATCATTTCCATATCTCAGTCGCTCATTTCCTCTCCTGCTGCAGCAGCACAGTTACAGGTGGTCGCTGATCATTTTAAGTTAAAGAAACATATCTGAACTAAATCACAATCGTCATCATCAGTTGTAAAAAATCTAAGAAGCTTTAAAGTGATAAGAAATAGAATGTTTCGTTGGAGAGCGCATCCTTCTCCGCATGCCCATGGAAGGAGCCTGGAAAAGTTCCTGGATGTACTTCCTTAGAAGGGGCCTTTAGGAGTTACACGACCTTCTTCCCATGCATTGCATATCCCTCCTTAGAGGAGGACCTGGAGAAGTTCCCCGATCTCAGCATAGGAGGATGAAAGATGAACGAACTCCGCCTCTGATAGCTTGTTGTCTCCGCTATCATCCGCTTTGCTGAACATCTCTCTTGCTATCTTAGTCGCTTTGCTCTTCGCATTCGGGTTTTCGCGAGATTTGTAGATGGACTGAAAAACACCAGCAACAAACAATCTCAACAGCCAATCGTCTCATGCCACAAAACGCACGGTAGCCGATTCGTTAGAGTAGCGCCTAAAACACTCGGAAATTTCAATTGCAACCTTTTCCTCAAACCGTCCAACTGTTCTTGAACTATAAATAAAATTTTAGGTTAGTAAAATTAAATCGTGTGTAGTTGACTTGAGCGAATCTCTCACAATTTCATACTACACACACACCAGAGAAGGGTACAGCCCACTCGATAATGTCAACTGCACGCTTTCTAAGGGGAGATTTAGACATACAGTCGTGTGTATTTATCAGAAACTCTATTTCCGAAACTCGGCTGTTCCTAGTCTACAGAAATTAAGACTAATTCGCAGCCAACCATAATAGCAGAAATAACAGAAACTAGTCTGCCTAGTTCGACTGTGTCAGGCTCCGTATCGAATACTTACTGGAGTGCGATTTGTAGATTGATTGGAACGACAGAAGATGAGAAGCACAATCTGTAATCATCTTCATATTACGGGAGCAATGACATTCCATCCGTCGTTAACCTCAGACAAAATTATTCGAAATTCAAGTGACGTGATCCTATCCAAAATGGTGTGGAATAGTTGAGCGGGCATCAAATCGCCACAAAGGCAGAGATTTGTTCAAGGTTTCTGGCTCCACAAACGCCCCACAGCTAACTCAGTTAAAAGGTACCCTGCCATTGGTAAGATGCAACAGCGACGGAGAGGACTGGCCACGCACTTTCGTGTGCCGAAGTTAAGAAAAGTAAGTGGCTAACACTTCATACTCTTCATATATATATATATATATATATATATATATATATATATATATATATACAGTTCTGACTACGCGGCTAACTGTTATCTGGCAGGGATCGGCTAAAACAACAGAAACGAATACGATACCAATTAGCCGATACGACTGAATGCATTTCACCGTCTCGGGACAATATGAATTTCCATATTACCAAGAGAGAACTCTATACGTTCAATTTTCAAACATCCGCCTAAACAAAGATAGTCTATAGGTCCAAGACCGTCCAAGCCAAATAATCAAAAATTCTCTGCAAATATGCGCAAAATCCAGGGGGCGCACATGCGCCCCCTTGCGCCCCTCTGCGGACCCCCATGTCCGCCTGCTCTCAGACCACCCTAAAGTTTCAACGAGGCACTGCACTGCTAGATAAAAAAAAGTCGCACATCCATGCATCCCAAAATCAGCATTCGGGCTTCGCCTTGTATTCCGCTGGAGATTTTGCTATGTTTCCTCAGACCTCTGTCTAATGCAACCTTAATTTCAGTTAGATGCATCAGGCTGAAAGTGGCGGACATTATGATCATCAGTTTTTCCTGGACCTTAGTCAGACACTTTCCTAATGGCAATCGGCCGTTGAATGAATGCCACTTCCAAGATACTTAACAATGTCAGCGAGAGCAGCTGCCTCAGGTTCTTCTCTGCCAGGTGTATTACGAGAGTGAGATGGATGAAGCGAAACCTGTTCGGATTAGTCAGTGTGATTCTCCTTACAGATTTTATTTTAGTTATAGTTACAGTTATAGTTAAGCGTTTTTTATTTTAGTTATAGTTATAGTTATAGTTAGTATTATTTTTTAGTTATAGTTATAGTTATAGTTAATGGATTTTTATTTTAGTTAATTTTAGTTACTACTTAGTTACAATAATTAAGCAAAATGCGCGTATTAACACGCTGTTTCACAATTTGCTCAGAGCTTTGAAAGCCTCTGAAGCATGGGTGCATTCAGCTTCATGAATACACGAGTTTCTAAAGTAACTGACAAATTGCATAATAAAAATATCGCATTTTTCGTTCTCATTTATGTCGAATCGTCCATATTGCACTTCCTATTTTTATTTGTTGCATTAACGAAAATAAAGATGAATTTTCGTTAGTGTTATTTTCGTTATAGTTATAGTTATAGTTAATGAGATTTTTTAGTTATAGTTATAGTTATCGTTAACGAAGTCATTTTATTTTCGTTAACGAACATTTTCGTTATCGTTATCGTTAACGAGAATCACACTGGGATTAGTACTAGTGAATGTCTCACAGTATGTAATGTAATTAGAAATTTATATAGCGCCGCTCACAGCCGAGGCCATTCAGTAGCGCTCCCAGTGCGAGAACCCCGAGAGAAGAAATAGGTTTTAAGGAGAGAGAGAGAGAGAGAGAGAGAGAGAGAGAGAGAGAGAGAGAGAGAGAGAGAGAGAGAGAGAGAGAGAGAGAGAGAGAGAGAGAGAGAGAGAGAGAGAGAGAGAGAGAGAGAGAGAGAGAGAGAGAGAGAGAGTGAGAGAGAGAGAGAGAGAGAGAGAGAGAGAGAGAGAGAGAGAGAGAGAGAGAGAGAGAGAGAGAGAGACCCCTAACTATATTGTATTATGTATACAAAGTGCAGTGTGATTCTCGTTAACGATAACGATAACGAAAATGTTCGTTAACGAAAATAAAATGATTTCGTTAACGATAACTATAGCTATAACTAAAAAATATCATTAACTATAACTATATCAATCAATCAATCAATCAGAATTATATAGCGCCTGTTCAAGATCCCTACTCAGAGGCGCTCCCGACCCAGGCCATACGGAAGAATGCAGTCTTCAACAGTTGGTGAAACTGAGAACAGTTTGGAAGGTGTCGTAAATCTAGTGTTAGCCCGTTCCAGGTTGTTGGACCAACCACAGAGAAGGAACGGCTCTGCATTGTCGCAGAGCGGGCGAATGGGACCGCCAGGTCACCATGGACAGAGACGCGCAGTGCTCTGCGGTCCGTGCAAGTAGAAAGAGGGCGGCATAGTTCACGCAGGTAAGAGGGTGCCCAGCCTGATAAGCACCGCCACACCAAGGACGCGATCCTGTATGAGATGCGCTGAGGGAAAGGAAGCCAGTGCAATACCTCACGCATATACTGAGATATGCGGTCAGTCTTGCCAAATCCGCCAATGAGTCGAGCCGCAGCCCGGGGAACCCGCTCCAGCCTCTCGATTCGAACCCGCGGGAGACCAGCGTAAATGGAGGCGCAATAGTCTAGGCGGCTCAGCACAAACGCGTGAACTAGGGAGACTGCTGCTTTAAAAGTTAGGGAACGAGCAATGACCCTGAGCTGCCGCAACTGGTAGTAGCAGCTGCGGCAAACTTGGTTTATATGAGGTGCAAAGGTGAGCTCTTGGTCCAATAGCACCCCGAGGTCACGCACCACCAGAGAAAAGGACATAGTGGGGAATTCAGCCGAGAGAGCGCTTCGGTCTAGCTTGGCCAGCTGTTGCCTGGTGCCCAACCAGATGAAATGGGTTTTTGGGCGTTGAGGCGGAGCCGGTTCGAGGACATCCAATCTGCGAGGGCCCCCATTGCCTGCTGCATGGTGCGGGCAGCCCCGATCGCGGCGAGGGGAGCGCAATGCAGATATAACGGAAATAACAATAACGAAACGAAACGATAACGAAACTTCATCTTTATTATCGTTAATACAAAAAATAAAAATAGGAAGTGCAATATGGACATAAATTATAACGAAAAATGCGATATTTTTATTATGCAATTTGTCAGTTTCTTTGGAAACTCGTGTATTCATGAAGCTGAATGCACCCATGCTTCAACGGCTTTCAAAGCTCTGAGCAAATTGTGAAACAGCGTGTTAATACGCACAATTTTGCTTATAGCCTTAATTATTGTAACTAGTAGACTCTAAGTAGTAACTAAAATTAACTAAAATAAAAATCCATTAACTATAACTATAACTATAACTAAAAAATAATACCTACTATAACTATAACTGAAATTTAGAAAACCATTAACTATAACTATAACTATAACTAAAAAATAATACTAACTATAACTATAACTGAAATTTAAAAAACCATTAACTATAACTGTAACTATAAATAAAATAAAATCTGTAAGGAGAATCACACTGACAAAGTGAGATGAATGACATCGAAAACCTGTTTCCTGAATATCCCGATGGCTGGAGGAGACACAAAAGACGAAATGGGTCAGGCTGAAGGCAATTCAGACGGAAGAGATTAATCAAAACAAATGAGTTGAGTTTAGTTCTCATAAACAAATACCAATCGTACGGAAGCATCAGGAAGCACATAGTATTAACCGCATTGATCGCCCTCTCATCAGTTATTCCAAGGTAATTAATTTTAGGGTCAATCATCTTAATTATCCATTTGATACCATTCATTTTGCATAAGTAGAAGGTAAAAAATATGAGGGTGGTTTTGGCACCCAAAACCAGAGCCGTTTTAAGGAGTTTGGGGCCCTACGCACAAACCTTAACCTTAAACGTAACCCGATTTCCGCTTCAATCTCTCGGTCTCAGATATAGAGTATTGAGTTAATGCATTATATCTCCCTCAAAAGTCCGACCCACACCTCATCGTGGTGAGGGGTGGCAACAGCTAAGTAGGGGAGTGCCTGCTGAGGCTATGCCATCAGTGGTGAAGGTCTTGGCTGAAGTACCACCTTAGGGCGCTACGCGAGGTGGACAGGCTCAGCAGGAACCCTGGAATAGCTGGCAAACGTGGGCGCATCGCCGCCTCTGATACCAGAAGGTAGTGGTTATCAGAGCCAGTCCTAAGCCTGGAACTCTCTTTAAGGGAGAAGTGCGTAGGTTGAACGGATGGGTGCAGATACTCCGTTCGTAAAGAACAAAGACGAAAGAAATCCAATGCAA
Organism: Aporrectodea caliginosa; assembly: GCA_020284085.1. NCBI lineage: Eukaryota > Metazoa > Annelida > Clitellata > Crassiclitellata > Lumbricidae > Aporrectodea > Aporrectodea caliginosa. Next base: position 67,478 of record JACEVL010000888.1, read on the forward strand.
ATGACAATCACAGATAGAGGATCCCGGCTCGGACGTCGCCCGGTTAAACAAGGTCCGCGTGCCCAATTGATTGACCGGGGTTGGGTCGAAAAGTTGGCTACCGGAAAACGGAATGATCAGCAGAGACTGAAAATGACAAAACATGGACTAACAGTTGGAACATGGAATGTGAGGACACTGTGGGCAACAGGGCAGCTGGAGTTGTTGAGGAATGAAATGGGAACATATCGTTATGACATCCTATAGGATAGCGAACTATCAAGGGTAACACCCAGATCTCGTACACTTGACGAGAAAGAGAAGAGTGGGAACTTTTCAGATAGGAGAACAAAATCAAGTTTATGGAGCTGCTGATGGGTACCAAACAGATAAATTGAGTTTTATAAACATTAAGGGAGAGGCGATTAGATGACGTCCAGGAGTGGAGATGATTAGAGAGAGATTGAATACTCTCGACCAAAAGCAACTGGGATGATGGAGGACCATGGACAAATGCCTCCACATCCTCAGCAAAGAGATGACCAGCAGCACCACAAATCGGTAAAAGATATAAGATATCAGCCGTATATAGAATAAATAAGAGAGGGTCGAGAACGGAGCCTTGAGAAACACCCAGTTTAACTTGGACCCACTGGGTTCTGGAGTCACCAGTAATAATCATTTGGGTTCGCTCAGATAGGTATGACCGGCACCAGTATGGGAATTGTAAAAAATAACTGTGGGGGGTTAGACGTTTATTTATGTGCAGTTTGGGCCTCAAATAGTAATCGTAATCTCCAAACTTCTAAAGCGCCACTCGAAAGCCAAGCGCAGGACACCAGCTTATTCACGAGCGCTGCGTCTAGTCAGAGGGGTTGTCCAAAAGAGTATTCCGAGGGAGGTCCGAGTTCGGTTTCCAGAGGATCAGAGAGGGCACAGCAGATGTTAAGGCGGGTGTCTTTTAGGTCGAGGATTGGAAGGTACAGGATAAGAGTTCTTGACTTTACTATAGGATCTTAAGAAGGACTGGGGGTTGAACCCCAAAACCCCCGACAATTCTCACCCTGACCGGAACCAACAAAGGGGGAGGCCCTTAAGCCCATAAGAGGTTTTCAAGACAGTGATCGGTGAGTCGATGATTGACAAGTAGGTCTGAATCCTTCACCGCATACAGCTCTAGTTTTAAGTATGACCAGAGAAAGGCAATCATAATTATGACATCTTTGATTGCGTTGTAAAAAGCAGACGAATGAAAGCAAACAAAATATACAGGAAGCTGGTCGGACAGTGCGTGATCTCTGCGTTAAAATTATTGATTTATTTCAGTTGAGGCGCTCTGCGCAGACTGCGCTTAATTATTACCAGTAATTATATTTAACTAGAAATGCAGGTGTTTGTTTTAAAATATGTTTATTGGCCTTTCTTTGCAGAATTGTTAGAACTTCTAATGCTGTTCAGTAATATTATCGTATTGTTATTACGTGGTCACGAATCACGATGCAGTTTTTGTTTTTGGGCCGCCGCGGGGCCCCTCTGTTGCGCGAAGCTCTAGGCACGTGCCTCGCGTGCCTAGGCATTAAAACGGCACTGCCCAAAACTTCACCTCTTGATATCTCTGAAACCCAAAATCTCATCTCTTGCTATCTCTGAAACCTAAACCTCACCTCTTACTACCTTCAGCATCTAAAATCTCACCGCTTTCTATATTTGGCATCTAAAAGCCGACCTCTTTCTATCCCTGGCAACTTAAACCTCACCTCTTAATATCTCTGAAATTTAAAACACCACCTCTTTCTACGTCTGGCATCTAAAACCCCACCTCTTTTTATCACTGGCATCTAAAATCCCATCTAATTCTATCTCTTGCTATCACTGGCAGCTAAACCTCTTTCTCTGGCATCTAGAACCTCACCTCTTTCTCGATATAGATTTTTATGTCTCTGTCTCGGAACCTATTGACTCGGTCTCGGTCTTGCGGTCATTTCTTGACATTTTGGAAACTGTTTTGAAGCGAATATCTTGCTCTCTTGTAGACGCGATCTCCATAGTTCTCGCGCAAATTTTCTTCTGTTTTCTCAGATTATGATCGCATTTGTAACTCTGAAAATCCTTTGGTGGTTTCATTAAATTATACTGCTGTGTAATATCTTGACACAATTTGTACACCAGCCTCTACTAGTTCTGCTAATATGTGAGACAATCTAGAAGGAAAACAAGAAGATTGAGATTCTCGCCTCTAATTGAAAAAAAATCAGTATATCTGTAACTTCAGGTCCTGTAGAAAGAGTTTTCGGTCATAGTGGACTTTTTGTGCGTTCTCATCGTGCACGTCTAAATGGCACAATGCTTGAGGATATCGTATTCATAAAGCGTAATGGCAAATAGTAGCAAGGAAAAGAATTTTCGTAGAAAATCCACAATCACCAACATTACGGAAGAAGCTATTAGGTATATGTACTCATAGACTGGCATATAGGCAAGTTCGGCAACTGGTACATGAGTTGTTAACTTGTTAGTTGTTTTTATTGTTTATTCTGTAATCTGTGCTACTCTGTGGAATAAAAGGCCAAAAACCTCGATTTTGAACTGTCCTGAACTGCCTTGGACCTTGTCTCTCTGTCTCGGTTCTCACTGTCTCGGTCTCAGTCACAGATTCGGTTTCGTCGGTACCCATCTCTTTCTGGCATCTGGCATTTCTCTCTCTATCTGTCTGTCTGTCTCTGTCTCTGTCTGTTTGTCTGTCTCTCTTTCTGTCTGTCTGTCTCTGTATGTCCATCCGTCTGTCTCTCTCTTTCTGTCTGTCTCTCTTCTGTCTGTCTGTCTCTGTCTCTTTCTGTCTCTGTCTCTTTATGTCTCTGTCTGTCTGTCCCTCTCTGTCTGTCTGTCTCTCTCTTTCTGTCTGTCTCTGTCTGTCTGTCTGTATGTCTGTCTGTCTCTTTCTGTCTGTCTGTCTCTATCTGCCTGTCTCTCTTTTTGTCTGTCTGTCTGTCTGTCTCTGTCTGTCTGTCTGTATGTCTGTCTGTCTCTTTCTGTCTGTCTGTCTCTATTTGCCTGTCTCTCTTTTTGTCTGTCTGTCTGTCTGTCTGTGTCTGTCTGTCTGTCTGTCTCTCTCTCTCTGGCATCTAAAATTCACCTCTTTGGGTGCCAAAGAACTCTCTAGATTACGATTGCATTTACCTACCCACAGAATCTTAACAATCTCGCACTCATATCAAAGCTCCTCAGTAAGTAAAGCAAAGTAGGTTAACCCGCCTTTGTTCTTTTTGACCAGAAATATTAGAGCAGCGGTGATGTCACCTACCGACAGAACTTCGACGATCTCATTTTCAGTGAGGTATCCGCTGTTGTCCTTATCGTACAGTTGGAAGGCCCAGTGCAGCTTCTCCTTCGCGTTTCCATTCGAGACGATGCTCATCGTTGTAACGAACTCACGGAAGTCGATGAAGCCATTGTTGTCTTTGTCGTACAGACGGAAGACGTGGTCGCAGAACTCAGTTGCATATCCTTCATCGTCCGTCTCGAACATCTGCTTGAAGAGTCTGACGAACTGTTTCTTGCTCATCTTCTCGTCGGGGAAGTCCTTCTTGAACTTCTTGAAGAAATTCTCCAGTTCTTTCGTCGTGAACTTGGTGCCGTCCGACAGTTCTTCGAAGTCGGAGGGCAAGCTATTCGGTGGTTTGTTTTGTTGATCACTGACTCCTGAATCTCTTCCCACGTATGATGCATTATCACTCACGTCAACTGAATTGTCGACTGAGTTATCTACGTGAGTGACTGGTATAACAGCTCCCATATTCAACTATGATGAACCTACAGTACACAAATCGCCCGGCTGTTGAATCTTTGCAACACACACGAAAATCTACAAGCATACAACACACGTGTGCAACTGTGCACTGACGTACACCCACCTTCGCCCTTTGTGTATAGCCTCAGAGGCTGTACAAACGCATGAAAAGGAGTTGCTACAGTGTATATAGATGCCGTATGCAAATATCAAGTGATTGTTAATTAAGATTTTGTAACTAATTAATTATAATTATCAGTAGTTCCAATTTCATATCGACTCGCAGAACCGCATCGCCAAAAATGCCGATGATAGATGTATCGTGTCCCTTTTCGAGGCGCCGATGTCCGATGATCATCAAGTATCATTGATCATCGGCGCCTCGATTAGGGACACGATCGGCGCGGATCTTGACCACGTTTCTGCAAAACAACCTACGGCTAAACACATCTAAATCGCGCGAGATGATAATAGCCCGACATGGCAGGATTGACCTTCGGCCTTCAAGAGTGGACATGGCGCGGCTCGCGTCAATGGAGGTACTCGGCGTGACCATCCACGTTAAGGGGGTCCTTGGCGACTGCTCTCGGTCCCTCTACGCGCTCCGAGTTCTAAGTGCGCACGGCCTAACAGCAGTGCGATTCTCCTTACAGATTTTATTTTAGTTATAGTTACAGTTATAGTTAATGGCTTATCACTTTAGTTATAGTTATAGTTATAGTTAGTATTATTTTTTAGTTATAGTTATAGTTAATGGATTTTAATTTTAGTTAATTTTAGTTAAGCTTACTACTCAAGTATATTAATTATGGCTATAAGCAAAATTGTGCGTATTAACACGCTGTTTCACAATTTGCTCAGAGCTTTGAAAGCCTTTAAAGCATTCAGCTTCATGAATACACGAGTTTCCAAAGTAACTGACAAATTGCATAATAAAAAATCAATAATTAAAGTTACTGGAACTTGCTGACTAGTGATGATACCTGTGTCAATATAGAAGACAATTTCATATTTTACTGATGTTTTAACAAATACACAGAGAGCGGAAAGCAATAAATGATTGACTATGTACATTGTTGTACAATGCGTGCAATCACTCCAGTCATAACAATCATCTCTGTAACTATAGTCTGTTTCGAACATTCACTCGGTTGACCCTGGTGCACAGCGTTGCTTTCTTTTGAAACACTCTGCTATAGGTCCAAAGTACCGTATGGGAGACTCGACATTTGCACAATTGGCGGATTGCTTACCACGCTCTGCAAACAACAGTGTATTTTATAGGCCTACTACACAAACAGAAACACTAGTTATGCATACTTAACCCTCAGGCTACCAAGGTTTTTTGTGACACGGACTACTAAGGAGGGGAGGGTGGTTACCACCCCCACCCGGATTTCGTGTTTGGTTTCACATATCATATTTTGTAATGCAGCAGTGGATTCAGCATTCATTTATGAACAAAATGGTATATCTAGTTGTACATTATTTGAATGCACCTCGAAGTTACATATTTTTTAACAACGGAACCGATAATTAGCGATATTTTATATTATTGCGTACATTTTGTACTTTTTGGATAAACAAATATAAAATTATGTGTGTTTTGAAACTGATCTATGTATCCAAGAACATTTTAAACATAATGATGCTTCATTTGTAACAATAACCTACAAACTAGTCCATAGTCTGTATTAGGTACAGCGAAATCTAAAGGCAACATGAAACAAGACTTCACGTTATTGTTCACGGCAGTCAAATATGTCGGTGGTCCTTGCAGTTATTGCAAGTTACTCCCGTTATTTTGTGCGAATGCTTCCTGTAAACTGGCTTCTCACTTCATCTTCAGTATCTGTTTGAGCTAATATAAGTTCTAAATCTGTAGCTGTTGACAAAGTTTATGTAGAAATATCAGTTTACGTTGTGATGCTGCATTCAGCCATTTTCACACATATAACGCGTAGCCTATTATTATTTATTTTTATCACTTCCAGTGTTCAAAAGACAAATAAGTACGCAAGCAAATGAAGCCCTGCATTCCCTCTAAAGAATGGTATATTTGTTTCTCTTCTAAGAAGAATATTGAATACGATATGGTCGAAAAACTAAGGGGGTGGTTTCCACCCCTCTGGTACCTCGGCTATATTGGGTATGACTTTCGAACGGCGTGAGATACCATCATGATGTTCACCTCAAAATGTGCCCAAATGAATCTGCTACAGCTACTTAAAATGTGAAAATTATATTTCATATAAAACAAATTTTATGCATAAAAACGTAGGAGGGGTGGTAACCACCCTCCCTTGGTAGCCCGAGGGTTAATCTTGATGCCAAATAATCATCAATCCTGATGGAGAGTGATCTCCTATAGTGCTATCCTGTTTTGAATTATTGTTTTCACTTTTAAAAATAAAGAATAAATTACCCTTAAGATAATTATATAAGCTGTAACAATGCTCAATCTCTTAAATCTATTATTCATTATTGTTTCATTATATGAAATATTGCATCAGCAGCACCACTATTTCAAACACTTTTATTAAATACATGACACATAGAAATATTTCTATATAATGACATCTAGGAACAAAGACAGACGTTGTAAAGCTCACAAATTCACAAAATAAACTGAAAAACACACCATTGGCACTTTTGAGTCTGATAATTGACTGCGCACTAATATCTTACCAATCCATAGCGTTAAACACCACCACAGCTATAATAGTAGTCAAGATTGCGGTAACAAGATAATGCGGACTATTCTTCCAGACTCTAATATTGCCAAAAAATTTCTTGAATCTCCCGGATTCGTGTCCTTAGGAGGTGGCAACCTCATTGCCCGTCCTAAACCGTGAAATTATTGGCCGTCCTAAGACGCTTTAAAAAAATTTAAATGTGTTTTCCTGAAATTCCTGTACGTTAAATTTATTATGATTTTGCATAGTAGACCTACGAGTTTTATGCCTAGGCCCATGTTTTTGGTGACTTCAAACTATAAAAATGTAGAAGAAAAACTGATCCAATTCAAAGTCATAAATGAACTAATTTCATTCTGCATTTTTTTAAATTTTCAGTTTCAGTTACATAGAACTATTTAAAACAATCATTATCTTTAGTAATGGGCCTCAGTCTACCGAGGTTTTTTGTAACACTGGCTACCAAGGGCATTTCGGGTTTGGTTTCACATATCATATCTTGTAATACAGCAATGGATTCAGCATTCATTTCTGAACAAAATGGTATATTTAGTTGTACATTATGTGAATGCACCTCGAAATTACATAACTTTTAACAACGGAACCGATAATTAGCGATATTATTTTATATTATTGCGTACATCTTGTACTTGTTAGATAAACAAATATACGATTATGTGTGTTTTGAAACTAATCTATGTATCCAAGATACACACATACATCCCTACACATGTTTATATAATTATAAATCTACATCCATACATATATATATTATATATCCATACATATATATCGGTTTACGTTGTGATGCTGTATTCAGCCATTTCCACACAGATTACGCGTATAATTATTTATTTTGATCACTTCCGGTATTCAAAAGACAAACATATAAGTATGTAAGTGAAGCCCTGATTCCTTCTAAAAAATGGTATATTTGTTTCTCTTCTAGGAAGAATAGCCAATAAGCTATAGTCGAAAACTAAGGGGTGGTATCCACCCCTCCCTGGTACCTCTGGTATATCGGGTATAACTTTTGAATGGCGTGGGCTACCACCATGATGTTTACCTCAAAATGTGCGCCAATGAATCTGCTACAGCTACCTAAAATGCAAAAATTATATTCCATATGAAAAAAATTTATGCATAAAAACGTAGGGGGATGGTAACCACCCCCCTTGGTAGCCCGAGGGTTAATACATTCATTAGTCTCTTAGCTATTTGACTATTAATTTTGTCTAATCAATAATATCTGAACTGCAGATGAATTTTTAGCCTTGTTGCGTTTGTGCCCACGAGCTTGTGCAATTATTAATCATATAAACGCACAGAAATCTCTGTGCGTGCGTGACTGGCTGACTGACTGCGTGCGTGCCTGATCTGAAGCGTGGTGTTACGCTGTTTGCCTGTTATGCTGTTTTCGCCTTCATTGCCAGAGACAGTATGGCTTACGTCAATCACGACATCGCACTAATTACAAAAACGTTGTCATAGCAACGCGACATCATGACTTATGGGTCCTTCTGCATTTCAATAAGGGGATGGGCATGGACTTCTGTTTAATAGCTTGCTATTATTAAGACGTCTATGGGATGCGGAGGGGAAGCGACGGGTCAGCCACACACGATCGCCGCGAGGGACTACAGGAGGGACGGACGGACGTAGGATGGAGGGAAGGAGGTACGGACGGCAGGGATGGACGGCAGGAAAGTACGGGAGAGAGGGAGGAAGGAGGGACGAAGGGAGGGAGGAAGACAGTGGAGAAGCAAGCACATTCGAATACTGCGTGAGACTGGCGCAGCCAGCGAGTACTCACTGTTAGAGGTCGCTGGAGTCAAAACGAAACCGCTAGGGGTCGCTCGAGACTGGCGCAGCCAGGGAGTACTCACTGTTAGAGGTCGCAGCCAACGAGTAGTCAACACTAGAGGTCGCAAGATTGATTTCATCAAGGAACTCGGCAGACGGTTGATCAGAACGACGGAAGATCAACAAAAAACCTTCTTCCTGTTTCAAAATATCTCTGTTATGGTCCAGCGGTTCAACGCTGTCGCATGCCTCCTTGGAACAATGGGTCCCAATAACTCTGAATAAAAATAATAACAATAATAATAATAATAATAATAATAATAATAATAATAATAATAATAATAATAATAATAATAAAAATAATAATAATAATAATAATAATAATAATAATAATAATAATAATAATAGTAATAATAATAATAATAATAATAATAATAATAATAATAATAATAATAATAATAATAATAATAATAATAATAATAATAATAATAATAATAATAATAATAATAATATTATGCGGTTATATTATGCATGACGTGCATAATAGTTAATGCGATTGTCCTTTGCATGCACTTTCGCCTTTAAGAGACGAGAGGGCCTTTCCAGACAATTTTCTCCAATAGATAATGTTCAAGTCCCTGAGGGATCCTGTATACCTCGGGGCAAAAAAAAATAAATAAAATAATAATAATAATAATAATAATAATAATAATAATAATAATAATAATAATAATAATAATAATAATAATAATAATAATAATAATAATAATAATAACTCTAGCACTGTTACATGTATCATGAATGCATGCAGCAATGTTAAGATGCCTGCATTAAACATCTTTAATGAAACAGTTACTACCAGCCATTGCAACAGAATATGAAAAGGTAACAGGTGCTGATTCTATGTAAAAAGATTAAATATACCTAGTTCTATTTAATTTAATCTGCATGTAATACTGATGAGTTCTACTTAACATGACATGACCATCAGCAGTCACAAAATATGGTAATGTTACTCAAGGTGGATCTATGTCTGTATAACTAATTGGGCACTTAACCTTAAACAATCCCTCACCACAGCATTTATAAGACTTAGTGACAATTCTATCGGGTGAAGCACAAAAACTGAAAGTTTCTTAAGCATGTATGTTATAAACCACATTCCTGAACTAATAATTTTTCTTGATCCAAGTTTTGAACCACATACAGAGTAGGTCGTCGTTTCCGGTCGATTCCAGATCGGCGATGATGATCTCAGTGGGACATAAAAACATAGAAGGGAAAGCGATGCTACGCTGCAGGGTCCCCCTAGTATGTTTCAACTGCTTTGCTTTCATGGCCATGTCTCAGAGATGGAAGATGAGCACTAACTTTTTACCACCAGTTATCAGTTTGATAACAGAAGTGGCAGCACACACTTTTACCAGGAATAAGTTTCTTTGCTCATGTAAAAAGTTCATGTGCAATCGATGCCGAAATACCTACAGACTACTGTACTGACTAAATACACGTTTGTAATCATGTCTTTTATTAAAGAAGATGTATGGCTTAGAAATCACGAATAGTTTTACGTATGCGAAACTATACCTTCATGATGTAGGAGTCTACATGTAGTTCTTATTCAAGCATCAAAATAATGCTGAACGCTAAAGGTTCTGCCGCCTATCCTTCTGCGACGAACACAGTTGATAAACTCTGTCGATATTGACTTCCAATCCAGAGCCTTGAAATACTTTATCCTCATCGTCAAGTTCTGTCTCTATGTATACCAACTCACTAAGCCATTCGGTTTTAAACTTTGAACTACACTTTTTTCTTTGCAAAACTATCCAGTATTATAGTCCCGTTCGCTTTACGTTTCGACATCGATTACTTTTAATGACCCAGAAGTGCCAGAAATATTATGCTGTATGAAACTGGTTTAAACTTCCAAAGTGGAATTCGACACAGATAATCTGATTGACATACAGCCTGTGTGATACAGGCCTGGCCATACGGGCAGTAACGGCATCACCTGTTGGAAGCTCGTTAACCAGCAGGCGCAGCATCCGGGCGGCAAGGCAGTTCACAAGCATCAGCATCCCTCTAATTAATCTGGCGCGCCAATCTGGTTACGCGTGAACGCAGAATTCGGAAGGACGTTCCAGTTGACTGACACAGACCGATACTAGATATGCGGTGTCAACTCCCCTCGTATGATCACTTATCTCTTAATACAGACTGGTATGCTCAGCTGCGCCGCACACAGATCTTGACCAGCCGCGCAGCTTAGAGGGAACATTGGCCCGGGGCAAGAATTTCCGGAAAAGTTTTCTTTATTACTTTCCACCAAAATTTCTGATGACTTTTTGCTCTTTTTCCATAACAGAACTCTCACCAAACGCATCATATTTCTCTTCGATTTCTTTCTGAGAGAGAAAATTCTCACAGCGGCCTAATTTTGCGCCCCCCGTCCTGGCTAAATGCGGCATACGCCAAAGACACCAACTCTTCTTTCTTTTAATATTGAACAATTTTCAATTCACGATTCCGGCAAAATTGTCTTAATAAATCAACATTCCAACGTTTTAAATCATCTAATTCATTAATGTTCTCCATGCCAAATGAAGCTACAACACTTCCGGTAACATTGACCTAAACAGGTCGACGTGACCTAAATAGGTCACTGAGATGTCGAACCCGCTTATTCGAGCTGTGAGAGGAAGCCAGTGCAATTGATTGAGTATTAACTGCCTAAAGATACCTTTCTTGTGGTGTATTTGTTTCTAAAGAAAATTGTCAGACTGCCTAGTACAGTGACAGTAGGAACGAACGACAAGCAATATAGCCTATAAATCATTAATCGTTCATATCAATATTTAGAATTAGAGAATAGTTAACTAAGTTAAATTTGATTGTTTACACGTTTAACACTCAGTCATGGTAATCGTCAGTTTTAGAATCAGGATGCACGTTACAGCGAAGTATTGCGAACTTTTGCTGAGAACCTCTAGGTATGGGGTGCAACTGTTGTAATTATCTGTATTTTTACACTGTTTAATTATTGACATCGAGAGAACTGTAGAATGACGATTTGGGCCCGCGCACCATGGCAATTGCACTAGGTAACCTGCTAAATTGACATCGTATGGAGCGCCGTTGGTTCAATACGGACCGATGTCGTTTTTGGGATGTTGTCCTCTGAACTGCATGGGCTTAATTGGCAAATTAGCACCCTTGAGATGACGGTTTTGGATCGCCGGGATTAGGAATGCACTAAATAATAGATGGGTGCCATTTCCAAACAGCATCTCATGAGAAAAGGGATGACTTATAGGGCAAATTGACATCTCATGGGGAATTCGGCCTATAGAAGGCGGAGGTTGGCCATGAGTAAAAGGAGTCGTCGGGGGAGAGTCTGGAGAAGACCGCCTTGAGATTCGGCCTCGAGCAAAGCATCGGCCTAGCAGTCTCGACGGAGAAGGGGACCTGCCGTCGACCTACGGACCTGCCATCTGAGACGCTGTCGCTTGAGGGCCTGCTCGACGATAGGACGGGGAAGCAGTTGAGCAGTTCTCTCGATCCCTGTAGATGTGACATTGTCGATCGTCTGTTGGTGAAGAACAATAAAGCGGTGTTCCACGTGTGTGCGTGTGTTGCTGGTGACCAATTCAAACCTCTCGATAGACCACGAGAGTCGGACAACCTTTGTCGAGATCTGGGGTTCCGGGCATCCTGGTAGAGCTTGAACCACTCGACAAAGATGAGGAACTAAGAAGAACCCGATTTCGCGACAAACTGGTACCAAAAGTGGGGTACGCAGTTTTGGTCACAGCGTCACAAGTCGACAACCGCCAACGGAAGTTAGAGAATGACAGATGAGGAGTCAACCGTCATCTACAATCTGGTGGACGTGGGAGAATCACCGCATCGCCAGCCAAGCAGTTCTACGCCGTTTATGAAGAGAACGACGACGTGGTCCAGGTTCCTGCTCGAAGGCATTGACTTCAACGATCCGATGCCTGCCGAGATGGACGACGTGGTGCGATCAGCAGAATGACCGGTGGAAAGACCAGAGCAAAGACCATTGAAACAAACAGAGAATCGACCAGTGGCAAAATCAGCGCAACGACCATTGAAGCAACCGGAGGAACGACCTGTGGAACAGCCAGCAGAACAACCGGTGGAACCGAGACGATTCGAGTCTACTGGAGCCGTCTACGGGTATAGGAAGTCACCAATGAAACTGGGCAAGTTTGACGGAACCGGTTCATTGGAGTCCTTCCTCGCCCAATTCGACGTGTGCGCCAGACACAATGGATGGACGTCAGCGGATCGCATCGACTTTCTGCGCTGCGCGCTGGAAAAGGCTGCCACGCAGTTATTATGGGACTTTGGTGCGAAGCAGGACGTCACCTACGAGGAATTAGTCGGTCGACTCCGCCAGAGGTACGGATCCGAAGGACAAGCGGAGACGTTCAGGTCACAACTGCACTATCGACGCCAGAGGACGGATGAGACATTGAGCAACCTTCTGCACGAGATACGTCGGTTGGTCGTTTTGGCGTACCCCATACCGTCAAATGAGACCACAGAGATAATCGCTGGAGATGCGTTTTTGGAGGCGATGCACGACCGGGAACTGTGTTTGAAGGTCCGGGAACGTGAGCCAAAATCGTTGGACGAGGAATATCGCACGGCGTTACGGCTGGAAGCATACCAGCGGACATCGGACACAGATGACCGACGAAGAACGCCCAATCGCGTCCGAGGAACGCAGGGAACGGAGACCACCGCCCAGATTCAGTCTCAGTTGGACAAGTTCCTTGCCTCACAACTCGAGAGTCAGCGTAAGTGGCAGAGAGACATGGAGGAACGCTTCAATCGCCAATTCGCAGAGCTACGAAGCAGCACCAACCGAGACGCGGATCCGAGACGCGAGAACTACAACCGGGGAACAATCAGCGCGACCAAGGAAGAGTCTTGAACTGCTACAACTGCGGAAGACCAGGTCACTTCGCAAGAAACTGCCGACAGGATCGCCGCTTTCGCCGCCAAGCAGCCGCAAACGAACCCGAGTCTTCGACGCAGGAAGAAGAAGTCGCGAGAAACCACACCACCCGTCAGAGATAGACGAACCGAAGAGGAAACAATGCCATATACATCCGAGGAAATGTCAACGGAGAGAAACCGCTCTGCCTGATCGACACCGGGTCAGAGGTGAGTTTGGTGCCATATTCCGCCGATGGGGCTTAGAACTGACTCCCTGTCATCGCGTATTAATGGCTGCTAACGGTACGGAAATTAGGGTGCTTGGGGAGGTAGCTCTCCCAATTAAGATGCGTGGGTTTGTAATTCCCATCACGTTCTTGGTCTCTGACCAGATCTTAGAGCCTATGTCCATAGGGATGGACTGGCTGAGGCAGCACCGTTGTAGGCTAGGATTTGGCACGGGAGCATTATTCGTAGGGCGTCGTAAGATACCAATGGTCAAGGGCAACGGATCCACATGGTGTAGGCGAGTGATAGTAGCGGAGGAGGTACTGATTCCACCTAAGTGTCAGCAAGACATCTCGGCTAAGACGTTATACGGGAACCTATCGGCAACGGCTTCCGCTTGGATGACCGAGACTAGTGAGATTCAACCAGGAGTCCATGTTGCACGGGTGTTAGTGGATGAGGAAGCCCCGAATACTAGGGTGAGAGTGGTTAACCTGACGGAGGAGCCGATTCGTTTGGATTAGGACCAGTTGGTAGGAGGGCTGTATCCCGTACAGGTGGACGTAAGTAGCGATAATCCGGAGAGTGCTAAAGAAGTACCGTTTGAGGAATCACTACTGGATGAGTTACCTGATGATGTGCCGTTGGAAGCTAGGCAGAAGCTGGAGGAACTACCGCGAGAGTATCGTGATGTGTTTTCCACGAGTGAAGGAGACTTCGATATGCGCCCATAGAATAGATACGGGAGACGCAGCTCCAGTGAGGCAACCGCTACGAAGACAACCCTTTGCGTATCATACTGCTATCGAAGAGCGAATGGAACAGATGATCGCGGATGGGGTGATTGAACTGACTATGAGTGAGTGGGCGGCCAATGTGGTGTTGGCACGGAAGAAAGATGGAACAATGAGGTTCTGTATCGACTACAGGCATCTTAACGAACGGACAAAGAAGGACTCGTATCCTCTCCCGAGAGTGGACGAGTGTTTAGACGCATTGGCGGGGGCCAGCTGATTCAACACGTTGGACCTGCGCAGTGGTTATCATCAGGTGGCAATGGACGCGAAAGATGCGGATAAAACTGCTTTTGTCACCCGGAGAGGTATCTTCCGGTGGAAGGTGATGCCATTTCGCTTGTGCAACGCCCCGGCTACCTTCCAGCGACTTATGGACATTGTCCTATCGGGACTAAACTTTGAAACGTGTTTGGTGTACCTAGATGATGACATAATCTTCGGGGATGATATGGACCAACATTTGAGCGGTTAAAACAGGTGTTGCAGCGTTTGAGGGAAGCGCATCTTAAGCTTAACCCGACAAAGTGTCAGCTGTTGAGGAAAACTGTTTCTTTCCTTGGGCATGTTATGACTCCAGACGGGGTGGAAGTAGACCCATACAAAGTCGGGGATGTAGCCGCATGGCCGGTGCCAGAGCGACTGACAGAAGCACGCTCATTCCTGGGACTCTGCTCTTATTATCGGAGGTTTATTAGGGGTTTCTCGTCTATAGCAGCACTTTTGTTTGCGCTTACCAAGAAGGGAGAGCATTTGGATGGAACGATGAGTGTCAGGTGGCATTTACGAGGCTGAAGGTATCTTTGACCACTGCCCCGGTGCTAACATTGCCAACGGATGAAGAGACCTATGTGCTGGATTGCGAAGCGTCCGACCTTGGGATTGGAGCCGTTCTGTCTCAACGGACTGAAGGGGAGGAAAGGGTGATCGCCTATAGCAGCCGCCTTCTGTCCACAGCTGAGATTAAATATTGCATTACGAGGAAAGAATTATTGGCTATAATTGTTTATTTTGTGAAGTACTACCGTCAGTACTTGCTAGGCAGGAAGTTTGTACTGCGAACAGATCATGCTGCGTTAAAGTGGTAGTGGAAAACTCCGGAGCCGATCGGACACCAAGGTCGGTGGCTCGAACGTATGTCTGAGTATGAGTTTGAAATTATTCTCCGACCAGGGAGAATGCACGGCAACGCCGATGCCCTGTCTCGGAAACCTTGCCGTCAGTGCGGTTTCGAGGAACCGATTCCCATGGTGGCAACTACGAAGGACGTTGACATGGTTTCGTCGAGTGCTGATGCGGGAGCAGCGGACCCTATTATTGATGCGCAGGGAGCAGATCCAGATTTAAAAATTATGAGACAATGGTTTGGGCCAGGCGCTATGGTACCAGATCTGATAGATGTGTTGCAGGAAAGTGCAACGGTTAAAGTGTACTGGCACCAACGGAAGAACCTGTACCTTCGGGACGGAGTAATGTATCGGAAAAGGATGGATGTGGTGGAGCAGCTGTTGCTACCCAAGTCCTTGAGAGAAGAGTTTTTGATACTCGCGCATACAGGGATAACGGGAGGGCACTTGGGGGTACGCCGAACTCGGTGGCAGAGCCGAAGGAGAGCATACTGGGTTGGTTGGTCGGGTGAGGTGAAGCGTTTCTGCCAACGCTGCCCTCAATGCAACCGATATCGAAGGGGGCGACCCCGAGGCAAGGACCACTGCAGCCACTGCCGTGCGCGGAACCGTGGGAACGCCTGAGTGGATATTACAGGACCACATCCGAGAAGTAGGAGGGGTAACATTTACATCCTGACGGCGATGGATAATTTTACCAAGTACGTGGAGGCTGTTCCTATGGCGAATCAGGAGGCAACATCGGTAGCGAAAGCATTAGTTGATAATATTGTTGTAAGGTACGGGGCGCCACTACAGATTCTTACGGATCAAGAGACGAACTTCGAAGGGCATTTATTTAGGGAACTATGTCGCCAGCTTGGGATAGATAAGGTTAGAACATCCAGTTATCACCCCCAGTAGTAACGGCTTAATTGAGAGATTCCACCGCACGCTTAACGCTATGCTAGGAAAAATCGTTAGCAGCCATCAGCGCGACTGGGATGAGGTTTTGCCCCACGTTTTAGCGGCGTATCGAGCATCAACTAATGAGGTAACTGGTTACTCACCTAACCGTTTACTGTATGGCAGAGAAAATCGTGCTCCTCTTGACCTCGTTTATGGGCGACCCCCGGAGCCTGAACCAGTCAGCGCCACCTACTCAAGTTATGTGGACGACTTGACGGAACGTATGGAAACCGCGTATCGGGAGGTACGCCAGCACTTGCGTCGAGCGGCAGAACGGAGGAAGCACGACTACGACCTTCGCGTTCGCCCCGCCACTTTCAGTGCCGGAGTTTCCGTGTGGTACTTTACTCCACGAGGGTACCAGGGGCGTAACCCCAAGTGGCAAAAACTGTACTGCGGCCCGTACGGAGTTTTGAAGCGCTGCGGTCCAGTCAACTACTTGCTGCGGAATCTTCAAGAGCGCAACCCTTCGTCGCTCATGTAGACAAACTGAAGTTGTGTCGACAGTCCGCAGAAGAGAACAGTAACAGGTAACCTGAAGAACAGTGTGAGGTCTCCGAGAATCATCCTCGACCACGCCGGGTGATACGGAAACCCGTGCGGTTTCAATAAATCGCGGAAATTGACATTGGCGACCGACTCTGGTTTCGGTTTCTGCACGAACAGCGACGAGAGACTTTGAGACTCTACTTTGAGACGCTGCGGAGAGACTTTCTGCTGAGAGACTTTGTCTGAGAGTTACTTGAGACTCTGCTGTCTGCTGTTAGACTGTTTTGAGACTTTTGCTTTGAGACTTTTTGGCGTTGATACTTTTTGATTTGAGACTTTGATAGACTCTTCGATAGCTCTTTGCTTCTGAGACTTTTTGCTGAGCAATTTATAATTGTCAGTGTCTCTATGAACTTGATACAACGCTGAGTACAGCGTTTTTGCTAGAATTGTTGTTTAGCGTTTATAGGTGATTAGGTTGCCTTAGAGTATGGGCAATCCCAGTTGATAAACATTGCTGCGGTAGTAGACTTTTAATACTTTTAGTCTATGCGACTTTTAGTTTAGAAGATCGATCATTTTTGTCTATGGACTTTTAGTTTAGATGTTTTTTGGTCAAAATGTGACCATTTTTGTATTTCAGAAAAGGAGGCTTTCGGTTTTGTTGGTCGGACGGGATTGTTGAGAACCTCTAGGTATGGGGTGCAACTGTTGTAATTATCTGTATTTTTACACTGTTTAATTATTGACATCGCGAGAACTGCAGAATGACGATTTGGGCCCGCGCACCATGGCAATTGCACTAGGTAACCTGCTAAATTGACATCGTATGGAGCGCCGTTGGTTCAATACGGACCGATGTCGTTTTTGGGATTTTGTCCTCTGAAATGCATGGGCTTAATTGGCAAATTAGCACCCTTGAGATGACGGTTTTGGATCGCCGGGATTAGGAATGCACTAGATAATACATGGGTGCCATTTCCAAACAGCATCTCATGAGAAAAGGGTTGACTTATAGGGCAAAGTGACATCTTATGGGGAATTCGGCTTATATAAGGCGGAGGTTGGCCATGAGTGAGTAGTCGTCGGGAGAGAATCTGGAGAAGACCGCCTTGAGATTTGGCCTCGAGCAAAGCATCGGCCTAGCAGTCTCGACGGAGAAGGGGACCTGCCGTCGACCTACGGACCTGCCATCTGAGACGCTGTCGCTTGAGGGCCTGCTCGACGATAGGACGGGGAAGCAGCTGAGCAGTTCTCTCGATCCCTGTAGATGTGACATTGTCGATCGTCTGTTGGTGAAGAACAATAAAGCGGGGTGCTACGTGTGTGCGTGTGTTGCTGGTGACCAATTCAAACCTCTCGATAGACCACGAGAGTCGGACCGAGGACAACCTTTGTCGAGACCTGGGGTTCCGGGCATCCTGGTAGAGCTTGAACCACTCGACAAAGAGGAGGAACTAAGAAGACCCCCGATTTCGCGACACTTTCATACAAGCAAAGTCAATGATATCATTGAAGTCGACCGCACGCAGGATTTCGCATTCCATGTCCTATCGTTGAGCGAAGCACATTCGTAATGATGCCCAGTTTGCAGAATGTTCGTTCTCACGAGCAGTTGCTCACCAAAGGGGCGCAGACTTAGAGGACAGGAGGGAACTGTCTCTCCACCACCGAAACTTGAGGTGGAACTCCGTGGAAGGGATGGAGCTGCTTATTCCCCAAATATTTCGGAAATAGGCTACTTCATGAATATTATAAATCTTTACAGTGATTTCCACTGTTTATACTTTTTGGTGATCGCGAACGTCGCTGCAAGACTAAACGTAGTGTAAAGAACCTGCCTCCACAGATCAGGCCTATCATGGTGCATTCTTTCTTATCGTTAAGTGAAATTGACTGACCGGAGGCCAACTGATGGGTGCTGGCGCTAAATAAGCATCCGCCGCAAAGCCTACTGCGTAATACTTTCTGGGACATGAACTGATGCGTCAGTCAGTGCTCGTGTTTTCCGCTGCCATCTTGAAGCGTGTAATTGAGTCACTGGTTGCGATAATTATCAAGTTTTATTGTTCTAGTGAGGTTGATATAATTATTTAAGTTATACCACGGACACATGTGGATATAGCCTAATATGCTCGTTCAGGATGGGTTCAAGATTCAAGATTTTTCGTTGGTTTATACGCAGTTTTGTGTACTGTGGTGGCATCTGTGTTCGAGGTATTCTTAAGTGGCTATTATGTTATTATAACTATCGCCCTTTGATGCTACGGCATGTTCCTGAAAATATTGTTTGACCCAAATCAGGGCCTACTATCCCCCTGTAAGCTGGAAGCAATTTCCCCCTTACTCAGTGGCGTCACCTCAATTTTAAAAGTTGTATGGAAAATGGTTATATATGATATATATGTATATATATATATATATATATATATATATATATAATGTATATATAAAGTCGTGATATTCATCGAGCTTTATTTTCGCACAAAACACAACAGAGAAACTACACGAAGGCTAGAACAAGAAGTACAAACACTCCTTAACAAACAGACCGGATGACAACTCAAACAACATGCTATCGGGAAGTGTAAACGTTATGCACCAGCGATCTGACATAATATGATTTTATCAAGATTATTGTTATCAACAGCAGTTAGGTGACTGGTCCTCTCTGTTAGGTGGAGGATCTCATAGGTCTCGTGGCTGGGCTCAAGTCAAAGATGCCGGATCCGATAGCTGGCGGGATCCGGCTGAAGTTAACCGCTGTCGAGCCAGAGAATGAGATGCTGCAGTGTTGGCAAAACTTCAATCTGGTAGTCAGCCAGCAGAAAGTTTAATATTAATGTGACACAGATTTATTTTCTTCCAGAGTTTACATTCCAAATTTAATTCAACTCAATGATTATCTGATAGTTTTCCAATCTCATTCACCTGTAAACAAGCATCGCTTCTGAAAGTTGCAATTTATCTACTCACGGTTTTCTGCCAAGTCCAAATAAACGCTTCTTGTTGAGCCTCAAAACTTCTTACTGGTCAAATGACAGCATGAAGCAGAGTTCTGCTATATAAAGGCATTTTTGTTGTACTCTTCACTGACTACTACCATGACAACGTCGCAAACAGAGACAGCGTGGGTGGCAAAATTGACCTTCTCCAATAAGCAAGGCCTGTATAATATATTCTGAAAGACTATACAGCACAATTTATTGTACTTTACGGTGACTATTGCCATGGCATCCTCGCAAACAGAGATCCCGTTGGTCATAAACGTTTTTAGTTTACAAGACCCTTCTGCATACTCTTGAAAGACTGCAAAACAAACTTGTTGTCGGGAACACTGATAGTCTTATTGCCAGGTAATCGAAATATTTATGGATATGCAACTTTTCGATCTTCTTCAATTATTATTGCTATGCCATAAATGCAAATGTAGTCCGTGTTCAGGGCTAACACGACTCGTACCAGGGCTCCTGAGACTCACAAGAACTTTTTCAGTTTACAAGACCCTTCTCTTGAAAGACTGCAAAACAAACTTGTTGTCGCGAAAACTGGTACATGGCCAGATCGAAATATTTATGGATATACAACTTTTCAGTCTTCTTCAATTATAATTGCTATGCCATAAATTCAAATGTAAACCGCGTTCAAGGCTAACACGACTCGTACCAGGGCTCCTGAGATACATTATTCAGACTCAGAAGATCCCGTTATTAGGAATGCCTATGCGAAAACGTTAAGTCTGAAAGATCATACTAACTAGGACATCTTTTACGAATGCCATGCGATGATGCCAGAGGCAGTCGGTGCAGTCTAGTATAGGTTACCGAAGCTACCCAAAGAAAAAAACGGATTAGGAACGGCACGCATGATCTGGTGTCAAGGAAAATAGAGTCAATGCTGGCAGGAGACCATGCAAACCATACCACATTC
This sequence comes from Aporrectodea caliginosa, assembly GCA_020284085.1. Taxonomy (NCBI): domain Eukaryota; kingdom Metazoa; phylum Annelida; class Clitellata; order Crassiclitellata; family Lumbricidae; genus Aporrectodea; species Aporrectodea caliginosa. The sequence goes on from JACEVL010000888.1 coordinate 88,230, forward strand.
AACATATAGTGCAAGAAGGCTGTTATAGTAGACCAGCAACAACGGGCCGAAGAAAAGGTTAAGCTGGTATTGTATTATATTGTATTGTATTTGGCTATTTATAGAGCGCTTCTCACAGCAAAAGCCTTTCAGAAGCGCTCCCAGTGCGAGCAACCCGAGGGAAAAGCAGGATTTTAGTCTCGAAAAAGATGAGGAGAGACTACCAGAAAGGATGGCAGAGCGAACCGGTGGAGGAAGTCCATTCCACAGAGAAGGACCTATGCAGGCGAAGGATCTGGATTGAGCCATCGCAGTCCTGACACGGGGAACAAAAAGGTCAAGCCGGTAGAAAGAAGTCCGGCCCGAGGATGCAATGTCAACGCTTTCGGCAACTTAAAGTCGCTCTCTGAGGCCTGACAAAAGATCAGCAGCCCGATCTCAGCCTTGGGTAGGACATTAGAACATTCCTGCGAATTAAAGAGGCAAAACTGACGAGGTAGCGTGATAATTACAATTCACTGCTTAACTACCCACCAGTCTCCCATCATGTGCATCCAAACCAATTCAGGGTCAAGTGTATTTGGGCTATAACTATAGCTATTGTCTGGCGTGCTTTGGCTATTTCTTTTTAGATTATTCGCGGATAATGTATCGAACAGGATATTTTCTAGTTAAAGTTACCAGCATATAGGCCTATTAAAGTTAAACATTTCTACAAATTTGTACAAGCGTTATTTAGGCCTATAGCATGAAGTCATTTGAGGCTCCAAACTTCGTAGTGGCCAAACTGTCAGCACCAAATATAGTTCAGCTATAAAAGCAATATTTATAGATACGTTACTGTTCTAAGTGTTCTATTCACTGACTATCACCATGACATCCTCGCAAGCAGAGACTGCGTGGGTGGCAAGCAGAGACAGCGTGGGTGGCAAGCAGAGACTGCGTGGGTGGCAAATTGGCCTTTTCCAATAGCAATGCCTGTGTATTATATTCCTGAAAGACTATAAAGCACATCTGCTGACGCGTACTCTGTCAGTTCCAGTCCCAAGCCTGGATAAAGGAGGAGGGCGACGCTAATGGTCTCTGTTACTGTTAAACAGGTATGTCTCAACCACACTTATCGGTAGCATAGTTCGCCAAATGGGCCCAAACACCGGATTTCTCTCGAAAGCGCAAATGACCGCCGATTTTCCCTAATTTCACAATCAGATTATAAATTTTTCCGGCTTCACCTTTAGTTGTACTGCTGTTTAAAGACACTGAAACCATGCAGCGTATTTTCAACGCGACGTTTGAATCGAAGAGACGCCATTTTCAATTAAAGAAGTGCGTGACGTCAGGTAACATGACAGAAAATCTTGCTGTTAGGTAGAAGGTCTAAATATATAGATTCTTGGAAGTTAAGTGTTAGCTAGTAAACTAAATAAGTCGTACTAGGTAGGCAGTAAGGTAGTAAATAAATAACTGCTGATATATAAAGTGGACACAGTCTATAGCAGTCGATAGCCTTAGCGACTGACTTCGACTTGAGGGCTTAGCGACTGGCGGCGGATGGCGGCGGCGCCGGGGACTACTCTTGACAACCATTCTGAGTTTCTCCATGCAACTTAATTGTATCACTGGAAAACATTTACGTGGATAGTATTTGTTTAACTTGAGCTCTTCATGAAGATCAGTTGAAGCCATTCTTCACAGCTAAGTATCCACAATTTCAAGCGTAGGCCTAATACACATCGATTATTATTAATACTCGACATTGGCAGAACAGTCTCGGCCTAGCTGCATTCTAACTACAATGTAGCTGCTCTAGGCCTGAGGCCCATCGAGGCCGTAACTGACTCAGACGGCAATGAACCTAAAGGACCAGCCACAGGGGGGGGGCATGTCTGTACCTGCTTGGACGGTCTTAATAAGGCTGAACCAAAGAATACTTCGCTCAGAGTTGTTGACGATGAGGACTTAAAGGCCCAGTTTTATGCGTTTACCATGAAAGAGGAGGAGGGTGGCGGGGTGGTGGTGGGCGTTGACTGGAGAGAATTGGTCACTTTATAGAATGTTCTGACTAGGTAGGACACGTGGTCTCTTCAATTCTCATGATAGCCAATCCCTTTGTCTGTCTTAGAAATTACCTACACTGATCTCAAAGGAATATGCAAGCTGTATACGGCGAGATCGAATTGAGACGGAATCTTATTTAACTAAGCCCTCTAGCGAATCCACGGATGGAGATTTCAAACAAACATCGAGTGATATTATGACCCATACACAGTATTACACACAGTCGCAGGAGAAAACAGGAAATATCGAAATATTGACAGTGATGGGCGAAAGTTAACTAAAAAGTTGCAACTTTAACTTTAAAAATAGTTTAGTTGAAACCAAAGTTTAGCTAATATTTTAGTTATTAACTAAAAGTGTAAGTAACAAAATCAGCAAATATCTTCCGCAATGATTGTCATGAGTAACTGGTTTTATTACTCAAGTAAGCGAACTGCATTTCACCATTAGCAACTTTCTTCATGATTTTCTTGTAGAACTGTACTAGGACTATTAGTCTAGTACACATTTACATAGTTCGAAAGTGAAATTGTCATTGACGCTCTGCATTATTAGGTACAGTTCATTTAACCTTTGTCACTGTGAAAATGTTTGTGGAAAAGTTTTTGAAAAAGTTTGAAAAAGTTTAACTAAATATATTCAGTTTAGTTAACTTATTTACAAAATCAGTTGCCAACTTTTAGTTAAACTTTTTTTATTTTATTTGAAAAATAGTTACAGTTTTACTACAAAATATTAGTTAGTGCCCATCACTGCATACTGAGCCAACAGAATTAACCTGGAGCACGCAACTGTTTCAGTGTCTGCGTTTTTGACCCACACTCCAGATGTCTTAAACTTTTCCCTTGCAATCCACTGAGGGACTCGCACCTAAAGCGTTATTACTCCGACCTCTACGTTCGCCTTCGTCCCCCCCCCAATTCCTAATTTTACAGCAGTTTTCCGCCTCTGCATATTTCTCATTATCATTTGTTCTTCTAATCAGTTTTTTATGTCTCTTCTTATCAGGTTTGATTAGCAATCGTGGACTTGAAAGTCTTACATTTGAGTTGAAGTTGATTCGGTCGTTTGACCACTTGTCATATCTTACAGCGCAAAGGTCGTCGCTAAAGGGACACAACAACGACGCCCTCTGTCGCTCTTATCGGGTCTGATAAGAAGACAACCGTGGTTTCCTATGATATGAGGTCCAAGGGTACGACGAGATTATGATCCACTTGTAAGAATGAATTCAATGCAAACCCAAAGACAAGCAGGTGGAGAGACAGATAGACAGACAGAGACAGATAGAGACAGAGAGACAGAGACAGAGACAGAGAGAGTTAGAAAGACAGAGACTGAGACTGAGGCAGAATAGAAAACGATAAGAATGAGAGATAAGTCTATGCGGAACAAGATAGAGTGAAAAAGAGACAGACAGGCAAACAGACAGACAAACAGAGGGAAACGGATACAAAAAGCTGGATGAGACAGAACGTTACTCCGAGCATTTTGGCATTTGAAACCTATTTTTTTCTCTAATATTTCCTATGGAAGATATGTTTCTGTGGAACGTAGCGAACATTAAGCACACTCTAAGTGATGTAAGAAAAGGACAGAAACAGGCAAAAGACATTCGGCGAACAGTCAAACAGACACACACATACAAAGACAATGGCACATACGATGACACATGGACAGACTAACAGAGACACACAACGTTGCAACAACATGGTTTTAAAACCATTCAGATAAAACTCCACGAGAGACAGAATTTCAAGAAATAGACATTTATTTTCATTTTTCATTCGTCTCTAAAAACTAAGCAGCTGGCGAATTAAAAGAAGAATTTCGCTTTGATTAGCTTTTCCATCTGTTGCCCTGCGCACACCTCCATTCCAGACCTCCATCTATCCATCACTTCCGCATCATTTCCATCCCTCAGTCGCTTATTTCCTCTCCTGCTGCTGCAGCACAGTTACAGGTGGTCGCTAATCGTTTAAAATGCTATACATACATTCATGAACCAAAATCATAATCGTCATTATCAGTGGTAAAAAATCTACGGAGCGTAAAAGTGAGAAGGAATAGAATGTTTCGTTGATTTCCCCAAGCCCATAGAAGTGGCCTGGAAAAGTTCCAGTGAGTCTTTCCTTAGAAGGATCTTGTAGGAGTTCCAGGACCTTCTTTCCATGCTTCCATGTCCCTCCTTAGAAGGCCTGGAGAAGTTCCCCGATCTCAGCGCAGGAGGATGAATGCCGAACGAACTCCACCTCTGATAGTCTGTTGTCTCCGCTGTCATCGGCTTTGCTGAAAATGTCCTTCGCCACTTCCCTCGCTTTTTCATGGGGATCCGAAAGTCCACGGGATCTGTAGATGGACTGAAAAACACCAGCAACAAACAGTCTCAACAGCCACTCGTCCCATTCTATTAAACGCACGGTGGCCGACTGGTTAGAGCAGCGTCTTAAATACTCGGAAATGTCAGCTATACACTCTTCCTCAAACCTTGAACTGGTAAACAACATTTCAGGTATTAGAATGAAATCGTAAGTAGTTGACTTAAGCAAATCTACAATAAAAAATTTGTTTATTGACTAATCAAGGTTGGCACAAACGCAACTTTGTTACATTATGAGGCTGTGAATGCCAATGGAGAGCTTAGGACTGTAACTGTTTGTGCTACTTTCAGAAATTCATACTGCACAATCTTTGTCGGAAACCACACAAGAGACCTCATTTCTTTTCAAGTTTCTGTCTATTTGTGTCAACGCGATAACTTGGTTGCATTCAGAGGCACTTTTCCTACAAACCCCGAAGAAGAGGCCTGACCCTCAAGACTATTTTCCTGCTCCTTATAGCAATTTTTATATTTGTGAAATCTAAATATTCCAGATTTGCTAAAAAAAATTAATTTGGAAATTTTTTTGCTTGTTGAATTAGTTAATTTCACATGTTACTGATTCAAGTAAGGCAAAGTAGGTTAACCCGCCTTTGTTCTTTATGACCAGATAAATTAGAGCAACGGTGCTGTCACCTACCGACAGAACTTCGACGATCTCATTTTCCGTGAGGTATCCGCTGTTGTCCTTGTCGTAGAGCTGGAAGGCCCAGTGCAGCTTCTCCTTTGGAGTTCCTTTCGATGCGACGCTCAACGTTGTAACGAACTCACGGAAGTCGACGAAGCCATTGTTGTCCTTGTCGTATTGGTTGAAGATGTGACCGCAGAACTCAGTTGCATCACCTTCATCGTCCGTTTCGAACATCTCCTGGTAGAGTTTGACGAACTGCTGCTTGGTTATCTTCCCCTCTGGATAGTCCTTCTTGAATTTCTTGAAGAAAGCCTGCAACTCCTTCGTTGTATACTTCGTTTCTTTCGAAAGTTCCTTGAAGTTCGGCTTGCTTCCTTTGTGACCCATTATCACGAATCTTTAAGAAAAAATCAACTAATCAAGTATAACCTTTATTACTTCATTGGCAAACGCACAGTGGGACCACGAAAGAAGTAATAATAATGAATAGTACATATAATGTAATTATAACAAATATAATTGTTATCTATTCTGAACTTTGCGGTTGACAACGTAGATAATGATCTAGTGCGAAAGGAGCCCTAGCTGAAAAGTCAAAAAGGCCCACTGCTAAAACTCAACGGAACACTGGGTAAAGGCTGAAAGTCAAAGGAGCCCTGGATAAAGGTTGAAAGTCACAGGAGCCCTGGATAAAGGTTGAAGGTCACAGGAGCCCTGGATAAAGGTTGAAAGTCAAAGGACCCTGCATAGGCTGAAAGTCAAATGAGCCCTGGATAAAGGCTGAAAGTCAAAGGAGCCCTACAATAAGGTTGAAAGTCAAAGGAGCTCTTCAAAAAGGTTGAGAGTCAAAGGAGCCCTGGCTGAAAGTCAAAGAAGTCTTGGAGTTGGATGAAAGCTAAATTTGCAACCGGACTTGGATCTGCTTTTGACTACCCTTTGCACAACCCTTCTGACCTGACGCAGCGCTCGTAAAATAAGCTATTGCCCTACACTTCAAGTGGAGCTTTAGATATTTGGAGTCTACTGTTACGATTACGAGTAAACGTATGCTAGATATTGAACCTTCAACTTCTGAAGTTTATATAGGCCTATCTGTATTCTTATGTGATTAACAGTTTCATGAGTCAGAGACTTCGTATCAGTGATAAGATTTTACCAATTAAACCCCAACCCACTACTCATAATCAAACGACTGAATTCCTACACTGAAGGACAAATCTTGTACAGACCGATTAGAATATACAGGCTGCTTTATTAAGTAAACTAACGCCCTTAGGCGTGTCTGAGATTTTCCACTCCAGTTACGATTAAACGACTCTAATCGGAGGATGCCCAAAAAATGCGTAGACTTTAAACGAAGGACGTTGTTTATTTCAACATTAGATTCGCCTCAGATGCTGCGATGTGAGAAGAAAATAAGAAATTGTCAACGGAAAAATTACTTTCGACATCCTCCGCAAACCAATTGATTTTATATCAAGCAATAGGAATCATAATTTGCATCTAAAACTGGTCATAAAGAATTCGCCTTTCGGTCCTTGGGCGCTGTAGAAGTTACTGACAAAATAGATTTCCTACCTGAAGTTTACGCAGGCGAAGTTGTCAGGCTGACGGACTGACTGATTCCCAACGATGCTTTCTTATCTAATGCTGGCAACGTCGACCAAGGACACCAGACCTTATCAACGACCAACTGCCCTTCTCCTCCTCCTCCTCCTCTCCTCTCGTTCTCCGCCCGACATCACGTGACTCACTTCAAGTCGAGATTGTGCAAAGGGAGTTCAAAAGCTGACAGACTGATTAGTAATGCAGCAATAATTCTCATCAAAAATTGAATCGCTTATCCGATGAAACTTCTGAACAGTTGCTCTTACTCAAAATTAACAAGAACTACAAACGGAAGGTTACAACATCATAGAATTTCAAGCTTTCTCAGTAATAATAATATGTAACCGACACTGATAATAGCTAAATAGTTTTTAAGTAGTCAAATGGAATTTGCAACAGTCTGCATCTATTTAATATTTAAAATATTACTTCAATAGTTTTCTATAAGTACTATTTACTATTCTATTTAAAATAGTGAACCTGACTATTTGCCCATACACTGAAAGTAATGCTTTTACAACTATAACGGAAGAAAGGTTGAAACATTTCGACGACCCTCTCTCTTTGTATTCGGTTGGTCCTACGGGCGTCTATAGAACACGACCGTATAGAGCTCACGACTGACACAGCGCCGCACGGTCTCTATATCTATATGCACGTGCATATGATACATATGCATATACATATACACAGAGACAGGCAGACAGACAGACAGACAGACAGACAGATAGATAAATAGACGATGAAAAACATAGAGACCTAAAGATAGAGACAGACCGAGAAAGAGATAAAGAGAGACGGAGAGAGACAGAGATAGAGATAGAGAGAGAGAGAGAGAGAGAGAGACAGAGAGAGAGAGACAGACAGACAGACAGAGACAGACAGACAGACAGACAGACAGACAGAGAGACAGAGAGAGAGAGAGAGAGAGAGAGAGAGAGAGAGAGAGAGAGAGAGGGAGAGAGAGGAGAGGGACAGGAGACAGAGACAGTGACAGAGACAAACACAGAGAGAGACTGAGGCAGAGAGAGAAAGACAGAGACAGAAAGAAGAGACAGAGACAGAGAGAGAGAGAAGGCAGGATGAAAGAGAGAGACAGGACGTTACTCATGGACACATTTTGGGATTCGAAACTGAATTTTTCTCTAATATTTCCTTCCTTGAAAGATTTTTTTGTATTGTGCGGAACGAAGCGAACATTCAGCACACTCTAGCGAGTGATGTAAGAAAAGGACAAAAACAGGCAAAGGACGTTCGGCGTGCAGTCAAACATATACACCCATACAAAGACAATGGCACATACAATGACTAATTCCCATGGACAGAGGCACACAATGCCACACAACGTTGCAACAACAGAGTTTTAAAAGCAATCAGATGAAACTCCAAGAGATGCCAAAATTAAAGAAATAGATATTTATTTCCATTTTTCATTCGTCTCTAAAAACTAAGCAGCTGGCAAATTAAAAGAAGAATTTCGCTTTGATCAGCTTTTCCATCTCTTGCACTGCGCATACCTCCATTCCAGTCTTCCATCCATCCATCACTTCCGCATCATTTCCATCTCTCAGTATCTCATTTCCTCTCCTGTTGCAGCAGCACAGTTACAGGTGGTCGCTGATCGTTTTATGCTATAGAAACATATCTGAACTAAAATCATAATCGTCATCATCAGTGGTAAAAATCTATGGAGAGTAAAAGTGAGAAGGAATAGAATGTTTCTTTGGAGATCGCATCCTTCTCCGCATGCCCATGGAAGGGGCCTGGAAAAGTTCCTGGATGTTCGTCCTTAGAAGGAGCTTGTAGGAGTTCCAGGACCTTCTTTCCATGCGTCCATATTCCTCCTTAGAAAGCCTGGAGAAGTTCCCCGATCTCAGGACAGGAGGATGAATGTCGAACGAACTCCTCCTCTGACAGTCTGTTGTCTCTGCTATCATCCGCTCTGCTGAAAATGTCTCTTGCCACAGCCGCTGCTCTGCCATGCGCATCCGACAGTCCACGAGATTTGTAGATGGACTGAAAAACACAAGCAACAAACAATCTCAACAGCCACTCGTCCCATTCTATTACATGCACGGTAGCCGACTGGTTAGAGCAGAGCCTAAAACATTCGGAAATATTAACTGCAACTTCTTCCTCAAACCTTGAACTGGTAAACCAAAGTTTAGGCAAATAGAATAAAAATGTAAATACTTGACTTAAGCAAATCTCTCAGAAATTCATACTGCGTATTCTTTGTCGGAAACGCCACTAGAGACCTCATTTCTTTTCCACTTTCTGTGTATTTGTGTCCAACGTTTTAACTTTGTTGCATTCAAAAGCACTTTTCCTATATATGTATACAAGGTCGTGGATACAGTCACGCCCGACGTGAGCCTATTCCTGGGACTAGAATCACGCCCGCTACTCTACTGGTCAATGCACGTTAAAGATGGGGGGGGGGCTTTTGGTCCCGCGAGTCACACTTCCATTAGACAGCGTGGAGCCTTTTCGATTGTGGGTCCCTCCATCTGGAATGGTCTCCCACTACACTTGCGATTAATGCCTCGGCTAGATTCGCCTGCCTTTTATAAGTATCTCAAATCACACTTTTTTAGCCGTGGATGGGCTGGGAGCGCCTCTGAGTCAGTGTGATTCTCGTTAACGATAACGATAACGAAAATGTTCGTTAACGAAAATAAAATGACTTCGTTAACGATAACTATAACTATAACTAAAAAATATCATAAACTATAACTATAACTATAACGAAAATAACACTAACGAAAATTCATCTTTATTTTCGTTAATGCCAAAAATAAAAATAGAAAGTGCAATATGGACGATTTGACATAAATGAGAACGAAAAATTCGATATTTTTATTATGCAATTTGTCAGTTACTTTGGAAACTCGTGTATTCATGAAGCTGAATGCATTCATGCTTAAAAGGCTTTCAGAGCTCTGAGCAAATTGTGAAACAACATGTTAATATGCACAATTTTGCTTATTGCCTTAATTATTGTAACTAAGTAGTAACTAAAATTAACTAAAATAAAAATCCATTAACTATAACTATAACTATAACTAAAAAATAATACTAACTATAACTATAACTATAACTAAAAAAAAAACCATTAACTATAACTGTAACTATAACTAAAATAAAATCTGTAAGGAGAATCACACTGCTCTGTGTAGGTTTCTTGAAGAGGCGCTATATAAATTCTCGGAATGAATGAATGAATGAATGATTTTGTGCACGTGAAAGGATCCGACCGATAACGCGAATGCGGTGGAAGATTGTTCACCATGTTTTCTAATGACGACCCTAACCCTGACCCCAACCAACCCTCACGACGCATAACCTGACCCAAACCGACCTTCACGCACCTTAATCTGACCCTAACCAACCCTCAAGATGTCAGCCATTTTGAAATTCCAAGGAAAGTGAGCAAGTTCACGTGACATGCTTTAGTCAACAACGCGAAGGGCGTGAATGTAGTACTGAGGTTCCGCTAACGCCCGGGACGTGAAGATTCGTTCCTGCAAACCAGAAGACGAGGCCTGACCTTCCAGCAAATGTTCGTGCTCCTTACGGCAATTTCTCCGAAATCCCGAGGTCTAAAACCCCGAGGCATGACGATGTAAAACCAGTCTAGATGGTTTTGGCGCTCGGCCACGAAAATCGCTTCAAAGAAATTCCTCTTCCTGGCCGAGATCGATGCTGAGTGGAAAACGCTGCTGCTGTTGATGATGCTGAGTCATCTTACGTGGATAGAATTGCATGCACTGTCGACATGTTTGCTAGTCTACATAGATTAAGACTGATTAATCAGCAGAAACTTGCGTGTGCCTATAGTTAGATCCCGTATCAAACTCCGTCTCGTACAGTTACAGGAGTACAGAAACTATTAACTGCAACCTGTAAGTACATTTGAGCTGGTCACGTCAAAGCGCCTCAGTAAGTAAGGCAAAAACGTTAACCCGCCTTTCTTCTGCCTAATCATAAATATTAGATCAACGGTGCTGTCACTTACCGACAGAATTTCGACGATCTCATTTTCCGTGAGGTATCCACTGTTGTCTTTGTCGTAGAGTTGGAATGCCCAGTGCAGTTTCTCCTTCGGGCTTCCTTTGGAAGCAATGCTCAACGTTGTAACGAACTCACGGAAGTCAATGAAGCCATTGTTGTCCTTGTCGTATTGGTGGAAGACGTGTCCGCAGAACTCAGTCGCATCTCCGTCATCATCCGTCTCAAACATCTTCTGGTAGAGTTTGATGAACTGCTGCTTGTTGATCTTTCCGTCGGGGAAGTCCTTCTTGAACTTCTTGAAGAAAGCCTGCAACTCCTTCGTTGTATACTTCGTTTCTTTCGAAAGTTCCTTGAAGTTCGGCTTGCTTCCTTTGTGACCCATTATCACGAATCTTCAACAACAAATTAACTAATTAAGTATATGCCTTTATTACTTCATTGGCAAATGCACATTTGGGACATCGGAACAGCGCGGACACTGAATCGGAGTTTCACGCCGAAGCGCATGAGCAATTGCGAGTGAAGGACTTGCCAGGGTCCCTACGCGGCGGCTTGAGGTTGATTCGAACCCGCAACCATCCGGCTGCAAGGCACCGAACATACCACTACACCACCGCGCCACACGGGTGTATAGCCTTTATTACTTCATTAGCAAACGTACAATGGGACATCGGAATCGAATGTAAAATAACACAAAGAAGTAATATTATACTGTAATGATACTGAATAGTTATAATAATAATAATAATAATAATAATAATAATAATAATAATGGATCGCCTGAGGGATCATTGATACCTCAGGCAAAAAATAATAATAATAATAATAATAATAATAATAATAATAATAATAATAATAATGAATAATAATAATAATGCAGTGGGAAAAAATATTTTTTTCTATTTTCTGAACTTTTCAGTTAGCAACGTAGACAATGATCGAGTGCGAAAGGAGCCCTGACTAAAAGTAAAGGTAGCCCTGGCCAAAAGTTAAAGGAGCCATGGCTAAAAGTAAAAGGAAGCTGTGGCCAAAAGTAAAAGGAGCCATGGCTAAAAGTAAAAGGAGTCCTGGCTAAAAGTAAAAGTATACCTGGCTAAATGTAAAAGAAGCCCTGGCTAAAAGTAAAAGGAGCCCTGGCTAAAAGTTAAAGGAGCCATGGCTAAAAGTAAAAGGAGCCTTGACTAAAAAGGAAAAGAACCCTTGCTAAAAGTAAAAGGAGCCCTGGCTAAAAATAAAAGGAGCCCTAGCTAATAGTAAAGGAAGCCCTGGCTAAAAGTAAAAAGGAGTCCTTGCTAAAAGTAAAAGGAGCCCTGGCTAAAAATAAAAGGAGCCCTAGCTAATAGTAAAGGAAGCCCTGGCTAAAAGTTAAAGGAGCCCTGACTAAAAGTAGAAAGAGTCCTGGCTAAAAGTAAAAGGAGCCCTTGCTAACAGTAAAAGAAGCCCTTACTAACAATTAAAGGAGTTCTTGCTAAAAGTTAAATGAGTTCTTGCTAAAAGTTAAATGAGTTCTTGCTAAAAGTTAAAGGAGCCCTTGCTAAAAGTAAAAGGAGCCCTTGCTAAAAGTAAAAGGAGCCCTTACTAACAATTAAAGGAGTTCTTGCTAAAAGTTAAATGAGTTCTTGCTAAAAGTTAAAGGAGTTCTTGCTAAAAGTTAAAGGAGCCCTTGCTAAAAGTTGAAGGAGCCCTTGCTAAAAGTTAAAGGAGCCCTTCCTAAAAGGTAAAGGGCGCTTGCTAAAAGTTAAAGGGCTCTTGCTAAAATTTAAAGGAGCCCTTGCTACAAGTTAAAGAAGCCCTTGCTAAAAGTTAAGGGAGCCCTGGCTAAAAGTAAAAGGAGACCTTGCAGAAAGTCAAAGGAGCCCTGGCTAAAAGTAAAAAGATTTCCTACCTGGAGTATACGCAGGTGAAGTTGACTGACTCCCAGCGACGCTCTCCTATCCAATGGTGGCAACGTCGATCACGTCGAATTATCTCGAATACCAAATCTTATCAACGACCAAATGCCCTCCCCTCCCCTCCTCCCTCCTCTTCCTCCTGTCCTCCTCCTCTCCTCCTACGTCCGACATTAAGTGAGATTGCGCAGAGGGTGGTCAAAAGATTTCGTCCTGAGGCACCTCTCAACACCTGCTGATAATGTTTGAACGCAAGCTGCCTATCTCGCCAAGCGATTGAATAAGCTGGGAAGCAAACAGTAAATCCTACGAAGGTCTGAAGCTCGTTTCCACTACCTTGGAATTCGCAAACACCCGGCTCAGTGGCCTAGTAGTTGGAATTCAACGCCTCCTCTGCGTTCCTGACCTTACAGTAGCTTCCTCTTCATTTTTCAATGAACGGATCATGTGGTCTTCTGTTGTCTTCTGCTGTGAACAGCGCCTCTGATGGCTTTTCTTTGTGTGGCGCTATAGAAAGTAATCAGTGTTGGGTACTATTTAAATAGTAAATAATTTCTAAATAGTATTTCAATAGTTTACGTCTATAATTGAAGCCACTAATTAAAATAGCCATGTAAAAGGTCCAATTGAAATAGTGTTGAAATAGTATGCTATTTCAATACTATTTACTATTTAGTAATAAGAAAATAGTCAACCACCAGTCTGAAAAATAAATTAAAATCTTAACTTCTGTAATTTCCTACTTATTACAATCATCCACGAATCAACTCAGTGAATCTATGCTTCAACGCAACAATCCCATCCAGTGCTTCAGCTGAAAGACTGTTTAGTAATGCAGCAATGATTCTCATTAGAAATGGAATCACCGATCCGATTAAACTTTTGAACAGTTATTCTTACACAAAATTAACAAGAACTACTAACGAAAGGTTGCTACATAACAGAATTTCAACCTTTCTCAGTAATAATATGTAACCGACACTGAAAAAAATGGCTAAGTAATTTTAAGTAGTCAAGTGGCATTTGCAATAGTCTGCATCTCTTTAATTGAATACTATTTCAATAGTTTTCTATAAGTACTATTTACTATTCTATTTAAATAGTGAACGTGACTATATGCCGCAACACTTAGTCATGCTTTTACAAATATAACGGAAGAAAGGTTGAAATATTTTGACGACCCTCTCTGTTTGTATACGGTTGGTCTTACGGGCGTCAATTGAACTGAACCGTTGAGACACCACGCCTCACGACTCACACAACGCCGCATGGTCTCCATATCTATATGCACGTGCATATATATATATATAGTATGTATATATATATATATATATAAGTATGTATATATATATATATATACGAATACATGCATAGAGAGAGACAGACAGACAAAGAGACATGGATGAAGCAGAAAGAGATAGATGCAGAGTCAGATAGACAGAGATGGAGATAGATAGATAGATGAATAGATAAATAGATAGATAGATAGATGGATAGATGGATGGACGGACGGACGGACAGATAGATAGATGTTGAGAAACAGAGAGACAGAGACACCGAGAGTTAGCGACAGAGATAAAAAAAAAAGACAGACAGAAACAGACAAAGGTGATAGGCAAGAGAGGCGGAGAGAGACAGAGACAGAGAGTCATTGAGAAAGAGAGAGTGAGGGTCAGAGACAGGGACAAGGAGACAGAGGGAGGGAGACACAGACAGAGAGACAGAGAAAAAGACAGAGACGGATACAGAAGGTTGGATGAAAGAGAGAGACAGGACGTTACTCAGGTAGACATGTTGGCACTTGGAACCTATTTTTCTCTAATATTTCCTTCCATGAAAGATTTTGTTTCACTGTGTGGAACGAAGCGAACATTCAGCACACTCTAGCGAGTGATGTAAGAAAAGGACAGAAACAGGCAAAAGACATTCGGCGAACAGTCAAACAGACACACACATACAAAGACAATGACACATACGATGACACATACGACAGACACACAGAGAAACACACCGTTGCAACAACAGAGTTTTAAAAACAATCAGATGAAAACTCCACGAGATGCCAAATTTACAGAAATACATATTTATTTCCATTTCTCATTCGTCTCTAAAAACCATGCAGCTGGCGAATTAAAAGAAGAATTTCGCTTTGATTAGCTTTTCCATCTTCTGCACTGCGCACACCTCCATTCCAGACTTCCATTCATCTATCACTTCCATATCATTTCCATCCATCAGTCGCCCTCATTTCCTCTCCTGTTGCAGCAGCACAGCTACAGATGGTCGCTGATCGTTTCAAATACTATAAAAACATATCTGAACTAAAATCACAATCGCCATCATCAGTGGTAAAAAATCTAAAGAGCTTTAAAGTGATAAGAAATAGAATGTTTCGTTGGAGAGCGCATCCTTCTCCGCTTGTCCTTAGAAGTGGCCTGGAAAAGTTCCTGTATGTCTTTCCTTAGAAGGAGAGATTGTAGGAGTTCCAGGACCTCCTTCCCATCCGTCCATGTTTCTCCTTAGAATGCCTGGAGAAGTTCCCCGATTTCATCACAGGATGATGAATGTTTAACGAACTCTGCCTCTGATAGTTTGTTGTCCTTGCTGTCGTCCGCTTTGCTGAAAATGTCCTTCGCCACCGCCGTCGCTTTTCCCTTCGCATCCGGGAGTCCACGAGATTTGTAGATGGACTGAAAACACCAGCAATTCAAACGATCTTAACAGCCACTCGTCCCATTCTATTACATAGTACACGGTATCCGATTGGTTAGAGCAGCGTCTAAAACACTCGGAAATGCCAACTCTTACTGGAACCTTCCAACTGGTAAATAAAATTTCACATATACGATGGATAACCAGACTCGGGCCTCGGCTGTTCCTATAGCCTGCAGCGATTGAGACTATTTCACAGCTTATCATTCAGCAGAAACTAGTCTGCCTAGTTCGAATCTGTGTCAGGTTTTGTCCCGTAATTACGCAATTTAGCCCCTTCAAAATGGTAGCTTAAACATTAAGTAAAGCTAAAAATGTATAAAGTGCCTTATGCTTAATTCTACTAAAAGCTGGTAATAAACTAAACTCATATATTTTGAAATTCGAGATTGCATTTTTTAGTGTAACAAAATCTAACAGTGATTCTACATGTATTGAGCCATTGTGTTTCTTTTTGTAGAGGGGCGGGGGGTTCTGGGATTGTTGACATAATTTTTAGGGGGTTCTTCAATGTCTGACAGATGTTGACAAGGGGAGGGGTCAAAAACTGACTAACATTTGTTGACATAATTAATTAACGACCCCTTACAGGAGTGCAACCTGTAAGCAGTGTTACCACTCAACATAGGAGTGGTAACACTGCCTGTAAGTGCATTTGCGCTAGTCACATCAAAGCACCTCAGTAAGCAAGCAAAGTATGTTATTGTTTTTTTAGCAGAAAAATTAGAGCAACGGTGCTGTAACCTACCGAAAGAATCTCGACGATCTCAGCTTCAGTTAGGAATCCGCTGTTGTCCTTATCGTAGAGTTGGAAGGCCCAGTGCAGCTTCTCCTTCGGGGTTCCCCTCGAAGCGATGCTCAACGTTGTAACGAACTCACGGAAGTCGATGACACCATTTTTGTCCTGGTCGTATTGGTGGAAGACATGACCGCAGAACTCAGTCGCATCTCCGTCCTCATCCGTCTCAAACATCTTCTGGTAGAGTTTGATGAACTGCTGCTTCGTTATCTTTCCATCGGGGAAATCTGCCTTGAACTTCTTGAAGAAATCCTCCAACTCCTTCGTCGTAAACTTTGTGCCTTTCGACAGTTCCTTGAAGTTCGGCTTGCTTCCTTTTCCTCCCATTCTCAGGAATCTTTGGCAAACAACCAAGTAAGTTTTATAAACCCTGGCTGAAAGTAAAGGAAGAGCCCTGGCTATGAAATATTTTGGCTGAAAGTCAAAGGAACTGGCTGGCAGTGCGAAAGGAGAACCCTGGCTGAGAGTAAAGGGAACCCTGGCTGAAAGTCAGAGGGACCCTGGCTGAAAGTCTTAGGAGCCCTGGCTGAATATGCAAGGAGATCTGTCAGAAAGTCAAGGGAGCCCTGACTGAAAATCAAGGGAACCCTGAATACAGTCGGAAAGTCAGACCCTGGCTGAGTTGGATGAAAGCTAAATTTGGCAACCGGACATGGATCTGCTTTTGACTACCCCTTCGACAACCCCTCTAACTCGACGCAGCGGTCGTAAATAAGCTATTGCCCTACAGTTATAACTCTCAAGGGGCGCTTTAGATATGTGGAGTTTACAATTACGATTACGATTAATTAAACGAGTGCTAGATATTGAACTTTCAATTTCAAGGCTAACTCAAATCTAAAGTGAATTGTTTTTTATTAGTTAGTAACACTTCAGCATACTGAAGAATGTCATTTAATGTTTTCTAGCCTCTATTTACTCATTATTTTACTACGAAGTTTTACTTTTTCGCAAAAGAAAAAAAGTTCTTCTTAATATCACTTCTCGAAGTTGAATGTTCTTCCAGCTCAGCCAAGTTCAAGCTGTCTAAAATATTTTTATGTTTCATCTATTCTACTGCGCAACAAAGTCTTTAACCGATACAAACTGCTAAAACTACGCTCTGCTTCTGCTGACGAAACTGGTGAAATTAGCAGCAATCTGATTAAGTTTGTTTACTTTTATCAACAATAAAACACGAATTTGTAACAGATTGCAAACACTTTACATTACCACAAAGTCAGCTTATGAAACCGGAAGAAGAAAATAACATCATAGAGAGTCTCAGTGTAGGTAAAATGTTTGAGAAAATTTTTAGTATAGTGCTGATCGTCTTGATATTTTTGTTCCTAGGACTAGGACTGCTATGGCCCAACATCGGGCTTTTGTTGTGGTTGGTCCCTCCATTTGGAATGATCTTCCTTTTCTCATCAGTGTCTCATTCTTTAAAAGCATTTCTTTCTCCCATGAGTTTCCGTACTGAGAGCGCCTCTGAATAGTCATTCTGCGAGAGGCGCTATATAAATCTACAGATACGATACGATAAACTAAGGTCCTTATTAATGGGCGTGTATAAGATTTTCACCGGCAATTACGACCAAACGATTCGCTTCGGTGGTTGCCCAAAAACTGCTTCGTTGAGAAACAAGGACGCATTGTTTATATGAAAAGCTTCGCCTGAGAAGTAGCCAAGCGCGAAGAAAATAAGAAATTGTCAACGTAAGCATTACTTTCAACATCCCAGCAAACCAATTGATTTTACATCCTACAATAGGAATCGTAATTTGCGTTTGAAACCGTTATCAAGGGTTGGCCCGATAAGCAAGAGATCCTACCTGGAGTGATATGGAACTGAAGTTCAACGGTTGACTGACTCTCAACGATGCTTTCTTATCTAATGCTGGCAACGTCGACCACGGACACTAGACCTTATCAACGACCAACTGCCCTCCTCCTCCTCCCCTCCTTCTCCGCCCGACATCACGTGACACACTTCTACGGTTAACAGAGTCGTGTTTGTGCAAAGGGTGGTCAAAAGATTTCGACCTGAGTCGGCTCTCAACACCGTTGTTTGTACTTTGTACGTACAAGGCTGCCTGTCTCTCGCCAAGCGATTGAATATGCTGCGAAGCCAACAGTGCATGCTACGAGGGTCTGGTCCCATGTCTAGAACCTTGGAATTCACACACACACGGCTCAGTGGCCTATCAGCTGGAATTCAACTCCTCCCCTTGCGTTCCTGACCTTAGCTTCCTCTTCATTTTTCAATGAACGTATCATCGGGTCTTCTGTTGTGATCAGCGCCTCTGAGGGCTGTTCTTTGTGTAGCGCTATAGAAAGTAATGCTTTTACAATATGTTACAGTGGAAGAGAGAGAGGTTGAAACCTTTGGACGACCCTATCTGCTTGTTTACGATTGGTCCCACTGGCGTCTATATATAATACAACCGTTGAGACTGCGCCCTCCTCACAGCTCACGACTCATACAGCGCCACACGGTCTCTATGTCTATATGCACGTATGTACATGACATTGTATACGCATGCATACATACAGAGACGCATACAGAGAGAGACAAACAGACAGAGACAGACAGAAAGTGACAGAGGCAGAGGCAGAGGCAGAGAGGTAGGTAGGTTGGTAGGAGGTAGGGAGGTAGGTAGGATAGGTGGTAGGGAGGGATGGTAGGATAGATAGGATGGATAGACAGACAGACAGACAGACAGACAGACAGACAGACAGACAGACAGATGGACAGACAGACAGACAGACAGACAGACAGACAGACAGACAGACAGACAGACAGACAGACAGACAGACAGATAGATAGATAGACAGATACTGAGAGACAGAGAGACTGGGAGATAGAGACAGACAGAGATAGACAGACACACAACGTGATAGAAAGAGGGAGAGACGGAGAGAGAGACAGAGATACAGAGACAGATACAGAGACAGAGACAGAGACACAGACGGAGAGACAGACCATTTTGCCTGTCCAGACGTATCAATCTCCTGCCTACCTACCTACGCAGGTCATGCGACACAAAAATCCCATTAGCATTCACTGCTTGCATTCCATAAACGTACGTGGGTCGCCAGTATATGTATGACATTGTAAACACAGCCGAAAGCAGTGCTTAGCAGTTGAAATAGCCCTAGCCCTTCACTCTATGGGCCAAAGCAGCGTAGGTCGCTGCACAGAGCCCCAACCCCACCCTCCCCCTCTAGGCCAGAAATCTGCTCATATTATAGGCCCCTTAAGTGCAGATAAGTTCGTCATCCAATGCACAGAGCCATGAAAAACACGATAGGCCTAAGAGTGTGACTAACCTTTAGTCCACCCTATTAATACGATCCTCTGTTTATAATCAAAACACGTAGGTCTACTAACTGCACTTAACGGTCGCTCACACGTGAAACAATGCAGCCAGCACCAGGTCAGAAATGTAGACATACATAACACGGTCATACAGGATGAATATACAATGCAAATTATGACAATGTATGCAGAGAGAGAGAGACAGACAGACAGACAGAGAGACAGACAGACAGACAGACAGACAGAGACCCCTAGGCTTTGGCCACATCATAGGTCATTGAAATACTTGTCAGCATAGCACATACTTGCATGGGCAAGAACAACGTAGGCCGCTGTTCAGATGATAATTATACGGTAGCTTGCAATGATAAAAAGAAAATAATAATATTAATAATAATAATATGATTTATATAGCGCCGTATCGCAGCCGAAGCCGAAGGAAAGAGTGCTGTACATGAGCTAAAAAAAATCAACGACAGTCACATGATTCTTAAAAAGCCCCATACCTGAGCGCTTTTACAATTAAACGAATCATAAGTGAACAGATGTGTAATAAATTCGCCAAATCAAGCCGACCTATTTATCGATTGAACACAGGTGCTTCTGATCTACTGGGATATTTCTACCTGTATCGAAATATCTACCTGTAATAATCACTCATCACCTGAATATATGAACCACATCGTTTCAGACACAACAAGTTGACAACAGTGTTTGTTATATCAGATGTCCAATAAAATAAAATAGATCGGATCCATATGTATTTGCATTTCTATGTAGACAGACAGTTAGTGCGGCCTTAGACAAGTGTGGCTGGCTGTGGGCCACCCTGAGGGCCGTCATCTGGCCACAGTACTTTCGAATGCCCTGCAGAACTTGAATTGGGTGGCAATTTGCTGTTGGCAACTAGACAGTGTGTGCCTCACCTTCCAGAGTATTCTATAACAGCAATAAAGTATTTTCTATAAACAGTGTGTGTATGTGCGTGTTTGTGCGTGTGGGTGCGTCCGCATGTTTGTGTGTGTGTGTGTGTGTGTCTGCCTGTGTGTATCTGCCTGTGTGTGTGTGTGTCTGTGTTCGTGTAAAAACCTCGTATACTGTAATCGCAGACGGCGAATACAACGCGTGCACAATAATTGGAACGCCAAGAATGTCCGGCCTACGGCACAGCTTGCTTCTGTTTCTGCCCTCCTCCCTGCCTCTTCCTCCTCTGCCTCTTCCTCCCCTGCCTCTTCCTCCCCTGCCTCCTCCATCTCTGCCTCTGTCTGACCCTCTTTAGCTTCACCCCTTCCCTCTTTGGCGCGTGCATGCTGTTAGTCTGCTGCCAAAACCATCAACCCTATCACCGCACCAGCTCTGATCCATGATGTTCGAAGAGAACGACTTAAGCCCCGAAGTCTGTTTTGATTGAATACTACAATCCCCACCCCAACCTACTTTCGACGATTAGTCACAGTCTAACAATCCAGACCAACCAATAACCAACTACTTATCTTTCTCCTCTACCTTCTCCTTCTTCTCCACTTCCATATCGTCTACTTCTCCTCCTCTTCCATCTCCTCCATCTTCTTATTTTCCATCTCCTCCACCCTCTCCTCCTTCTCCTCCTCTACAGTCTCGTCTTCCTACTCCTCCCTCTCATCCACTTCCATGTCGTATACGGTATACCTTCTCCTCCTTCTTCTCCCCTTCCATCTCGTCTTCCTTCTCCTTCTTCTCCTCCACCTCGTCTTCCTTCTCCTCGTGATCCTCTTCCTCTTCCACCTCGTATTCCTTCTCCTCCTCTTCCGCCTCGTATTCCTTCTCCTTTTCCATCTCCTCTTCCTTCTCCTCCTTTTCCATCCCTCTTCCTTCTCCTCCTTTCCATCTCCTCTTCCTTCTCCTCCTTTTCCATCTCCTCTTTCTTCTCCTCCTTTTCCATCCCCTCTTCCTTCTCCTCCTTTTCCATCTCCTCTTCCTTCTCCTCCTTTTCCATCTCCTCTTCCTTCTCTTCCTTCTTCTATTCTTCCTTTTCGTCCTCCACAGTTTCAACGTCACTTCCTATGATTACTTGCTTAATCTGAATTTCAGAAATCCCCATCTAAAAGGCTCCACCTGATTTTCACACAGTCTGGCTTCGAAGTTCCCGAGCAGCAACTGTCAGACTCATCCAACCACAAGAATCCATCGCGTTTTCTACTGAAGCTCCGGTTAGTCCGGTACTTAGAGCAGCACTTCTCTTAACGTAATAACTCCTCCTCTTCTCTGTATCTGCCATTATAAACGCCATCCATCACACACAGAATTGCTAATGTAGACGTTTCCTATGGCGGCTGGCCTCACCCAACTCGGTTTTCAAATGAATAGATCGGGTGACATCCTTCAGTCCTTCGCCAATAATTATACCACACCACTGCTGTCCCTTTGACTACGCCATTTAAGGTCCCTCTGTAGGCCTACGAACCGTGCAAGAGTCACCTTATGGCCTCGACCCTTTTCCCCTTTCAATTAATTGATCGGGTCAGATCTTTTACCACAGCTTTCCTTTTAAACGTTTACGGACCGTGCTAGCCCAAGATGCAAATCTCTGCATGCAAATGCCGGTCTCCTTGGATATGAAATCTCATCATCAAACAAAGATTACGTCATGGTCCATTCATGGAAAGCCTTTTAAAGCCATCGCTACATTAACTCAGGTCCACAAATGACGCTGTACTGAACCCAAACGAATCAATGATTACGTTTGGATTGAACCGCTTTTGATGCAACTGTGTTGGCGCTAAAGAAATTCTGAGTCCACGATGAAGACGCTATCTCTCCACACAGTCCACAGGTCTTCCACTCAAAACTGAAAACACTGCTTTTTCACAAATCTTATCCCGATTCCTTCTCCTCCCCTCACCTCCCTCGCCATTTCAACTCTAAGCATCATCCACCTTAGCCGTCTGACTGTCTGCCTACCTGACTCTCTGGATCTTGACCCTCTGCCTATCGATTCTGTTTTGATTAAGCGCCTGTGAATAAGCTGGTTCCCGCGACTTCGCTTTTGTGGGCGCTCTAGAATCTCGAGTTTACGATTTACGAAGACGACGAAATCAGAGAGCCATCTATTCCTCCGTTGATGTCTGTGGACTGAAACAGATAAAACTAGGTCCATCTAGCGAGACAATCGGTGAAACATTTCATGGAGTAAATCGATGCCAATTGTTACAAGTCTACAACAATAATAATTACGTTCATTAACCCTTATAGGGTCACCGGGGAGTAAAAAAATACCCCCAGCTCGGTTTTTCACGGAAATTTTAATCCCTGAAAATAGTTGAAGAAATCGCTTCCGTGACTTTTCCTAAACATGTTTCATCCACAGAATGCATCCAGTTTCATTAGTTTTTCATGCACCCAAATCAGCTATAAAGTACGAAAATGCACCAGGTCGTAGCTATTTTACTCAGGAATTTATAAACATAACATTATGCATGCTTTACACATGAGTGTCTTGCTGTTACAATGTCTCCTTATCAGTATCTGAACATTATATAATATATATAATATATTATATAAGCATAATACATATATATATATATAATTATATAAGCATAATACATACATATATATATGCTACATGTATAGCCTACATAGTTCAATCCATACATACATGTGCATGTAGATGCATACATTCCACACCAAATTCATCATCAGGCTCATTTCTTCTTCTTGGTCATCACTCTCATTAAATTTTATCCACTGCTGTATTTGAGCACTCGCCTGCGCTGCCGCAATTCTTCGTGACGACCGTATGGCCATTTCATACATAAATATTAGATGAATAACTCTTGTGATACTAAAATTTCTGCATGCATTACTACACAGTAAACAATGACGTCAGCAATAGCTTGTGCTCCATAAATAAAAACAATAATTATGTCAGTACCTTCTATAAATAACTGTTTTTAGTTTCATACTTGAAAATCGGAGTTTACCATAAGAATCATGCGAATCACAGTGGGGGTATTTTTTTACCCCCCGGTGACCAAAATCGGTTGAGAAAAATCGTGACCCTATAAGGGTTAATCATATCGATGTGTAGGCTATGCGTGTAAACCTTATACACCGTGTCTCAAAATAAACTGTGCTAAATTGTTTCTGTCAGAACTTCGTCAAATTTCCACCAATTTTAATAATTTTTGGTAGGTAGATGGAAAAATGGCTGAAATTTTATACTATATATAAATTTTCCACCTCACCTGACTCATATCACCGCACTACCTTATTAAACACAGATGTACCAATTTTTCATATATCGCTTACATTTTAACAATTGTCGAACCTGGTGTCAAAGTGAATGGGGCATACTATCGCGACAACCTTCTTGCCCAGAAGCCACTGCCAGACATACGCCGGCTATCCCAGGGCGAGTTTTTGTCTTTCAACAGGATGGCGCCCCGGCGCATCGAGCACGCGACACTGTCTCTTTGCTGGAGCGAGAAACGCCCGACTTCATACCTCCAACACTGTGGCCGCCGAATTCACCGGATCTTAATCCAGTCGACTATAGCATATGGAGAAGGTTTACCGCTCCAGAATACCCAACGTCGACGAACTCAAAACGCGTTTGATCGACGAGTGGGCGCGCTTTGACCAGTCCATCGTTGATGCTGCTATCGGCCAGTGGCGTCGCCGTCTAAGCGCTTGTGTCCGTGTAAGCGGGGCACATTTCGAGCACCAATTCTAACACTTTTAAGCAGATCTGTCATAACAATTAAAAACTCTGCTTAGTAAACCATATTTTACTTTACTGCGTGCTACTTAAGTCGTCAGATAGTTTGTTGCATGTAATAAAATTTAAGCGTTATATGAAAAATTGGTACATCTGTGTTTAACAAGGTAGTGCGGTGATATGAGTCAGGTGAGGTGGAAAATTTATGTATAGCATAAAATTTCATCCATTTTTCCATCTACCTATAGGGCCTATATACCAAAAATTATTAAAATAGGTGGAAATTTGACGAAGTTTTGACAGAAACAATTTAGCACAGTTTATTTTGAGACACGGTGTAGATGTTACAGGAAATGTGTATAATCAGGGAATATGTATATACCCTGAACTTTCAGGGTATTTGTATAAACAGGGTATGTGTATTTGCCCTTTAAAATTTACGGTTATGGTTTAGGGTTAGGTGTTAGCCGGTTAGGGGGTTTTTATTTATTTTTTTTTTGGGGGTATGGTTAGATATACATAAAATATACACATACCCTGATTATACACATTTTCTAGGGTATATTCCCTAGGGTTAGGGTTTGGTGGTATAATTTTGGATGCTAAAACGACTGATTACCGAAGCGTATAATATTATGTGCAGCATCATGAATTTTTCACTTAAAGGCATAAATACAGCGTGAGTCGACCGGTTGCTCGAATCGTCAAAGTGGCTGAAGAATCCGTCGTTGGGTGCAGGTCAAAGAAGCGACATAAAAACCGTTGTTTAAATTCTTTATTATTGTTATTATGTATTTATTTAAGCACAGCCATCTAATGACCAGGCAGCAGTCGATGGCAATCAGCAATTCTGAATGGAGGTCTTGCTTAAGGTCCCAATACAGTAATCATCGTGGATGAGGAGGAGAAGGAGGATCGAACCCGTACTCTCCGAGTCTCCACGTTACAAGGCAGACATTGTAACCAATAAAATACGATGTCTGAGGCCTTGCGGATGAAAGCAATTCACTGGCAAAAAGGTACAAAAGAAACGCATTTGTGCTCAAACCAAACAGCTGTTAAATGCAACTTAGGCTATCTCTGCCAGTGATATTTCTGTTAACTGAAATAGAAACTGAAACGAAAATTATGAATTTCCGTTTAACGGAAACTGAAACTAAAACGGAAATTATTTGCAAAACGGAAACTGAATAGAAACGAAAATTAAAAAGTTGAAAACTGAATAGAAATAGAAACGATAATTAATTTCGGAACTGAAATTGTTGAAAAGATGTAACAAATTTCTTGCGTTCCCAATGGGCTTTAATTGGACTAAATCACTGTTGGTATTTAATCGTAACTCTCGGTATTTAGGCCAACCATTTATTCTCGTTGTTCTTCGATATTCGGTAACTTCCAGTCATCCGAAATTATGTCGTCTGTTAGTGTCAGGTTCCTAAATTTTTTTAATAAGAATAAATTTTTCGCTGGACTTAAGCGCAAAAGCGAGGTGTGGCAGTATTTTTATATGCTGTCAAAACGAATGAGTTGGTGTTTGGTGAAAGTTAGATCAGATGTTAGCAATAAGCCATGTGGACTCACTGGACTGCAGCTTTTGGAAAAGAATTCGACTAATGTCACTAATCTGAAGGTAAATATATTAAAATAGTTGACTAGTCCGTCCTAAGACGGTTTAAAACAATTTCTTGGAAATAATCGATTTCACGCTATGCCATTGATTCTTTTGAAATTCCATTGGCAGCATCCAATCCCATCCATGATGAAAGTGGTAGTGCAGATGCCAGATGATGGAACTGATGATGAACAGTATGATGATGGTGGTAAGGAAAACCCAAAGCCTAATATCCCACTCCTAGAACTCCCGGAGAAGGTCTTGTGTCGTCTCATACCTTGTGTGGCTCATATTCTCCTAGATTGTTAATCAGGCTTATAAAAAGCACTAGGCACAAATAATATTAACGGCCAGAAATGTTGCTAGCCAGATTAGAAGGTCGTTGGTAGCAATGGAAAAGTGGGATAGAAAGTGCGGTAAAAAAGCTTGTGGCTGACTGCACTACCAGATAGAATAGTACGTTTGTGATGGATCAACGGTTGTTACTGATTAAGAGTGTAGTAATTTAACTGTAAATGGTGTACGTCCATCTTGTTGTCTATCAATGCAAACATAATCTATGTAGAAACTGAAACTGAAATTTTCCAGTAACTGAAATTAAAACGAAAATTATTTCAAAACTGAAATTGTAATAGAAACTTAAATTATTTCAAAACTGAAACTCGAACTTGAATAGAAATTATGAACCCAAAACTGAATAAAAACTGAAACTGTAATTATTTTCAAAACTGAAATATCACTGATCTCTGCATTACAGTGTAGGCCTAAGCTTACTTGTTTTACACAAAAAGAAATCAACTTTCCATTTCATCAATAATTTAATCACTTAATAATATTTTCACAATTTCAATCAACGGCTGATTATTCATCTGAATAATCATTCACTTCCATTCCTCTATTGTCCACGATTTAAAACAATTATTAAAGAATCTATGTTTCATGAAAAAGCCAAATCTTCCACGAGACCAATGATAGCTATCCAGGCAAGAATTGAAAATTCCAATCCAGCTGCCTAACAATGTCTCAAAAACATTTCATATTCTTTAAGTAGACACTTCTCTTCATTTGGAACAAAATCAATCAACCAAATAATCAATCAGTCTTTCAACTATTCATGCATCTTTTATATGATTCCTTCAAAATGATCTATTGACCAAAACGCATCTCATGAAAATATAACAGAGAGAAACGTCGTAGAACAATTCACAAATAAAATTCATGCACAGCTTCGTCAACCATGCTCTCTTTCGACCATCTACTCCAAAAATACTACAAGACAGAATTCCCATATTCTCCCTTCTGTGTAACAAACATACACAACTAAATAATATGCAAATATGTTGAACAGTGACCTTAATTAACCACTTTTTCAAACGAGTTAAATCTGCAAAAGTAATTATTCAATTGTTACAACAGAGAAATTCAATAAACTCAATGGAAAATGTTCCGATTAAATGCTAACGAGTTCCCATCATCCGATTAACATGGGTAATTCTCAAGTTCGACGGTGCAAACAATTAACAAAGGCAAACTTTAATATAGGCAGTTTCACTAATAATTTATGTAATACCACTGAATCACTGGTATTCGAAAACTCAGTTGGCCAACTTTTCTTGCTTTCTGTCTACATAATGCTATCGCTAGATTCCTTTAGTTCATATATTTTTAAAATACTAACTAAATACATACTAACTTACTAAGTAATACTAAATAATACTAACTAAATGCTTTGCTCATTTAACCACCAACTAAATTCCAGTTTCATGAAATAAATGATTTCATACATCTCCGAAAGTAACAGCCAATAAAATTATTTCATTTACAAAGAGTAACTGATATCAACATCCAGCATAACTTTTTTTACAGAATTACGATAACTATGTACATCTGTGTAAACTGTCAGTTTGGTTAAACTTTGAACTGCCCTGATTTTGGTGCTTCATCAGTTGATGCCTTGTGCCTTAGACACCGGCGCTACCACAAAGTTGCTTCTTAATAATAACGCTAATAAAAATGATAAAATAATATATCATTCATCTGGGATTCTGATCTGACCTAAAACCTTCTGCATTTGGATTCATCTAATTGACCTGAGCCTGCTGTTCCAGTTGAACTGATGTACATTTTAGATTTCTATCCTGCTGGTTTCACCTCAGATCATTTCACTAAACATTACCAAGTGACATTAAGAATTAATTCACCGAAGTAACTCCTAGATCCCAGTTGAGAAAAGTAAAATGTCAAACATATCACATACGAATACAACATCCCAGTTCCACTCAATGTCACCAATTATCACGTAGGCTGCTTCCACAAAAGCCAACCTATCACACGACTTCTACGTTACAATTATCAATCGACAGTCACTTCAAGTGAAACTGAAATACCAAAATCAAATCCAAAAACAAGTATAAACCAGTTTCTTCACACAGCTGTGCATGCCTTGTTGGCTAATGCCTGATTAAATTCCGGATGTTGTTTTCTGATCAATGACAATCTATGACAATCAATGACAATCTATCATCATGACGACAGGGATATAATTAGTCTAGGATAATCGCAGCCTGGATAACTAGGACCATTTGCTTTTCAACAGCTTCCAACGAAAAGAAAAGCAGAAGCTCAACTACAGAAAAATTATGAACAACGAAATGATGAGCACAACATAAGGAGACACATTTAGATCATAAAGAAAACCTCAGACCAACAAAAGCAAGCAGTCTACAGTGTCATCCTTTAGCCAATCAAATCAGAATCTAATCTAATCTAACGACTTCTGTAACGCAACTAAAATGCTCAACTGATGGCCACAGTTAGGCAATATAAAAGTGCATGCAAATGTACTGGATTATTCAAAGCCATGACAGTGCAGTGCCAACCCTGTTTTCCGATGGGTGCCACAACTGACCAAGAGCAACAGAGT
Organism: Aporrectodea caliginosa; assembly: GCA_020284085.1. Taxonomy (NCBI): domain Eukaryota; kingdom Metazoa; phylum Annelida; class Clitellata; order Crassiclitellata; family Lumbricidae; genus Aporrectodea; species Aporrectodea caliginosa. The sequence continues at coordinate 116,832 of JACEVL010000888.1, forward strand.
CAGCTAAGAAATCTTTTGAACGCCCGTATTTAATGCACTTAGCCTCAAGCAGTCAAAGAAATGCCAAAATGTTGAAGAAAGAGTCCGATCGATCGATGCCGAGCGACTGATTTTCAGACAAATGCCCAGATAATAATAAGCGATTACGAACGGTTCATCGACAGATGGGTGCAAAATCCTTCGTCTGTCACAATAAATAAACATCAGCGGAAAAAATACCTGAATACTCTACATACAAGATTACTTTTCAAGTATATTGTCGTCATAATTATTATTTTCAGTCCGAAAGCAGCTGTTGAGCTGAATGCAGGAAGAACGTGGATCCATTTTCACCGGCAGCTGATCCAAAATCAAAATCACTGTCAATTTGATCCACTTTGTGACTGTCAGTTAATGTATTTCGACTGTCGATTGAGCCACTGGATTGTCAGTAGATCCACTTTGAATGTCAGTTGACACAAATCATCGTCAGTCGATCCACTGTGACTGTCAGACAATCGGGTTCAATCGCTGTAGAGCCAAATGTCGTCTTTATCGCTATTCGTGGAAGAGTCCAGGAGAACAGAGCTCACGTAATCATCCGCCCGACCGGCCACATTCACCTCTTTGAAAAGAAGAGCAACAAAGCTTTAAGAAAAAGCAACACCAAAGCAGAAATACAAATACTAGTTCAGTGGCGTGATGAAGGTTTCAGCACCCAGGGGCAAGAGTAGATGACAGCACCACTTTTTAATTTTCTTGTTGACTTTTAAACGCTTTTGTCATAGTACTGTGTACCACTGAAAGTTAATTTTGCACCCCTTGTGCTGCGCCCGGGGGCGGTTGCCCCCCTGTGCCCCCCTTCGTTACGCCACTGACCTAGATCAAAATCAGATTCTTCCCATTCACCAAATGCAAACCATCACCACCACCACAATGACCACCACTATCACAGTGGCCACCATCATGACCACCATGGCCACCACCAATAACGAACCACAAACTAGATTCTAGAACATTAGATGAAAGCTGCATGATTTCAAGGTGCAACTAAAAGAATAAAACGAGATGATGGAGAGAGAGACAGAGACAGACACACAGAGAGAAAGAGAGAGAGACATAGTTACATAGAGAGACAGACAGACAGACAGAGACAAAAAGACAGACAGACAGACACAGAGACAGAGAGTGTGTGCTTTACTTAGACAGGATTTTGTCAGGCTGTCCAGTTCTTCGGTGAAGTTGACGCTTTGTTGTCTTTTGTTGGCGGCGGCGGAGGAAGAGGAGGAGGAGGATGAGGAGGTCCTGTTCTGTTGTCTGAGTTTTGATTTAATTGAATTGAGGACCAACATCAGCTGATCTGTTTCGAACAGAAGCAGAAACATTTGCAAATCAGAGCACAGATCATCATCAACTGTAATGTCTTAGAAAAGAGAAAAACCTTTGCTTCAAAGAAGAAGACAAATTTCCTGACTAGATTTGGACAACTTCCTGCAGAATCAACCGCACTCTCCAAATATACCAGAATACACCAAGGCTAAGGTTTTAATGCATAATTAAGTGCAATTATTATCTAACAAATGGAGTTTCATTTGGTTTTACGGAGGCGCGATGTGTCTCCGTCTCGTCCATCTCAGGCCGCAGGTCTCTTTGCTGCACAACATAAAACACAGAGCTCTGTCCTATCGGCCAACACTCAGCAGACCAGCTGCAGTGAAGCTTTGCCTACGTCCATCCATCTTTCTGGAACCTACGTCATCATCCCCAGGTCTCTCTGTCTCTCTCTGTAAATGCTTGAAACCCATTCTGTTTGGACCTCATCAAAAAGTCTGCTACAGTCTTCTCCATTGCTGGACCAACTGCATGGAAAAGTCTTCCCAACCATAAGAAGAATGCATCATCTCTGGAGACATTTAAATCACAGCTCAAGACCTATCTTTTTAAACAATCAACATAACTGCCATTGACTTTTTGAACTCGTGTACAATCCTTTCCTTCGGCTGTGCTATGGCGCCATACAAATCGAACTATTATTATTATTGATCGCAGTTGAGCATTTTCAATTTGGAAGCAACCCAGAGGAGTTTCTTCTGAAGTAGCACTACACAAATCATTGATTACAATTTACAATCTGCTTATATTAACCCGACATAATGTAAACGCAGACACCTACTGTGTTCCTCATTTAATCCGTGCAGTTTAATCTTATTTGCTTCATGTTGAGCCTTTTTCTTCAACCGACAGACGCGTGATGCATATTTGTTCTTTTCCTTCATAGTCGTCGTCCGTGTAACAAAGTCTGACGCTTGCATCATATCCTCGATCGTACCATTCAGCGTCTTCAGTTCGCTTCCAATCTGCAGAAGTTTGTGTGGATTTGGCGTGATGTCCGTTCCATCTCCTTTGCGCGCTTTTCCGCTGTGGACGAAGTGGATGTTGCTGTGTCCTGGATCGAATACGGGATCTTCGAAGTCCTTGAGGACGTGTGGATCAACGGATCCAATGTTCTTGCATAGACGCTTCTCCTTTGGACCCTTTGCCTGGATGTTGTACTGCCAGAAGTATCGCTTGTCTGATCCGTTTGGACGCATCAGGTCAGCAACGGAACTACCTTTGCTCAGTACAGACTCTGCAGATTCAACAGAAAAACAGACATCATCATCAATGCCAGCAACAAATTCACCAGCAGCAACATTTATTTATCACTTGCTTTTTGTCCAAATCACCAGTGCTGTCCCAAATTTCTTTTTGACTACGACCTCTATCAACATCATGACCTCCGAAGTGTCTTATCACTGCTTGTCAACAACATCATTATCGCAAGTGATTCTTGAGGAGGTGCTATGCAATTTCTAAATCACATTTACGATAACAATTATCATCAACGTCACACCAGTGACAAGGTCACACAAAAGGCGGAAGAACAAAAGGAAGAGGAAAGAGATCATTATTAATTTAGTTTTGTTATCCTTATCATCTGATGATGAAGACAACAATAACTGTAGTCAATGATAATGACTGAAGTGATAATGATTTATGAAATGATGATGTAGCAATGGTAACACGCCGGTGTGAAGTGTAGAACATGAAGCAGGAAGCAAGATTGATACCCGCCACACCATAAAGGTCAACTTAGCCTTCAACTCGCTACATGGCGACTGTAAAATGAGCAGGACAGATGGGCCCCTTGCATGGCTGCCAAACAGTTAAATTCGACTCCTCCTGTTAAACTTTTTACCATCTGTTACTACTATAGCATGTAATCTTACTATGGTTTGTCAATTGGATTTAATAAACACGAATATTATTACTAAAATCATCATCATCAGCATGTCCTCCTGTCATTATCGTAAACAGTTTACGTTCGACACGGTAACTGAGTGGTTAGAGCGCTTGCCTTGTAACATGTAGAGCAAGGTCCTCCTCCCTGAGACGGTTATTGTACAAGGACTTTGAGCAAGTCTTTAACTCACAATTGCTCAGCGCCATCGATTGATGCTCAGTCATTAGAAAGTGACGATTAATAAATGCATAATAAATGACGACAGTTTACAAAATCATTAAAGTCTGGCAAACAGAGGACGAAGTGTTTCACGAGGTCCACTTCAAACCTTTTGTCAATTAATCACACAATCCTTGGACTCTGTTCTCTTGCAAATGACTCACGTGTATTATAATACCTCTGCTCTCTCTCTCTCTATGTCTGTCAGTCTGTCTCTATCTCTGACCTCGATGCCCTGACAACCTAACCAGGTCATCCAAGTCAAGGCCCCAATCTAGAGTGCGTGTCACTCGGGTTATGCCACCATCTGAGATATGGGCCAAGCCACTAGTTAGGGTTGTCTGCTGCAGCTGGAGAATTGGAAATTGCAATTAAAACGCCAACTTAACAATGCCCCACCCAGCCAGGTAAAAATTCGATGGAACACCTGGTATGGCACTAATCACTCAGGGCCCCTCTCTTTTACACAACTGCCAGCGTCTTCTAATTGGCATCTTTTGGAAGACAGAAATTATAGCGACAACAAGCTTTTTAATGGCTCCGGATAAAATGTCTAATAGCTTTATGTCACATTAGAATTTATTTTCCTTTAAAAAAATTATGATAAATGCAAGGCTTGTGATGATGATGAAGAAGCAGATGATGATGATGATAAATTAGATGATGATTATAATGATGGTGAAAGATGATACTGATGATGATAGAGCAGATGATGAAGCAGATGATGACTATTTCTGGCGACTGCACATTCCCTCCTCCTTCTAAGTGCATGGAATACTTGTGAAACATTGATCATCACTTGATCAGCTGCAGAAGCAGGAAGCTGAAATTGTTTATGACTTATTCAATGACTGATTCAACAGAGCATCCGGTAAAAGTAGGTCAGGTCAACAGGTAGGTCAACGTACCTGTGTCGGAAAGGTCGTCGCTGTCCGCGTTCTCTTCTTCACTGATGACAGATTTCGAAGGCAGGTTGTCGTTTGTGATGACGACGTTACTTCCGACATCAGAAGGACTTTCTAGAAAACAACAAATGGATCTCATTCGATTACACTTGTTATAGTATTATTATTATCATTATTATGCATTTATGAAGCACCACTATAAAATGACAAAGCATCATTTGATGGTGCTGAGTAATTGTGAATGAAGGTCTTGGTCAAGGTAATCATCTCAAAGGAGGAGGAGGCTTGAACCCGTACTCTCTCCACGTTACAAGGTGAGCACTCTAACCAATCGGCCACTCTGACCCATTCAACGACTCAACTGTGATTTTAGTAGTGATAGAGTTGGTTTCACACACTGATCAGTCTGGTAAACTAAAACTCGAGGACTGCCTCTCATCTGTGTATGCATGGTTCTGTGTCGATGGTTTGGCCATAAACCCAGACAATTCCGAGACAATTTTGTTCAGGTCACATTAACATTAAATATCATAATAAAATATCATAATAACAATAATCATAATAATAATAAAAATTTTAAAATAGTAATAATTATAACAATAGTAATAATAATAGCCAACCTGTTATTTCCAGTTTAATTTTCTTTACCACTGGTAAGCAGTTGGAAGAGACTGAAGCTTCTTCGTGACCTTGATAAGCCGAAGTCTTGAGTCCATCGGTGTTTGGCTCATCCTTGACATCTCCTCCTTCGCTTAAGGCAACGCTCGACGTTCGACATCGCTTCAATGCTTTTGGTGTCTTTAGAGGAGAGGAGCTCTTGACAGGAGAAACAGTTTCCGTCTTTATCTCACGCTTTACAACGTTATGTCCTTCATATTCATCTTTAACAGCAAACAATGCGTTGTTCTGTTTTGAAGGCAACAGTCGAGATATAATCTGCTCTTTCGTCGACATAGAATTAATCGACTTCGATGCAGACGAGAAATTCTCGCTCAGAGGATCAAAGTTCTGATCAAAGTCGGGAACTTCGATCTTCAGTTCGGCCAGGTCGACTCGGTGATTCGTATCGGAAGCGTTTGAGTCGTTGAGTTGTGCGAGAGTCATGTCGGCCATTGAGTTCCTCTGGCAGAGAAACCGATTGGCGCTCGATTCGGAACCAGAGGCGCTCTGATGATGCGGGACATTTCTGCAGGAAGGCGACGGAGATTCGAAGAGACAATCCTCCTCAAAACGCAGAGCGTCATTCGAAGTAACCATCAACGTATCATCACAATCACCACGGTTTGAGTAACAGTCGCTTTTCACCGAGTCCTCTGGAACGGAACTTCGAACGGAACTGGAACCATGGCAGGGAACGATGTGTTGGAAAGGAAAGAGAGCGTCGTACGGATCAAGGCCTTGGCAGGAGGAGGACATGGCCTCGAACAGGTCGGTCGGCGTGTCCTCCATCGTAGGCCAACGAATCATCTCCAGCATATCGATGTCGTACAAGAATTCCGTGCTTACGGAGGAGCGTCCGGACATCTTGATGAATCGATTGTTTTCCCACATTTGTACAGATTCAGATCTGAAAAAATCCATCAGAAAATCTCTTAGAAGTCAATTAGACACAATCCTCTAACTAACAAATGCCAATGCTTTAACACTTTAACGATGAGCTGCACTTTATGTTATTAACAAACTCAACATCATCAAGTCTGGCGTCAAGCAACTTCATGAAATCGTCCGCGACTTAACAACACGATATAACCCTATCAGGGCAGAAATGTTATTTGCTATTTCTGCTCTGCATGCACCCCTAGCCAACTCAGTAATAATAATAACTGTATACTATGAGTGGGAAGATGAGATGGTGAGGGAGATGACTGGCCACCCGCCTTCATATGCCGAGGCTAAGAAAATGAAGTCGCTGATTTCTGACGCTCACAAATTGAATTATTCCAGAACATTGTCTTCTAAAGTTTTCACTCATAGCACAGATTGATAACAAACATTGTCTAAGTCTTTTGTCTGTAAAGTATCAGTTGGTTATCACTCACAGAATTATGACTCAGAAGCAGAATGACTCCGATCCAACTCAGCATTTGACTCTCTCTACCAGGACACACCACTCCAGGTCAGTCAATGTTTTCTGACCACATTCCAAATGTCTGTCTGTGTCTGTCTGCCATGCAAATTAGTACAGGACCTTCAATTTGGTCCACAAATGGGTATCAATATCTTACCTTTCTGCCCTCTCCTGTAAAAAATTATTTCGCTCTAAGTACCTAACAGTCAGACGAAAATGCCAGGCTCATATTACATTAAAAGAAGCCATTGGTCTATTTGTGGAATCATCCCAAAGTCAAGGATGGTACCCTTAGTTCAAATAGTTGTAGGGTTCGGGTACCAAAATTCCGTCTGATCAGGTGGTAAACATATCATGTTTATCCGTGCGCTCCAAGAAACGGAAGTTTTTCATCTGGGTCAGGTCGGTGACCTTCTGAACAGCTCGGTTTTTTCCAAGATGTTAGCGCACTAATCTTCCTAACTCGATCGAAATCACACCTAAAACCCTCAGATGCACTTCCAATTCTGATTCCACAGCCAGTTTAATCCAGTTCTTACTTACACCTGACCCACAAAGACCATCTGAACAGAGGGTCAAACTGCCAAGTCATCCTCCATAGACCCACTAACACATCTGTCGCCCGACCAGTTCCCTGCTCGACCACCTCCGCTCCCCATTCGTTCCCCAGAGTCAGTGGGTCGTCGAAATCTCCCCTTGGGGACGAAGACCCGTCGTTTCTCAGAGTATGAATCCCCCCAATGGGGTGTCGGGGGGTCAGTGGTCTTTCAGTCGGCCATGGCGACCAACACGGACGAACTTTAGTCCATCAAATGAAATGAGAGAATTTCTATCAAGGCCACATTCACTCGATCTCACCTGAAACAACGCAAAGAAACGATTCTTCGACGGGGATTAACTGATCAGAGCCTACGCTTCGAACGGGGAATCATCCGCCCATACGTTGTCTTCCGAAAGGACAACACGAACAACCAAAACAACCAGAAGAACAACAACAACAACAACACGGTTGGTGTTGCAATCGTCAGCTGACACAGGCTGTCGTTGTTTTCGTCACGTGACCGTCTTACGTCGACTCATGAATAAACATGAGTTCGCAGAACGAGAGAATTATTATAGTCCCAAGTAGGAAGTAATCGATTTCTGTTGCGCTATACGTCGCCAACGATCGTTTAACGTAAACGTTGCTATTCTCGTTCACAAAACGCCAAAACCATCGTTTTCGGAGTCGTTTAACTTTTAAGTACTTATGGCAAGAATACTGGAGAAAGTGGAGATGTTTCGAGGTCAAAATCACCAAAAAATGAGACAATAAATTGACTTTTGGAAGAGCATTTTGCTGGCTGTTTGGATTGAAAGCAAATAGGAGAGAAAGTTTTAAAAAGGTCGCCAAATTTTCGTTTTGAAAGAATGTGTACTTTTGTTCGATTTTAAGCCTTACGTTTGCTTACAAATGTCTGGTCCATAATATTATTATTATTCGTGGTTATGTAGCTACTGTAGCCTAGCCTATACCACAGAATAGATAAAGCGTAGCCTAGGCCTATACCCATCGATCTGTTCGTGGGTATATTAATTGCGTCCGAGTCTGCTTCTGTGATGTCTGCTGAGTCAACCGTCTGGAATTTTATCATTTTGGATGATTTTGACACAAATTTATACAATCGTCACCGCATGACAGCTGCCACGTTGTTGGTAACAACTAGAAACGAAAAGTATGAAATTTCCACGAGGTTCTTTTCAGTGCATATTTTAAAAGAACAGTAGCCTAGCCTAGGCTAAGCCTTCAGAACTGGACTACAAAGATTCCAGCAACGCAACGTAGGCTAATTATGTTGCCAAGAATATCGCGGGTGCAGTCTTATCGTTCGATCAGTGAGGAACTTAATTGAGGCAATAAACGAATGGGCTACAGCTAACAATCTCCGGCTGAACACGAATAAATCCAAAGAGATGTTGGTTTCCCGAAGATTAAAACCATCAATCTTGCCACCCCTGATCCAGGGTATGGAGCGAGTAACCGAGATGAAGATCCTCGGCGTCATACTTCGAATCGATATCCGGGCAACATCGCATGTTGAACGGGTCCTGGATCCTGCACTGGATCCTTTCAAGCACTTAGGGTACTGAGAGCCCATGGACTATCTCCCGAGGCGCTGTCCACCGTTGCCAGGGCCACGACAGTCTCTCGTCTTCTCTACGCGTCGCCCGCCTGGTGGGGATTTACATCTGCAGAAGATCGCTCGAAACTTGAACGCTTCCAGAGGAAAATGCAACGATTGCAGTTCCTCTCATCCGACATCGAGCCACTCACGATGATGACGGAAGCCGCTGACGTGCGTCTGTTGAGAGCGGTGACAGTTAATGACGCGCATGTCTTGCGGAGTCTCTTTCCACCCACTGCTCAGCGCCATTACAACATGCGCCCCAGGTCTCACTCCTGTCCCTTGATTTTAGTAAGGCTTTCGATACAGTTAGACACAAACATCTAGCTGATCAACTAGCAGCTCAACCCATTCCGGACTTTTTGTACAACTGGATACTTGCTCTCTTGCACGAGCGTCAGCACTGTACTAAATTTGGGGGTAAAATCTCTCCCCTCTGTACCATTAATGCCAGCATAGTCCAAGGCTCTGGCCTTGGACCTACTGACTTTGTCATTGCTATTTGTAGCCTTAAACCTAAATGCAGTGGAAACCGTCTTCCTAAATATGCCGACGATAGCTATACTTGCTGATTCCTGCTTCCTGCATTGACAGCACTCTCTCTGAACTTGATCATATCTCTCAGTGGGCATCCATTAGCAATCTGTTAAATTAAACCATGCTAAGACCAGAGAAATGGTCATTAGACGACCGAGGTCCAAAGCTATTGCCCTCCCTTCCCCCATCCCTGGCATCGAGCGGGTCCAGGAGATGGTTATTTTGGGTGTCACTATCTCTGATCGGATTGGCTTTGGGAAGTTTGGGGCACACATTGACAAAATATGCTGCAAAGCCCGACAATCCATGTTCGCGCTACGTGTTTTGGTCGCCCACGGTCTCCACGGTCAACGTCTCTTTGACGTTGTTAGAGCTACTACCCTCGCACGGCTACTTTATGCCTCCCCTGTTTGGTGGGGATATGCCACTGTAGGGGAGCGTAAACGACTTAACGGTATTCTGAGAAAATTGACCCGTTTAGGCTTCCTCCCTGCCGATTTTCCTAGTTTCGACAAACACTGTGCTAGAGCTGATTCTACTCTTTTTCGTTCAATTCTCTCAAATCCTTGTCACGTCCTTCACGACCTCCTCCCTCCCCGTAAGGTCTCTCCATACAATACGCGGCCCAGACCACATGATCTCACGTACCTACCTAGAATTGATGCCTTTGCAAAAAGAAGTTTTATTATGAGAATGTTATAATTATGACGTTGCATAAATGTTTGTATTATTTATTTCTTATGTAAGCTATACTGTGCGTTTGTAGTCAATTAAAGAATATTCTTACTTACTTACTTACTTACTTTCAACTTTCCGCAAAAGACGACAGAAATTTCATACCAAGAATTCTTTATAAAATACGGTAGCATATAGCCTACATACTCTAATTTAGGCTTTTCAATTAACTGTAAACTCAGCAACTATACCACATGTATATTAGATCTGTTTTCCTTTCCATTATGTAACTTACTGCGGTTTGTCAGTTTGTTCTATTAAACGAAGATATATATATATATATATATATATATATATATATATATATATATATCGATCACTATTATACTTCGAATAAATTATGTAGACTTTGCACTATCGGCTACCAATGAACTTCCCATTCTTCGAACAGCTTACCATCTTGAAGCGAATGTCGGATTCTGAAGCGCTCATAGTCGCTTCTAACAGCTGACAGCTAGGCCGTTTTGGGGAAAACCCGATCCAACGACAGTAACTTTTACAATAACTGCCTATTTTGTAAAATGTGACTTGCATTATTAAAAGGCTATACTTACTTACTTAAGGGTTATAATTATAACCACGGAGAGACCATTTTAAAAACAATGGGTAACCGATTGGCCCAATGGAGGCATTTGAGGGCATTTCACTTAACAGGATACGACAAGTTTTGAGCTAGGAAGTTAATCTTTCAATTCTTGGGAGCGCGAGGATGCATGCGTCGGCGTAAAGGGGGGGGGTCAGACTAGGCCTACAAGCGAAACTTCCGCTTCTCATAGTTCATTATTTGTGAGTAGGCCTACAAGGAAGAATTCTGACTAAGAAGTTTTCCCATTGCAAGAATAATTAAGTTGACCCACATGCTCTACAGTTGGGGTTCGAATTTCTACTCGACCATGCAGAGACGAGTACACTGATGACAGAAGCAGGGCTCCGATCTCTATCGCTCTCCTTTCATATTAAACATTCGTAAGAATTATTTCCGAAAACGAAAGCAGATCTATTCTTTACTGCAAGTCACGCATATATGTAGGCAATGTATTTGTAGCAGATCAAATTAATTGTTAACGTAACTGATGCGATTAAGAAACAACGAGGCCTCCACGGATATTGGAGTCGGACAGCGAGACTAATTTCCAGGAATGAGGAAGATAGGAAGGCAACGAGGGATCGGCTGCAAAGTGTTATCTGGGAAGTTTTGGTTTCAGTTTCGAACTTTTGATTGAAGTGTTTCGGAAGAAATACAAATGAGAAAATTTGGATCAGTGAATCAACAAAAGCAGTCATTCTCCACATATGACAGCTAAGTCAGCTGAAGTAGAAGAACAGGAGGAGGAGGAGGAGGACGAGGAGGAGGAGGAGGAGGAGGAGGAGGAGGAGGAGGAGGAGGAGGAGGACGAGGAGGAGGAGGAGGAGGAAGAAGGGACGACGACGAAGAAGAAGGAGAAGAAAAATAATAGGCAAAAAATAATAATAGTAAAAATTAATAATTACTACAACTGATGCTACTACTAGTCTACTACTACTACTACTACTACTAATAATAATAATAATAATAATATAATTATTACGGGCTTTTTAGACTTCGAGCTGTTCTCTCCCAGTGAATCTAGCACTCCATGCGCGCGCTTGCCTCTTTCCCTCCCTCCCTCTCCCTGCCTCCCTCCCTCCCTCCCTCCCTCTCCTCTCCTCTCTCTCTCTCCTCCCTCCTCTCTCTCTCTCTCTCTCTCTCTCTCTCTCTCTCTCTCTCTCTCTCTCTCTCTCCCTTCCTCTCCCTTCCTCCCTCTTTCGCTCCTCCTGGTGGCATTGAATAACTGTGAGTGAAGGACTTGCTCAGTGTCCCTGTAGATAGGGTAACCGCCTCAGTGGAGGAAGAGGCTTTGAACCCGTACCATTGACGTTACAAGTCGATCGCCCTACGTCGTTTGACGACGCCTTCTGGCTACAAAGACCTTTCATGTCTTGGACTGTATATAATTATATGCAGAGACAGTGAACAATATACACCTAGACACGCTCTCTCATCGATTCCTCTCACCTGCTGCTGCTGCTGTTCCAACCAGGTAACTCCGCTTCTATGTATACCTGTCGACTGCACCTTTTCTTATGCGTAACTCACCTGGATGAGGGCACACACGTCCCACATACAGGTGGGTGGTGATCGAGGCACATCAGCCCCTGCTGCTGCTGCTGCTGCTGCTGCTGCTGCTGATGATGATGATGATGATGATATTGACTGTTGAGCTAAACGTGAGTCGTCTTTGGCATGGTCTACTTGTCAAAGACACACTGAACAACCGTTTGGTAAACGAAAGATTCCGACTGTAGGTGTGTTCCTGGAGAGCCACCACTTAATTGGCACATACTCATCTCTGATCATACGAATCTGGCTGCAAACAAAGCACATATTGATTGATCTTAAAAGAACCAAACGACGTCGAATACATGACGTCCATGCATCTCGAAATAGCTCCTCAATCCATCGATCACAATATAATTATTGTATATCACTAGGATGAATCGATCTCCTAGGCATCGGGTTCTTGACTGTTGAAGCATCTCAGGCAACGAACTCTCCACATCATCACAAATTCACAACAGACACCTGCGCTGCTCTGCCAAATATAGCAGATTATGGAAAACAATTAATGGCGGAAAATCTGATCATAATAAACACCGAGAACTCATTTCTTTGGCTTTGGTTATAATTACTGTTTAACGACGCGGTTTCATAACAGAGATTATTAGCGTCGCCCTCCTCCTCTATCCAGGCTTCGGACTGACACTATAGAAAGCTATTAATGGCGACCAATCTGATCATCATAAACCATGAACATTCACAGTTCTTTGACTTTGTTACAGACGCTGTTCTGTCATAACAGAGATAATTAATTTTATTAATTAATTAATTAAATTTGTAACTGAAATGCGAATCTGAGGCGCTTATAGTCAGTCGCCAGGAGAAGATAAAGTTAGATAATTAGCGTCGCCCTCCTCTGTTTTCCAGCCTTGGGACTTACACTATCAGAGTACAAAAGTAGCGGAGGTCTTTGGCTTTAATAATTGATTACAAGTTGGTCGGTGTGACTGTGTACGTGTGCGTGCCTAGAGGCGATTATTGCTAGTTTTGTCGTCAAATCCATTGTTCTGGAAGCCGTTGTAATTAAGGAGCGACTGCGTGAGGTAATCTAATTATATCCGATCAAAATGGATTATTACATGCTTTGCGCTGCGCCCTGCTACATGTATAATTGTGTCGACAACTGGCCTATAGGACTACGCGAAAGATTACTGATTGGCTTGCAATAGATGAATACGAACAAACAGACACATACATACACACACGCATACAGACATACAGACACATACATGCATACAGACAGAAGTCTAATTGACAACTCTGCGATCTATAGATCGAACCACCCCGTTTAAGGAGCCTTCATAATTATGCTAGGCTTGCTGATGCGGTGGAGTGAATTTAAGGCTCAATACTCTGCAACAAGTAGCCTATTTTCTTCAACAAAGATCTACAGAGGTGTCGACCAAATAGGCCAACGTACCTCTCCTGTTCGTTATAACATAGTCTTCTGTTTACCCACAGAAATTCCATGCAGCACTATAATCAGCTTCAAATGCCGACCATCTTCATCAAGTCTTCGAGCCCATGACCCAATTTCTGTATTTAATATCTATACCAATATTGAAAACGAAACCAATGAGGAAAACTCTCTTCAGAGTTGAGAAAGTCACTCAAAGGTCCTACAATAGGCCTAAATATCATATACTGTGTAGGCTATATATAGGTTTACAGCTGCCGAGTTGGCGGAGGCCATTTGTGCAGTAGGCTATATAGTATCTCAACACTGTCAACAGCTAACAACCTGCAGTCCTATCAGAAAGACAGAGTAACCAACAGATGCCACGTACGCTCTCCACTTGCGTTTTCGATTCTGAAAAATGCGCAACCAGTGTATTCGGAAATTACGCAAATACCCCCACCCACGGTCTACAAGACTATCAGACGACCCCCAAATAACAGTCAACGCCTATAGGCCTATATAGCCTATACTTAGACTTCGTATAGCTCTGCCGTGCACGTCCTGAGCCTATTCACCTGTGAATAATTAAGCTGGTTACAGCGAGTACTTCGCTTTTGTGGGCGCTGTAGAAATTTCGAGTTTACGATTTACTCTGGTAGTGCCAGTCCTGGCGCAGTCGAAGCCTGGCTAAAGGAGGAGGGTGACACAGCGTCGTTAGAGAGCAACTATAGCCAGCCATAGCCATCGATTCCGTGTGTATAATTATATATGTATATATATATATATTAGGGTGGTCCTTAAAAATAAAAGTGTGAATCTGCTGTTCGCCAAGGTGCCATTTGGTTCCATTCCAACCAGAAACATCACACAAAAGTTGTATGAAAAAATATTAATATTTAGGACTCGCACAACGCCATCAAAGTTTTACCGTATATCAATATGCGAACACTCGAACAGTAAGCATAATAGTTGTAATCAACAATGAATACACAAACCAGGAATAAATTCAAACACTTGTAGTAGGTCCAGATTACAACACAATGACATTATTGCATGCCTGATTACTAGTGATTACACTGATTAGTGATTAAAATAATTTATTACAGTTATTATTATTGCTACTGAGGTACTTAGTCAATGTCAATTGGGCCTTGATCGCTTGACGGCACGCTCCTTTAATTGTTGGTGCCGAGAACGAGTTGCTTTGGATGCAAAAAAGCAAACGACACAGAAGCATAAGAACCAGAAGCAGATGCGCAAGGAGCGGGAGAACCAGAAGCAGAACCAGCAGCAGAAGAACCAGAAGCAGAACCAGCAGCAGAAGAACTAGAAGCAGAAGAACCAGAAGCAGAAAAATCAGAAGTAGAACCAGCAACAGAAGAAACAGAAGCAGAGGAACCACAAGCAGAAGAAACAGAACCAGCAACAGAAGAGTATCATAAAGTGGAGAGTGAAGTGACACCAGCTTCCACTGTTCTTTACTGCAGAGAGCTTTACAGTTTATAGCGACCAACACGAAGAAACGTGGATTCAATGCTTAACATGCAAGTACTGGTGCCATGAAAGCTGCGCTCTATTGAGCCCGGCGACAAGCAATTTTTACTGTAATTACTGTCGTTAACTATCAATTTTTCTTACGTAAGATTACAATTGACAGTTTTAATTCATTTTCTCGTTACTGTTGTTAAATGTGAAACAAATAATTCAGATAGCTCAATTACCATTAGCACTGCCTTCATGTCAAACTTGTCCAACCACTTGGGCATGAGCAGCAGTAGGCTACATGCCACTTTTACCCAAGGTGTAGGGGTAAGAGTAGCATTTTCACTTTGTGTTTTGGCGTATTTTGCAAAATATTTTATCACATATAGTCAATTTTCAAGGTATTTCTGTTAGCTTTATGAGTTTCCAACATGCATATATGAAAAATTGTGGCATTATGTTATCTATTTTTGAAAATATAAAATGTGTTCTAAAAAGGGCCTCTCTTGCCCTGGTCTCCCTATTATGTAAAGTGCTGTTGATTACAATTTTACCAATGAAGAATACAGCTGGTTCTAATGGGGAAAATAAAGCACATGTTAAATAGCTGATGCAAGAGGAAGGAAGAGCAGTAGGTCCATAGTTACAACTGGAACTAAAAGGAGATTTAGTTCAGAACACAAACTTTTTATATGGAAACTTTGTGCTTGTATAATATATAATTGTATAATGTATAATACACTATAATAGTATATATATACATATATATAGTATTATATATTACATAATATATGTGACACTATGTGCTTAGTGTGTAGGCCTACTGTCGTGCATTCGATATTTAAGTTAGACCGAACATTGTGTGCTTGCTTGGATGGATTTGTGGTTATCGGTCTCAGGAACTCACGGATCAAATACCACTAAAATGCCAATAAAAATAAATATAGGGTGACTAGATAGGTCGAGAACGAATTTGAATGCAGACAAATATATGTTATACACAATATAATATGGAAAGTTGTATACTGGAGGATAGGTTGTTCAAATGAGAATCTTACGCAAAAAAAATTAGATCACTAGCTCTCTTATTAAAAAGTTTAGCGCCAATATCCGTGACGTCATCAATTTCGTGCCAAGCAAACGTAAAAACAAGCAGCATTATCATTGACTAGTGAATACGCCGATTAGGCAATGGCGGCCTTAAATGAATCGCAAATTAGGGCTCAAGCTATTACATTATTGGAAGAAAAGTACAGTTACAGTGTTATAGGAAAGAAATTGGGTCGTTCTAAATCGTGGATTAGCAAGTGGGCCAAACGCTCCACAGGTGAAGTTCAGTCCCTCAGTTCTGGTGTGGGGAGGTATGACATCTCTTGGATTAACAAATTTTCATATCATTCCAAATAAAACTTCAGACACTTCAAGTTATTACATTAATGAGATACTGGAGAAAGAGGTCAAACCCGCATTCCAGCGAACTGCAGTCTGCGCTCAGCTAACAGCCACAAAAATGTTTCATAATAACGGCGAAGGATTATTTCAACAAGACGGTGCACGTGCACACACATCAAAAGCCTCAGTCGAATGGTTGAACAAAAATATCAATGGATACATCTCACCGGGGGACTGGCCGCCTAATTCGCCGGATTTGTCACCAATAGAAAATGTTTGGAGTATTATGGCGGCAACTGTTTATGCCGATCCCGAACCCAGACATTGAACACCTTAAAACGTCGGCTTCGTAAGGCATGGACATCGATACCTCTGACAACTCTGAAAAATCTAATCGGCTCGATGCCTAATCGACTTGAGGCTGTAATAAAGAGTAAAGGAAACATTATTAAATACTAAATGATAATTTGTATTAATTAATTAATTATGTGTGGATTAACAATGATGGTCGTACAATATTGTTTTCGGTCAAACTGGACGTTTGCTTGGCACGAATTTGATGACGTCACGGATATTGGCGCTAAAATTTTACTAAATGAGCAAGTGATCTATTTTTTTGGCGTAACATTCTCATTTGAACAACCTATCCTCCAGTATACAACTTTCCATATTATATTGTGTATAACATATATTTGTCTGCATTCAAAATCGTTCTCGACCTATCTAGTCACCCTATAATAAATAAACAATCAACAAGAACATAAACATTGTAGAAATTATTTTTAGTTATGTTTAAGTAAAATCATCCAGTCTTTCTGTTGAAAACTAAACATAGGTCCAAAATGCGAATCACATACTTATACTCGAAATGACGAAAATTATTTGTAAAAATCAAAATTTCAAGCACGTTGTGCGAGTCCTAGATATTGTTCGATCTTGACAATTTTTGGGCTACATTACTTTTAAGCCAATTGGCACGGAATGCGGGTTGGCGAACGTAAACAAACGACGTTGAAAATTTCCATTAGAGATGCGACCACCCTAATATATAATTATATATATATATATATATATATATATATATATATATATATATATATATACGCCAAAGAACATCAGTAGCAATTAGACACGAACAGCCGAACTGCATCTTTATTGTTAATTTGGTATTTGTCATTACTTATTGGGGAATGCATTTGATCGCAAATTAACTATCATTAATCGTTAATTCTTAAATAGTTAACTATTAAAAATTTAATCGGTAACAGCCCTAGTTATAACGGTTACCGTTCTATTGCAACTTGCAAGGCGTTGGACAGCCGCGCCCTCGTCAATAAGCTAGTGCCCTGCGCTCAGCTGTCAAGTGGCGCTTTAGAAATGTGGATTTCACGATTAGGCCTACGACCTATCTGTCAGATGAACAGACGGTGGGTGGATAGACAGACAGAGACAAACAGAGAGATAGAGATAGAGAGAGAGACGGAGATAGAGAGAGACAGACGAACAGACGGGTGGATAGACAAACAGAAAGAGACATATATTCAGACATAACTTTCCCGCTAAGCAGACGAAAAATTATTGAATTTGTCAAGAATGCATTTATTAACCGTCGGCAAAGAACCCTCAAACACTTTTTAAATCCTCCGCACATACGGCAACTGATAAAACTGCAGAATAACGTTACCTAAAAAATTCCAACCTGATCTATTATTACATCTCATAGTTCACCTAAACGAAATCAATTAAAAGCTAATATCAACAAGAGAGTGCAGCGCTTGCAAACGGTCCATCCATCCATCTATCCATCGGCGATTTTGGTGGCGAAATCAATGACAACTACAGCTGTTAATATTGACGGCATAGTTCAAAGTTTCCTCGCCAGTGGGCAAAGGCAAAGTCTTTATCGCAAATACACAATGTAAACGGTTGTTCACTGAAGCGTGCACACAAAAAGAAAACAAAGCATAGCGACACATGACGACACAACTAAAAGAACCTCATTCGGTAATTACACGATTACCAAACAGGGCACAGTGCATGGGTTACAATAGTCAGTCCATAATACTCCATAGGCCTATGTACTTTAGCACGGAAGTACGTAACTACGTATGTACCAAGACAGTTGACATGGAATGTTTAAAGTATCTCTCTCAAAGGCCCTGCGACAACAATTATGCGGCAAATGGAGGTAAAACGAAATCCTGGAATGCTATTCAGAGATATTTACATTACCTATGTGTTTTGACTGTGCACGGCAATGTAAGAAACGTTCAAATCCTTACACATAGTCTACATGAATACATTTCCTACACGAATACATTGAATGAAGCACAAGAAACATGTAGCTATATGACAATGACTATTTGACAAGTGTCAAGTCTCAAGGACTAATTATATAGCTACAGAAATATTGTGCAAGACTAGCCATAAATATGAAAACTGTTTTTATAACTAAACACTTCACCCATCCAGTTACCCTTTTCACCCATCCATTACCCTTTAATCCCCAACTCATTGATCGGATAATTTTCCTTGATGCTCTCGAAACGCAAAAGTAACCGATATATTCTGAAGAGGTAAAAAGCTCTAAAAACATTAAATCATGTAACAACAATGCACAGACATTAATGCCTTCAAGAACTAGATTGACTTCTGGTCATTGTTCTTCACATCCTGAAAAGAACCTATCCAACACCTTCACACGAAATGTTTAGATAGATAGGCACTAAAAAGTCAACCTAGTTTAAAACCTTAATTTGGCTAAAATACAGGTTTGGTATGAGCACCTGAAATCACATTTCATCCCTAATGGCAGATTAATTGAATCGTATTATTTTTTAACTCACCTTGGCATTCAACCTCTTTGAGACCAGATTTTGATATAGCCTACGTTGAAAGCCGAATATTGTATAAATCATGCTGACTAACAACAATTCAGTGAATACCCGTTTAAGAGAAATATGGCGTCTATAGACAGGACACTTTTTCCTGTACGACCAGACTTTGTTAAATTCGCTGTTTAGGCCTATATAAAAGCGACGGATTTAGGAAACATAATATTTGCATAAACATATTCGCACAAGGCACGGAACAGACCATCAGAACAAACGACAAATCACACAGACAACGTTTCTCAGAAAACGAGAAAAGTCTGACTAATTCCTGAATGTTAGCAACACATTAAAAGGCGTCAATGAAATCGAGAAACTGTTCTCGTACATCGCGACGTCACCACAGACGCAGTACACCCTGGGACGATCATCGGGGTCGTTAGACGGTAGCTTTGGCCTCCTTCAGCTTGGCCAGTTCCTCAGGCGAGGCAGAGGCGGAGTCTGCCCCCTCTCCTTGCACTGGGCGTTGATTGAAGGCAAAACGCGACAGAAAGAAGTACTTGGCCTTCGTGCATGTGGCGTCCGCTGCAAAGACCGTCTCATAGAGCAGAGCGGCCACGACTCCGCCACACACCGGTCCGCACCAGTAGACCTACAATGTAGGACGTAACCAAAGCAGAAGACGTAATGTAATGTAAATCTTCGCAATGTCTAAGCGCTACACAAATACCTCGTCACGGAGACCACTCAGACCAGCTTAATCACCGGCGCTATATCGAATCAAGTCCGCAGTAGCCAAGCTCCTCCACTTGTTCCGGTGCCAGGTCAAAATCCGGGGAGGTCAAGCCTAGGAGACAGCATGGTGCTACGGTGGCAACCGGTGATGAATGTGGTCGTGTGGTGGCGCAGTTTTAGAACCAGGAGAGGATAGCTTCAAGAGTTCGGTTTTCAGTCGTATGTGAAAAGTAGGAGAGGACCGAGTGAAAAGCGGAGGAGAGGTGAAATGAAGAGGTCAGATCATATGAGGATGAGCAAACGGGTGGAGGGCTTTTCGGAGTTCATAGCTCAAAGAACTGGTACGGCACAGACTAAGCAGCAGTGGCAGAATATAAACTCCAGCACAATTTCAACTAAATAACATCGTCTCATCTGTTAGGCAACGTTGAAGGAATTCTATAGCGCCATCACGTTGTAACGCATGTAACATCATTTGTAATGTAAATCTTCGAAAATTTCTCAGCGCCCACAAAAGCCACGTCAGGGAGACCAGCTTATTCACCGGCGCATCAACGCTCGTGAATAAGCTGGGGCCCTATGCTTACCTCTCAAGTGGCCATTTAGAAATTTCGCATTAACTATTTAGAGGAGCCCAGGAGGAGGAGGAGGAGATAGGGGGAGGAGAAGGGGGAGCAGGAGGAGCAGGAGGAGGTGAAGGAGGAGAGCAGATGCGCTTACCCAGTGGTTTCTCCAATTGCCCATGACGACAGCCGGACCAAAGGTTCTCGCTGGATTCATGCTCGCTCCAGTGTACTTGATCTAAACAGACAACGGCAGAAGACAGACATCTCATGCAGCAGACTCTCCTACTTAACACACAGTCATCAGCAGATCTCTATATTTATATAGCGCCCTTAAGGGAGCTTAGACATGGCTATTCGACATCTCTAAATAGAAGTTCAACCACAGAATGGCCGAGGAATTTAATGCAGGAAGTGGAGGAGGAAGTGGAGGAGGAAGAGGAAGAGGAGTAGGAAAAGGAGGAGGAGGAAGCGGAATAGGAGGAGGAAGATAAGGAGGATGACCAAAAGGATCATGCGGAGGAAGACGAGGAGGAGATATTGCAGACCGAGAAAGACCTAATTACTAATTACTACTTACATTTCTCATGATCGATGTGGAATCAATTATGAAACAAGTTGACGGGTGTACAATGTGGCCTGGGTGGGGTGGGGTGGTGTGGGGGTTGGGTGGTGGGTGGGTGGGTGGGTGGGAAGGGTGCCCCCCCGGAGCTCTATTCTCTGCCACAACGAACAGAATACTTCTGATCATGCACCCTCTTAATAAAACGACGCAGTAGATCTCATAACACACAGTCATCAGCATATCTAAAGACAAGCTACTCACCGAACCATGTTTTGACGGCATACAATATCACTGACCAATTGACGTCGTCTCTGAATACTATATGTTACAATGCAAATTGGCAGACTAATTAATTTAATTAGCAGAGGGTAGGAGGATAGGACGGCCGGTCAAATAAAGAGAGGGGGCTGACCCGTAAAAAGGACAGGGTGGTCGTTTAAATAGAGATTGTGTTCCATAAAACAAAGAGGGGAGGCCCATGAAACAGAGGGTGACACGTAAAAAGGAGAGGGTGGCAGTCTAAATAAACAGGGTGGCACATAAAATAGAGGGTGGCCAATAAAAAAGAGGAGAGGGTGGCCCACAAAATAAAATCGAGATAATGGTCCAAAAAAGTGAAGAGGGGAGGGTGGTCAGAAAAAGAAGGAGGAGAGAGTGGCCAATAAAATAAATAGTAGAGGGTGGCCCATAGAGTAGAGGGAGTGTAGTCCACACCATTAACCACCTACATGCAAATCACAAAGAAATTAGGATTACTACTTACATTTCTCATGATTATATGATTCTGTTGAGAGCTTCAGGGTATACTTACGGCGAATAGATGGCAGAGCGTGACGCTCAATCCGATGCTCAGTGGAGCGGAACCATTGAGATCGTTCCGGTTGGAATCACACGAAGCAAAGACCGTTAAGACGAGCAGGAATGTAATCGTCACTTCGACGGCGAATCCCTGCTCCACGGAAAGGGTTGTATCGATCGAAGTAATTCCGAGGCCTCCCTGGACATCTATCGGGGTCAAGAGTTTGAGAAACCCCGATCCACACACTGCACCTGCGCACTGGGCCATGACGAAGCCAACGGCTCGCAGGATGCTGATCTTGCGAGCGGCCAGCATGCCGATCGTTACGGCTGGGTTGATGTGACCACCGCTGACGTGACCAATACACCAGACAACGGTGGCCACAGCCAGACCAAAGCAAAGAGAGATCTGTACGATTGATGGGTCGTTTTCGGCCCAGTCCTTCCCGATGCAGACGCCGCAACCGATGTAGGTGAGAAAGAGGGTTCCAACGGCTTCGGCAACCACTCCTCGATAGAAGTACGGATCCCTGAGATCGCTGAGACTGGACGCCATCAAGTTCCGGAAACACTGACAACACATCAGATATCACCAAACGCTCAATTCTCCCACGAACTGCGACGATGTCTTCGAGGATCTGCAGCCACTCTCGAAGATCACCGCTCTCGACTGTCGCTAACAATGACTCACCTGGAACAGAAATCAGCAATCAGCTCACCTGTACATGCGCCTAACTGTTTCAGCCAATCCCCGGCGACGCACCTGCAGCGCCGCGCGCCAATTCCCTCGCTCCCATCACCTGTCAATCACTCGATGCGCCTCTGTTGACCGACTTCAAACAAAGCGGGAGTCGCTTCCGTCAAGTTCAAACCGGATGAAACAAGGTCAGGTCAAGTTACAGGTCACACGCTCAGACACGAACGACGACCCTAATGGTCAGTTGGTGTCCATCCAGGGCAATGGGCAATTAAGGAGCGGGCATCGCTGACCAGACCGTCTTAGGTGTCGCCTGATCTGAGGGCTTTTAGGAAAGGGTAGCTAATGGGCCGTGTCTCTGCACGGAGGAAGTCCACGTCTGGGGAAGGTCCCTACGAAAGAGCGAGGCGGAGGAAGAGAGACACAGAGAGACATACAGTATAAGAGAAGAAGAATATTCTTTATTGAAACCAATTGCATACCGCACTTTGAGAGAGAGAGAGAGAGAGAGAGAGAGAGAGAGAGAGAGAGAGAGAGAGAGAGAGAGAGAGACAGAGACAGAGAGAGAGAGACAGAGACAGAGACAGAGACAGAGAGAGAGAGACAGAGACAGAGACAGAGACAGAGACAGAGACAGAGACAGAGACAGAGACAGAGAGAGAGACAGAGACAGAGACAGAGACAGAGACAGAGACAGAGAGAGAGAGAGAGACAGAGACAGAGAGACAGAGACAGAGACAGAGACAGAGACAGAGACAGCTATGGATAATAATTTCACGTGCGTTGCACATGAGTGAACTCGGACAAAGAGAGGAAATGCTATAGAAGAGATAAACAATAGACAATTGTCGTGCATCATCCCATTAAGGAAATCCTTTCTCGGTCTAAGTATACGCCGGAAGCTCTCGACGGAATTCGATCTGCAGGCAAATGATTTTGGTTCACGAGAAAGAAAAGGTAAACTTTAAAATGTTAACATTTTCCCTAAAGCGACCGTGTGGCGTCACAGATCGATGGATGCTTTGGTTTTCGATTCAGAGTCTTATAATGAGCAAATAATATTATAAAAAATTCAATCAGATTAACGCGTGACGTAAACGGAGAGAGAGATAGGAGGCAACAGATGCCGAGTGGTCTTCTATTAGCATCTGCTGCAATTGATAGAAGAGCTTTTAGCTCTTATACTGGTCTTAATTGACGGACGGTTGAGACACACAGCTAGTTGTATACATGAGCTTTCTAAACTCTTAATCTGTCTGTCTGTCTGTCACTGTCTGTCACTTTCTCTGTGTCTCTCTCTGTCTCTGTCTCTGTCTTTCTCTGCCTCTCTCTCTCTCTCTCTCTCTGTCCGTCTCTGTCCTGTCTCTGTCTCTGTCTGTCTGTTTGTCTCTCTCTGTGTGTCTGTCTCTCTCTGTCTCTCTGTGTCTGTGTCTGTCACTCTCACAAGCACCCAAGCACTGCTCTTGTGAGATATATACATTGTCTGAACTGATAAAGAGAGACAGACAACAGAGACAGACAGATATTTAGACAGACATACACACAGACAGACAGACAGACACAGAGCAGTAGTGTAGCCAGGTTTTAACACCAGGGGAGCAAACACATAAAAAGGCCCCACTTACCAAAATAAATAATTAAAATTAATTACATTCATTTATATGATTAAACGCATTTACTTTGCATTCTAAATAGAAACACTGAAACACCTAAATATGGCAAAGCAATAAATATATAGTATATTAGTATACTAATAGTTTGGTATACTATAACAAAACAGTACAAACACAAACCTATTACAACAGCCTTTTCGCTTAGGCTTCATTTTAGCAAAGTTATCGATTAATTCGTTCTAATCCACTTAATTAAAGAAATGTCTTTCGATCGCTGGTAATATCAGAGAAATGCGGTACATTGTGGACAGGGTACAACTGTACTAGGATCAAATGGAACACGTGTCACTGGCGATCATGAATTTTAGTAGGGCCTACATTTAGACCTATATTGATGGTAATTTCTTCGATCCTGCAATTTTCCGTATTGATAGTACGATCGTATCTAAATTAAGTAAATTCGTACTTACCATAGTGTTAAATAATTCAATTTCCAGATCACAGTATTAATGATTTTCAATCATTTTAATGTTTTTTTCGTTTCATTATAAAATTAAAACAGCCGAATGAGACGAACAGTGTTGCCAGGTACTTTCCGGAAATCCCGCCCAAAGGCTTCCCAAAATCCGCCCAAAAGTAGCCCAATATAAATTATAACGTAAACAAAATGAAAATAGCAGAAAATGATCAGAATTTATGTAATTATTTACTTCTATTTGAACTTTGGTAACTTGTTTCATTGTAAAGTTAAAAAATTGAATGCATCTGAACGACGCCAAAAGTGACAAAGCAAAACACCCTAGTTCTAAAATCTCGCTCGCCAAGCATCTGAATGTTTTCCCAGCTTTTGCAATACCGTTTTCCGTACAGCGGACAAGAATGAAAGTAGCCCAAAAAACCGCAACCCGCGGACAGCGAATTTTTCCCGCAACTAAAATTTGAAACTAGCCCAATTGGGCGGGAAAACCGCGGAACTGGCAACACTGGAGACGAATTAACTTCCGGTTGTAAACTTTTTCGGTAAAACAGTAAGTAAACTAATATGTGAATTCGGAACTTTGGATAAAACTCAATGTTCAGACCATCGCATGAAATTAAACTAAAATTACTTACGTAAGTTACCTTGTAACAAAATTTTGTCGTAATGTATATTACATTATTACAAATACAATTAGTAAATACATTATACACTACATGTATTATTGTATATTCGTTTAATGAAATCTCCAGCTGACAAACCGCAGCTAGTTACAATCTAATGAGTTCAGTGTGTCATTCGTCTGTAAACAAGCAGCTGCCGAACAAAACAACATCGAATCTTATATCCACGACAGATAATCGTTAAGACATTAATAGGCGATTTCTCATAAAACGAGAGTATGGCTAATTATGAAACTATTGAGAGAGGTTTAGCGACAAGATGAACGCAGCTTCTTTTGTCGTTCGAACGATTGGACTAAATAAGTTGTGAAAAGGCCCCACATTCTGGAATAATAATGGTCTTTTGACTCTGTTTTAGTATTTGCCTTGTTCTGCTAAGCAGAAGAAAATTCTGTCAACTTAAGGGTAGATAGGCATTTGATCCCCTCCTCGTCGATCGCCGCATAACTTGCGTCGAGGCCACCAACAGCTGCGCAGTCAAAATTCGAGATAGATCTATATCTCTGCTGCTTTAGCGGTTGTTGTTTTTAACGACGAAATGTAGCAAATGTATGGATGAATCCATGGTTTAACGGCAGCTTATGAAAACGTAGGCCGTTGCCGCCGACAAAGATTAGTTTTGGCATAATTATTACAGCTCTAATCTAAATGTAGCAAATAAATAAATAAAATGTTCGTTTTATTGAAAAACAAAGTGACAAAAACGCAGATGTGCTTACATGATTTAATTTAAAATTTAAAAAAAAACAATAGGCCTATTAAAAGATGTTAGAATTGATTAATGTAGTAGTAAATATTTTTACAATAAGGATCTGGGGATAAAGCGGGAGTTGTCTTTGAGTGGGAGAGGTGGTTGTATGCTAGTCTTAATTGATGGAGTGGAGAGGAGGTAGGAGTTGATATATATAGGCCATGCTTGGGGTTGCGTAATAAAATTATGAGAAGAGTAGCTTAGACTCGGCCATAGGCCTTTGAGCTAGTTCAGAGAAGGTTGGGAATGATTGTTAGAAGTAACTTAGGGCTAATTAGGCGTTTGGCTCCTTTTAGGAATCATATTTAATTATTATCCAAATTATCTTATATTATTTATTTTTAAATTAAGGTAACGGATTCCGTTGAAAGGTTTCGACGTCATTCGAAGCGGAAACAACGGATCGATGAGAATGAGCAGAAGATGTTAATACAAGGAAAGAGCTACAGAGACAGAGAGACAGAGCTACAGATGAAGGGATGCAGAGGCAGAGATGATGGATGGATGGAGTGTGTGATGGAGTGTGTGATAAAGTGAATCAGAAGAGGCAACAGGTGTTTGAAACTATGTAACAATAATTCTCTTCGAATGAGGATCGATCGATATCAACGAAACGACATTCACTGATCATGTTCTCTGGGTTCATTCCGTACAGAATGTCCCGTCCTCGCAAAGGAGAGTTCACTTAGTGCAAGGCCTAACATCGACCGAAGAATGACCTCCTTGACCCCATCTGCCATTTCGACGCCGACCAGGACTTTGTGACTTACACCCGAAGACAATCAACGATTGATCTCCATTGTCATTTCATGTCAATTATGAGGAGATAATAGAAGTCAAGGCAAGCGCTCTAACCAATGGGCTATTGTGCCTGACCATCCACTAGGGAAAATGAGATACACACCCCTGTTTGGAATTCACATCTACACATTTCTGACCCACAGAGCAACAAAGAATTTCAGTTTTCACATTTCCCACTCCCATAGAAATTTCTCTGGTTACCAGAAAATGATGTTAGGCCTAAAAAGCCTGGTTCAAATAGGAGGAGGTAGAAACAGCTGAGGAAATGTTATTCACAATTTTGGTTTCCTAAAGTTTCTTTAAATAGGCCAACAAATGTTTTACGGAAACGTATTTTCACTGACGTGATCTACAGTCAACGTTTGCATAGACAGAGACCACGACCTATAAATCCTAATTCCATGCGTTGACCTACATACATCAAATCACAAGGCACATTTCACAAGGCACCTTCTGAACGAGTTCAAATGGATCATTTCTTGATCATGATCATTGATCGCTTTAGCACAATCTGTTCGATCACTGGCAGCCATTACTTGTGATCCACAGGAAAACCAGTTGAATCTAGAAGAGACACGGATGGATCGTCGACAACAACTGGACCAGAACCAACCTAGAAATTGAAATAAGACCATCTCTTAGAAAAATCACAAACTTCTATGGCGCCTTATGCGAAAGACGGAGGGTCACTAAACCCAACCACAAGATTCCGAATCAAATGAGGCAGTCTTAAGACCTCGACAAAATTCCAACAGCCATCCTTTTTATATCCATAGAATAATGACACAGATGAGTCTAAGCATTCATTTGAGCTATCATGAAAGGCAAGCATGGGTAATTGGTATGAAGTGTTATGGAGTTCATTTTTCTCATCCTTGGCATATGAGGATAGGTGGCCAGTCCTCTCCCTCACCCTCTCATCTTCCCACCGACAGCGTGTAATTATTGTAGCTGAGTTGGCTACTGGGTGCTGTTGGAGCTGAAATCAAAAAAATAAATTTCTGCCCTGGCAGGGATTTCAAAGCCGTCTTAGAAGACATATCTTCTGGGACCTGATTATGGCTTGATTTTGGAGCGCCATCGGTTGATGCCTTTAGCACTAGACTACGCACTACAGAACTCTAATTAATAATCAATTAATATCATGAAGACAGAAACAGTAAAACTATATCAAATCAACTTCATTTGCCCACAAAAATAGTTCTAACAAGAGCCTAAGAAAAGTGGCTGTTGGAGGTGAACAGCTTGCCGTACTAAAGACAATTACCTTTGTATGAATGACGTATTTAATGGCACCATGGCAACGAGGCGTCAATGAAGAACAGACAACAGGTCCTACAAAACAAAGAAATACAACACAATTTCAAAACACAAATAACAATAACAATGAATGTGATGTAACCTAACAATAACAATGTGTGATGTAGCCTTTCTATGTTGAAAAATGTGATAAATGTGAAACATGTAACAAAGTGAAGTAACCTTTCCATGTTGACATGTGAATCACATAACAATTAATGTGATGCAACCTTTCTATGCGAAGATAAATGAATCATGTAATAAAGTGATGTAACCTAAGTTTAGAAATGTAAATCACAAAACAAATAATGTGATGTAACCTTTCAATGCGAAGAAATGTGAATCACACAATCTATGTTAAGAACTGTAAATTAACGTTACATAAGTGGTTTTCAAGGCGAAGGAACGTAGCAGACCTCATCAGGCGGAGGAATCGTCATCTGTTGTATTCCAGTCAGGAATTCCTGTCCATTGTTGTCCAAAGGTGGAAAGAAATGTCGAATGAGACCAAGAATCACGGGAACCATATCGTCCAGAAGATAGAGACAAGCGTTTGGACCGGCGTCAAACGTATACGCAACCTAAACGACAGGAAACAGTCACATGGAATGAAAAACAAAGAGAGCAAGAAACACAATAGAAAGTGGGACACAGTGTTTGATTGGTTACAGCGCTTGCCTTGTAATGCAGAGAGTATGGGTTCGATCGTCCTCCTCCCCTGAGAAGATGGTTACTGAGTACAACTTTACATAGCAAGTCCTTAACTCACAACTGCTCAACGTCATCGAATGATGCTTCGTCATTTAATCACCTTGTCACCTTGTGCTGTCAGTTCTTTGAACTCTAGCGACCGTCATGATCAAGCCTCTCCATTTCCTTCTGTCCGCCGTCGCATCTCTCAGTTCTGCCAAATTCATTCCAGTTGTTTCATGTATCTCGTCATTTAATAGTGGCACTAAATAAATGCACCATAATAATATATAAATAAAGCAAACTGTTAAGCTGCTATGTTATGTTAAGCTGTTGTTAGAGAAGACCCGTCTTCTGACACAAACCTTCTTCTCTCCGTAGAAGTCATTGACAGCTGACACGAGTCGCATGACATCACGCGACGTATCCGTCAAGTACACAATTGGAGGATAAGTGTCGAGGCAGACGGCGTGCATCTGGTTGCTATCCTGGCAGAAACAACGCTTCCATTTAAAGGTGACACATTAAGCATCTTGATTCTGACATTTCCTTTTTAAAAATACTTGAGGTTCAAAATCGGTTGATAAAACATTGCCATGTATGGTCATTAGGCAGACCTGAAGTCAAGCATATCTTACAAAACATCCTTCATGCACTTAGATTTTTTTAGAATTTCTGAGTCAAAATCCAAAACAGATTGAGAAGTGAATCTCAAAACACAGCCATTTTCAATCTATGCAAAAGAAAACTTTCAGCGAAATTACTTCGTCCTACTAAAACATTTCTTCCCAACAGTTCTTTCTGTATGACGTCTGATTACAGATCTCAGCAAAAACAATCAGAAGAGCAGAGAGAGATTTATCGGAAAGAGTTGTTAGATCCCGGCTCCCTCCCTTTTTCTTCTGAGAGAGACAGACCTTCATCGTCAGTTCAGCGAATCTGCCAAAGTCTCTGTCTCTGATCGCTTCCTTCATTTGGACGAGAGCGCTCGGAACGAGTTGATCTGCTCGGTATTTGAGCAGATGGCTCGTCTCGACTGTAGACTGCATTCCCTGAGTACTACTCGTCTTCTTCTTCTCAGCTGACACCTGGCGACAGACACAGGAATAAGACAACATCTAACATATTATTATCTGCTGGTCATCCATCATCTATGTAGCATCGTGAAAGAACCTCTCACAGAGAAATACAACACACTTTAATATGTATGTATTTCCAAATGTATACGTCTAGATCCCATTCTGTGTAACTTTGCATGGGTTAAAAAACTTTTAATAATAAAAATCATAATGTATGTATTGTATTTGAACACTTGTTATAGCGCCCCTCCCAGATTCCTATTCAGAGGCGCTCCCGACTATGTATTTCCATGGACGCTGAATCGGAGTTTCACACGAGCGCATGATTTGCGAGTGAAGGACTTGCCCAGGGTCCCTACGCGGTGGCTTGAGGTGGATTTGAACCCGCAACCCTCCAGCTGCAAGGCACCGAATGTATAAATGTATGCATGTATCTATGTACGTATGTAAGTATCTAAGTATGTATGCACCAGTTATGTTTAGATCCGTGTGCACAGATCATAAATCCGAGCATTGAAATAATCAGTCTTGCATATCTGTAAAGGAAATATAATAATGGTGACACACTGTGTTTCATATGATCACAGCCCTTTTCTTAGCATCTGAGAGAGGCCCTAAAGAGGCAGAGGTATCTGTATCTCTTTCTATGTATCAGTTCTGGAACCTTTTAAAGCTTTGCCTTTTAAAAATCTTAGGCTTTCTTTATTCTTCCTTTTATTCATTACAGATTTCCCAGCACAGAACTGATTTAAAAACCTAAGACTTGTTTTCCTTGAAGACTTTAAATTCTGTTGAATTGTGGCAGATTGCAACAAATACCTACAACGAGAACAAGGACGGCCATCTGGGGCCAGTGACTTTCTGAGGCGATCTGTTGCGCAATGGAATCCGATCCGTCATCTTTTGTTCCGACGATCCATTCGACAAATCCTCCGTAGATGCTTCGACAGGCACTCCCTGATCCACGTCTGCAACATCAGCATCAACTGCACCAAAGAGGCCAGAAGGTGGCGCCAGAAACAAGACATCAAGAACTGCGAAGGAATCTCAGCATTTCATCAGCACAACCTAAATATCCTGGGATTCATGATTTTCGAGTAGTTTGCACTTTCACATTTTAAGGTTTTCAAGGCACTCTGAATAAAAGGGGACAATAGTTGATTTGTATGAGCGCACACTGTGAAATGTGCCAATACGGGTTCGAAGCTCCTCCTCCCCTGAGACGGTTACTGTACAGGGACCTTGAGCAAGTCCTTCACTCACAATTATTGCTCAGCACCATTGATTAACGCTTGGTCATTGGCTAGTAGTACTTAATAAAAGCATAATAATAGTAATAATAAAAATAATAACAACAATAATAAATATTTAAAAGATCGGATGTTAAAATGTTTTCTTCACCTAAAATTAAACTTCATAATTTGCAGTCATGACGTATTAACCATGAAGCACAAAAATCAGTCATCTGCATATAGGACTATAGGTACAGTGGATACTGATCAATAATTAGCATTTATCAAATAACTCCAGGAGTTTTGTGTTGTATGCATGTATATATGAAAATCTGCACTGTACCTCTGCATGAGTTTTAGAATGTGTTTTGAATAAGGCTACTATCTGGATGATCTAGAGATAGTAAGAAACCTCAAGGTCCTCCTCATTCTCACCTGGCTATTTCTGATATTTCACCGGTAACGCCGTAAAGTTTGGCCAAAGCAAAGACTAAAGGAAAAGAAAAGCATTCTGATAAGCAATCATTTCATTTAAAGCACTTATATAGCACTTCTCAGCAATGCTTTCCTAACATCAGTCGCACGTTTACAGGAAACAGCGCAAATTTTTAGTTACCCTCAAATGTTCTGTTTCTCCTTGACTCTTGTTTGAATTACCCATACACTTTCTCACCACTACAAGTGCAACTACCTTCCCACAGTAAGTAAGTAGTGGAGCTACTTCACTTAGAGTCAGTCCAACATGGTGGCCAAATCTCAGACAAAACACTGCATCAAAATCCAACTATTAAACTAACAACATTCCAATCCCAAGTCCAAATAGAATTAATTCTTTCTTGTGAGCTGGCAACACCAGCTAACTTACTTACATAACAATGCATAAAAAACTAGAAGAGCACAACAGGCAGATGATGCCCTTTAAAGAACAGCTCAATGACTTAAATTGAGAAACTAACAACTGACATCAACCTAAAGACAACTGAAGAAAAAAGAATCCGCTGCGTCTGACCTAGACAGGCAAATCCAGCGGCAGATGACGCAAGACCAGCAGCCGTCGGAAAATTATTCTCTGAGCAAATATGAACCTTCCAGCCAAGCATCGGATTGATAGTTTCATTTGATGAATGAGGTCTCTTGCGCGCTCTTCGTCGAACTTACAACCAAAAAGACACACAGAATACCAATCTCTAAGTTTAAAAGTCAAATTATTACCAACAAAGTAAATTCTCCAGAAAACTCTAAATACTGATTCAAATTTTAAAAAATAGAAACTGATAAAATGATATCATAAAGTGATAAGTTTTTCTCGAACATTTTCACTTACTTTCCTTTAAGACATTTTGGAGTCGAACGTCATTTTCTAGCGATTTTTCTCTGAAATAAAAGAAAGAGAATCATGTGTTATATCAACAAGTTTTCTCCAAATGCATTCATAATTCAAGAGAAATGCAAAGCAACATGGATGTCAATCATTACTCAACAACTAACTGCCCCCACAGAATCAGTTTTCTTTGAGTGGTTCCTAGCACCAGCATCAGTCTTCATTGATTAATTAATTAGAAAGATTGCCCCAAATTAATTAATTAAGACTTAATTAATTAAATAAATTTAAATAACGTAATATATAAAGACGTCATTTTCTAGTGTCCCAGCAGGCAATGACTATCAGCCGTAAGGCCCTTGGGGATCAAATTCCGTCTGTGATCCTACATCTCAAAATAACACTGCACCAGAATTCAGAACAATCCAGCAGATATGAGACGAAAATTTAACAGCAGCTGCTCAACGAGAAACTGAGTCAACTCACTGAGCATTGAGCCAGAGTCGATCTTTCTCAAACGAAGGACTTGCAGCAACGGTTGTCTTTGCTCGTAACTGTCAATGGAAAAAGAAAACGATTGATCATAGAAAACAGTACATAATCTGAGCAATTTAATCGAACCAAAGAGTGACTACCTCAAACTTTGCATTAATACAGATTAACACCAATTTCAACCGATTTCACGTACAGTCAAAATACAAAGCAACCAAAAAACCAAATCCAGGCAGCAGAGTTTTGATCTGATCTGCAATCAAACGTGAAAAACACAATCAGAGAATACAATATTCCCATGTTTTCTTATGTTTATAAATAGTCGAAAGACTTCATTAATAAATAATTATTGTAATATAAGTCCATATGGGTCAGGGTTGTCATCTAAAACCAATGCAAAAGCTGTCGCGGGCATAAAAACGTTGCTTTCCATAACTGAATTGACTGTACAGTACGTTTTGGTATGCAAAACTATAAATAGTTTAGTAAAAATGTATTTTGTAGAGGTTATAAAGTAGGAAATAGTTTAACAGTTTGATTAATGCTGCAACTTGGCAGTCTGTTTTTGGTGAAAGAAAGACTGGCAGAAAAAACAATTGAGTTCTGTCTGTTACATCAAATGCTTACGTGTGATTGGTCGAGTGTAAGGCTGATTGAACCATTGATTGGCAAAATCAACGTTTCATCTCTCTTTCCCCCTAAAACAACAACAAAAAACCCAAGACACACATTATTCAGGTTACATAGAAACAACATAAAACCCAATGGCAACAAGATCATCAAAAGCAATCTCTGGGTCTCGTTTCGTTCAAAGCAAACATTACCAAGACATTCATCCAAAATCTTAAACGAAAACTGACCCACTGTGATTTTAAATTCTGCAAGAATCAGAACATAATTATTTGTTTGCCATTTGAATCAATTTCAAAGAACGTTAAGTCGTTAACTACATAGCCTCTTGCTTTTTGCAATTCGTTCCGTTTGCAATACTATTCTAAAACTACCTAAAACTGCCTCTGCTTCCATCCATCCATCCATCCACCACAGCCAACCAACTAATGTCAACAATTCACCGACTCATGGCACTGTCATACATACACACATAATATATATATCTCTCTCTCTCTCTCTCTCTCTCTCTCTCTCTCTCTCTCTCTCTCTCTCTCTCTCTCTCTCTCTCTGCACAACTGCATCGTAATGAACAATTTCTATAGCGCCATTTTCCTGCACAGCGTAAACGACTTACAGTACTTGATTACAGCAATATTGACCGGAGCCGTTGCGGTAACAGATTTCATTTGGAACGACGACGCTTCAATGAACGAAGAGAAGACAAGTGTTCGACGAAACCAAAACTTAACTGATTTAGAATCCTAAGATTCACTCAAATCCGACAAATTGTTTAAAAACGAAAAGAAAAGAAACTCAAATCCACATCACGCGTCCTTATAGTATTTATTCGGCAGTACCTCCATCAACCTATAATATAGGTCGATGTTTACCTCGACCACAAGTCTGATACTATTAGGCAGGATGAACAGCTGAGTAAAAGACTCGTAATCGTACACGGTAAACTCGACATTTACAACGCCTAAAAAGCGAAACTTATTCACAGGCGCTTAGTCAAAACAAAATTGATAGGGATGGGTCAACTTCCAGAGTCAGGTAGGCGGTGTAACAGCGAGTCAAACTCCGGACATTTGCTTATGTTTCTCCGGAAATTTTCTAAATTTATCAATATATTATATTCTCCACGTTTGAGTTAATTGAATTTGGTGCTGATACGATGAATTTGTTTGCTATAATAACATACAAAGATGGATGCATGTGGTTAATTTTATATTAGGAATCGGTATATCTGAACATCCCAAATTTTATTATCACTGGCTGAGCCTTAACAGGTTCACCACCAGCAGATGGCGCGAAGCTATCAGAAGATGTATGGCCAGTCGATCGAAGGATTAAAACGAACAAAAATACTCTTACTATAAAAACAATAAGCCCGATCAGCATTAGCAATGCGCATGCGCAGCCATTTCAGTTCTACTTCCGGGGTGAAGGTCACCGTTCACAAACAAACAGAATGCTGCCGTTAGCGACGTTGTTATGATCTAGATTTGACGCAAATATTTGATATTATTCGTTACTAGTTTATAGAAAATTTCTATATATATTATAGAGTTTATTATTATTTAACCGGTATCTCATGCGCAATTAAGTGCATGTGCGCGGTTGTTAATTGCGGGAGAGGAGATTATCAGCTGTGCCGCTGGAGAAAGACAACCTGCGAAGTCCAGAGTTGCAACAAGGGTGTTGCTAACGGTTTATGTCCAGCGCCATTTGAACTGTTTACATTCCTTCAAACCCAAAGGGATGTCCGTACGTCTGTCATGGACAAAATTGGTAAGATATTAACTATTCTTTCTTTGTTTTCACTTAACTGAATTCCTGTTGTCTAGCGGTATGCAAAGACGCATTTTATCTGTGGCCGCCCCACCCTGGCCAGATCTATCTATTGGTCAGTTTCACTGTATGCATCCTTCTAATTATTCTAATAATGATAGGTTCTAGCGTTGAAATAGTCACAGTATGTCTTAAAACTCTTTTTTCACTACTCTAACCTATACAGTATATCAACCAGATGCACACAAACATTGCCTACACTTTCCTTTCACAGACAGAATAAACCATTTTAATTTCTGCATGTATTTTTTTCTTATTTGCAAACGTACATATCTACATATCTATATGGATACTTTGTTCACCAAGAGGCTTAAGAATAAACTATTGAAATTATAGCCAGGGTCTATTACAACCAGAAGAAAATGTACTGGATCATCTGCAGTCATCATTACTACATATGCAACTATCTCAAGTTAATAGGAAAGCTGTTAATGGAAACATATCGACAGTTTTTACACATATCTTGATCTACAGTAATGATTATTTGCTGTGATATTGTTATTATTAGCAATTAAACATTGTTTCATTGATGACTTCAGCTATGCAGTGCAGGTTAAAATATGAAGACTTCCACTGAAACACAACATCTTCCACCAAAAAAGTCAAACTGGATGCGGAATCTGGTGCAGAGTTTGGCTGGAATATTTCAAGACAATCCAGGTTCCATGACACAAGATCCATCTGATGATGTCGATTCTATTGTCAGAGACATGATAGATTACACAGTTCTTAACAACTGTAACGTCACCTCAAATGAACCAATGTTTTCAGTATTTAGTAAAAACACTGCATTTTATGATGTTTAATCAGCATTATTTTGTGTTAAAGTAGCGACTTCACATAAATAATATTCTTGTGTATTAAGCTCTAGCCTCTAGTTTAATATGTTTAACAACACTGCAGTTTAAATTATATTTATTCATTCATTCCGAGAATTAATATATTCAAGGGGCTGTCCATCAATTATGTAAAAAATTATCTTGTAATTAAACTAGCCGTTAAATCTGGGAGGGTGAGTTCACTTGCTGTGCAGAAAGAGCTTTGATGATAAACCGCATTTTTAAACTGAGAATGATTTTGAACCAATTTGTCCACAGAATGTGTTGCCTTCAATGGCGCGGCAAAATGACAAAGAATTGAACAGTCGCCACGGCGCAGACTGTGCCTGTGTAGCTGCTGTCCGACAATGGTAGCGAGGCTTCCTTATAACCATGTCTTTTGCCACAACAGGTTCTACGCTCTTGACAGATGGTGCCATCCAATGGCAATGGTTGACTGTTGATGTACATGGCTTCATTGTTGTCAGTCCCTGTTGCCAAGCAATAATCAAGCTTAAATAGCAGGGCTCCAACATGATTGCATGTCGATTCGGGTCTA
This sequence comes from Aporrectodea caliginosa, assembly GCA_020284085.1. Classification (NCBI taxonomy): domain Eukaryota; kingdom Metazoa; phylum Annelida; class Clitellata; order Crassiclitellata; family Lumbricidae; genus Aporrectodea; species Aporrectodea caliginosa. The sequence goes on from JACEVL010000888.1 coordinate 153,601, forward strand.
AAATTTAAACCAACACAGCAAATTCATTTATATGCAAACTGTAACAATGTAAAAACGGAAATGGTAAGCAAACATGAAAACACGCATCCAGACACGCCCAGCCCCTCCCCAATATGGATATGCACATCCATCTTTTCTTCTGTGAAGTTATATTCAAAATTCAAATACTCCCAACAATGTATTTTATTATATGAAAACTGTTAGCAATCATAACATGTCATAAAGATTTCATATGAAAGACTGCAGCATCCTAGGTTTTATTTAGATGCCACTTATAAAAGTGCTTTACAACAGAATGCACATATAAATGCCCTACGCTGCAAAACAGGAGCAATAGGCACTTTCACAGCACCAGTAGGCTATTCTCAAGCATCGCCCAAAGTTTGTGAGGTATTTCCCGAATCCGTTGTGATGGCATATATTCTGTCATCAAGATGAAGAGAGGGCTTTCATGTGATATACTATTTGGAATGAATAAAATACCAACCTTCTTTGTAATCATTGGCTAGTCTGGATAGCAGCGCTCGTTGGTCGTGATCGATATATTGACGTAGTTACAGAATGCCAGTTCGTAACTCCTGTGGACTCGGGCAGCTGTCCCTCGTGTAGATTGTTCGGATCCGGTAGCGTGTAAGTCAACCATTCGATTCAATCGTAAACATAACAGGGTCTTAAGCAGGGAAAAGGTAGATTTCTTGTCGACATCGACCAGTTCTACGCCGTCCACATATGCAGCAACAGCCGACAATTATTGCTGATATATCGCAAATGCAACAGCCACGAGTTTATGTTTAACTCGACAAGTATTCTTGTGGCTTCTGTATGTTCTAAATTTCTTCAAATCATCTACCTTCCAAGGCTTCGATCGATTAAAGTCATCCACTCCGAACGATTCGTCTAACCTAAACGCCATGCATAACTCTTGTTTATGAACGGCGACCTTGACCTTTCCCGTCATGCCTTGCGGGGAAAATTAATGCTGATCTGGCTTATTGATCGGAATGATCGGTGTGGCGGATGACATTATTTTGAGGCTTCCTTACTTTATTTGGCACCTTCTCTCTAAGCCCGCCGGCTGCTTCATTCCAACGGTGTGGTGCCTTAAAAGCCGACAAGACCTTTTTAGAAATAATTTTTATCTTAAATAATCCCGGACATATCCTTCATTACCTACTACCCCCTGTCCTATATACTGGTCACGATTTGCGCCCACATAACCGTGTTCTTTCTAGATTTGATTCTCTCACCAGGCGTGGTTTCCTGGCTAGGATGTTGTACAGCTAAGCCATATAGTGTTTTTTAGTTTACTATTTACTAACTTTTTCGCTACTATTTGATAACTTTGTATAACTTTGTATGTACAGCGCCGTGCGTTTGCCAGCGTTTAATAAAGAACACACTTACTTACTTACTTACTTTAATTGCGCTCGTTTTTCACTTTATATGTCACGGAGCTTATGATTACAAATCTAAATATACAAATATGCCGTGGTTACAATTCAAGTGTGACCTAATATTTTCCTGTCAGATTGTGTACTGATTGAGCCCTCTTTGAAGTACCAGATTTCATTTACTCTATTATAATAATTAAGCTCACCGACTAGCCGTAGTAAGTAACATCGAAACAGGCTTTAAATGAAATTGCATTGCTTCATATTCTTTGACATCTTAAGTCTATATATTGAAATTGAATGCCATGCAGGTAGAAACTTCTATAGCGCCTTTAAAAAGTTTGAGCCTAATGTGTGGCACCAAGAATCCTTGGTGTGGGCGTGTGGCACTCTAACATTAAGATTTGCTTATTCGCGCACTTCTCGGTGGCTTTTGGACGAGATCTCGCGTCGTCTGCGAGATCTTCGTCGTACTCTCATCATTCGTCCTCTTAGACCAGTTGATTTAGTAGTGCTAGCATTGAAGCCATAATATTAATTCGCGACAAGCGATTACGACGAACACGTAAGGTTTATTAAATCGACTAATTAGTGTTTGTGTTTGACACCGTGGTTTCGGAAGTTATATCTTAAATTAAAATAGATTTTTGTCGAGCGATTCCCTGGTGAGCGATAATAGAGGTAAATAAGCATTGTGCATCATTGCACAAGAACTGCCAATGCAGTTTCTACTGAATAGTACGTTCATACGTCAAGGTAGACGTAGACTTATTGATAGCACGAATGTGGAAACATTAAAGAAGTTACAATGCGGCAACATTTATTATTATTATTAAGCATGACATCTAGGCCACCCTCGGTCCGACTATTTACGGACGCCTTCATCCCCAGTGGTCCTTACAGTTGATACATTAGTAGTATCTGGAATTATTGATATTTACCTGTATTATAACTTTGCATTAACTTTGCTGGTGACATTATTATTATTATTTTATTATTAAATCAATTTGTAACGTGCGCAAGGTCACACCGAAATGTGAATCTGAGGCGCGAATAGTCAGCCGCCAGGTGAAGATGCACTTAGATTTCTAAATCCTTGAAAACCAAGGAGAAATAGTGAGTTTTGAACCGGTATTTGAAGTAAGGAAGTGAATTTGAGATACAAAGAGAGAGAGAGTGGCAGTCGATTCCATTCCTTTGGAGCAGAGGCATGGAGTAGACAAAAGCCCATAACTGTTCTGTATCGTGGCTCAGCTAAAAGACTTGATGATCGCAGGCAACGAAGAGGGATGTAAGGAGTTAGTAGTGCATGAATGTAGGTATGTGTGCTGGTGCTGAGGGCTTTGTAGGTCAAACAGGCCAATTTAAATTTTATTCCTAATTCAACAGGAAGCCAATGCAGCTCGTGGAGTAGGACTGAGGAGTGGGACATGCATCACTACACGAGCTAAGGAGTTTTGGATTCGATCCTTTTGAGTTCAAGGTCTGAGACACCAATAAAAGTGGAATTAGCATAATCAAGACAAGAGGATACAAGTGAACAGGCTATAGTTTGAGACATATTCTTAGTTAGAGCCGACCTGATGTGACTTATTGCCCTGATGTGATAGAAACAAGATTTACTAAGGTTTGTCATGTGCGGTCGGAATATGAGCTTACTGTCCAGGGTTACCCCAAGTGTTTTGACAGTATCTAAAAGTGGCACAGCAGTGCCTGCAATGTCGACTAGTAGTTGGAAAGTGAAGGGAAAGAACGCAGGCATTTTCATGAACCGAACAGAATTGCCTCAGACTTGTTTGGGTTTATGGCCAAACCACTGAAACAGAACCATGAGGCACTCCTCAAGTTTTAGTTTACCAGACTGCTCAGTGTGTGACAGAGCAATATGTAGCTGAGTATCATCCGTGAGTATCATTGCTCTTTTCCAAAGTGCTTAGCTATATGTCTGATTGGGGAAGTAAAGACTGTAAATGGCAACTCTCGTGCTGCAAGATCGTTCACAACCTTCACATATCTTCACCATCTGTTCTTTAGATATGATTCTTGGAGTAGCCATTCGCTGGAGTCAATCTGCAAGAATTCTTCACCGAGGATCTTAAAAAACGCAGTGTACATGACATAGTCATGTAGTATCTTTGTCTCTGGATTGATGAATAGTGGACTCCGTTTTAGAGATTCATCATACCCCTCATATATCTTAGAGCCATGACCAGTAATTTCTTCTCTTCCACCAACACATTATCGTTGAAGAACCCCAATGCTACCAGCAGCTCAGACAGGTATCATAATTAATTCCTGTGGTAGTAGCTTCTGCGACTTCCATGTCGAGGTATGCCGGCAGACTAAATAGCAAGTGGACAGATAATTTCTTGGAGCAGCTGCAGATGATGAGCTCTGGAACCAGAATGTGTCATGCACATTACACAGCAGTGAATAAGAGACAGGCCTCACTGAGATGCTTCCTCATTTGTTTGCGATACGAGGGACCACCCGACTTCGTGATCCAGATGACCCTAGCTGCAATGTTTCATACTGTTTGCGGAATAGCCACAGCGTCATGGAGTTAATGACTCTGACCATCCAGCAGGCATGGTGAATTGCTCCTGATATCGGAAATGGATTCCACTGAGAGACGTTCCACTAAAGAAAACAATCGACAGCTCCAGCAGTTCACGTAGTCATCAGGCGCTTGGAATGTCTCCAGCTGAGCTGCTCCAAACTCTATGACACTGTTTTCAATGGAGCTTTCACACATTGTCACTGTCCCCTACAGCCCTTCTGCAGTCACATCTGAGTAGTTCACGACAGGCATGAGACGTTTTGGGAAGTGTGGTCCACTTCACTTCCCAGCCTCCTTCGATTGTTTTCAACCACCCCTATTCACTAGGTTATGGTAGTTTGGGAACAGCTACGAAAATGTATGCCCAAACATGACCTGCCTGGTAGGCAGTTCGCTGTTTGTTCCACAAGTGCAGCTTGAGTTGGTGGAAGGCCATCCACTGGTCTGCCTTTCTGTGAGAACACTGCTTCTGTGCCTCATTCACCTTCTCCTCACTGCTTGCATGGTCATACAGAAGAACTACAAAGCGCTCTGGTACATCGAGTATATTTGACAGTGATGTTGGGCATGCCTGATTCTCATGTGCAAAGAATTTATCCAGTCTCCTTCTCGTGTCTGACAGGAAATGTATAACCTGGAGTATAGTGAACAGTCACTCTTAACAGATGATAACAATTGCTTTGCTTGTTACTTGTCCCATACAGGTGGACGACTGAGGTTCCGCATTGTGTTGTTCACTCGAATTCTTTGATCTCTGGTCCAGACACCATCCATCGTTGTAGGGCTTGGGGGTTCTGTGTGAGGCCTTACAGCACCTTCGTCATCCTTCACACAGGCGTTGTTTTGCTCATGGGATAAGTTTGTGGCAATATTTGGAGAATGCATATTCCGTCTTCTTTACCATGAGGTTGCCATGCCGAAATTCATTGTAGGATAGGTGTTTGCAATTACTTCTATTGGAATCCTTACCCAAAATATGTACGTTTAGACACCAAGATTACAATTCTAAGTGAACTAGAAGCTGAGATATTGACAAAGTGTTATTGCGGTCGGCCATTTTGGAAAATGGCTGCCAATTTCGTGTAGATAAGTGTTTGCAATTAGTTGCATTGGAATCCTTACCCAAAATATGTACGTTTAGACACCAAGATTACAATTCTAAGTGAACTAGAAGCTGAGATATTGACAAAGTGTTATTGCGGTCGGCCATTTTGGAAAATGGCTGCCAATTTCGTGTAGATAAGTGTTTGCAATTAGTTGCATTGGAATCCTTACCCAAAATATGTACGTTTAGACACCAAGATTACAATTCTAAGTGAACTAGAAGCTGAGATATTGACAAAGTGTTATTGCGGTCGGCCATTTTGGAAAATGGCTGCCAATTTCGTGTAGATAAGTGTTTGCAATTAGTTGCATTGGAATTCTTGCTCCTAAATATGTATGTTTAGACACCAAGATCACAATTCTAAGTGAACTAGAAGCTGAGATATCGACAAAGTGTTATTGCAGTCGGCCATTTTGGAAAATGGCTGCCAATTTCGTGTAGATAGGTGTCAACGAGTGTCATTCTCAGAAAATGTTGCCCATGTATATCTGTATGAGAAACAGCAGTTAAACCTTTGTCTCAATTTTATTCTTTGCAGTTACCTCCGTCAGACGGTCTATCTGAATATAAGTTGAGGGTGAGAATTATTGCGATTTTATTTGTTAAAATAAACGTCGTTTCTCTTTATCCCGTTCTACTTCTAACGGTTATTTAAGTGAAATAACGACCGATTTGTTCATCTAAGATGCATTTGAAGTTGGAGGTCGTTTTAATGAGTGAAGGCCGTCGTCTCTAAATGCCCGGCGTCGGCGGCGTGATCAATGTCAATGAACTCTGCAACACTTATACTAATGCTTCCACGGTTCACAAAGTGCTTTTACGACTTCTATAGCGCTTCGTTTTATTTGAAAGTATACCGTTTGTTTTAAAGGAATTCTGTCAGTCTGTGTAAATCGGTCCGCATACCAACGATGTCTACCGAAATTGTCCTTCAAATCGTGCCTTGTGTTGACCGGGTGCGACCCGAATCCCCGAAACGAATTTCGGCCGGATCCCCCAAATTGATTTTCTAAGTCCAACCCGAATGAATATAATTAACAAATAAACCTGTGAATAGGCAGTATATCGATCAAGGCCACGCTAGGTCTAGGTCATGTTTACAATTTAACTCTGAATTATGTAGCACCTTTCTAATTACCTGAAGTGTGCCGTTTGAAGACATGCTACAAATCTGCTCTTGTTAAAGTACACATGTATGTTTTGAACCCTATTGACAGGTGATGTCCCTCTTACATTTGTGGGATTTGTTTGTTTGAGTGACCTTGCACTGAGAAACCTTGACTAGTAAAGAATGTATAGACAGATGCACCGAATGTGTTTCCAAATGTGTTATCTGTTTGTAGTCCTAACCCAGACGATTAAAACTAAGAAGGTAAACTTATTTACAAATGAAACGTCATCTATCACACCAGTTAAATTTAATCACAGATAAATAAGTAAAAGGTATATATTATTATTTTATTAGTAAAAGCAGTGAAATAACAGATAATTCTGCTTAGAGATTAAATGTGACTCTATTTACAGATGTAATCTTGTTTACAAATTCCCTGTGCTATTTCCAGATGGAGTGTAACCGTGCCGTGTTCCTTGCCCGTTCTGTCCTGAGAGCTGGCGTGTTGAGCCGGTCATGTCACCATGAGGCGCTCTCGCCTGCTCTTCGTGATAAATACCATCCAAGACTAGGTAAGAGAAACGACAACACGGTAAAAAGAGAAGTTTAGTTTACAAAGGCATTTACCCTCTTGATAGGATCAGGAACGGTTGGCCTAACAGCTGTCGTCTATCAACAGAAATGCAAGGCCTCAGTTTAAGTTTATGCAGGAATTGTTGGCTCTCTTTTCTCATTCTCTGCCCTTGCGGTCGAACGTCCAATGGTGCCTCTCCTCTCCATCACTGATTCCAGCATCTGTCAGGATCTTCCTCTCATTCTAATTTCCTCCATTCTTCCCTCTACAATAGCTCTCATTAGTGAATTGTTACCAATGATCAATAATACATAAATTCCTGACAAAGTGATTTAACAATATGTATTTAATGACTGCGAGAATTCACAAGTTCAGCTGTTAAAGATTTTTATTTAACAGAGTTTCTGCTTTAAGTTGAACTTTAGGTGGAGTCTATGACAATTTTCTTGTGCAGAACAGTTGGTTAGTTTTCTGAAACATGTGGAAGACATTACGTAGCAAGTTTTGTACCTTCCTAATCGTAAAGGTCAGCAAGACTTGAAGCATAATAATTGTGAGATGGAACGATCTTCCATTTCTCATCTCTTTTACGTTGCATACACACCACAGCCTGGCTTCCAGTTTAAATGGTAAGAGTTAAAACTGGCATTTCCAATTATCAGTTATGATTTTGAGATCGTTCAGTGGAACTGATCGTCGACTGATGTCGTCTTTGGTATTATTATGATAACTGTGCTTTTGAAGTCATTAGATTAAATTATTTGACCGTGATTTACTTTTATGTCTCTCTTTTCAAAACGGATCTGGCTTGATCAATTGGTTTCATTATTATTATTATTATTCAGCAGCAATTGTTATTAGATAATTTGTGGACATGGTTAGAGCGTTCTCTCTGTAATGCAGAGAGACTCTCTGCATGAGTTCGATTCTCCTCCCCTCTGAGACACTTACTGTGTAGGGACCTTGAGCAAGTCCTTAACTCACAACTGCTTAGCACCATTGATTGCACAATTGCTTGGCACCATTGACTGAAGCTTTGTCATTAGATAGTGGCGCTTGATGAATACATGATAATAATAATAAATACTTGTGTGGTCACTCACAAACGTGATTGCTTTCAACCCATGTAGCTGTTGATCTCTTAAGACCTAATTTTAGAGATTTTAATTGGCTTCAGGTAACCGTGACATCGTTGGCTATGGCTGGAACGGAATTCCGTACTACATGGATCGTCCTGAGTTCCCCGTTCCTGGCGTTCGATTTGGTGAAAATACGAAAGAGGTGTTGGCCCTGAGAGAGAAGGAGAAAGGAGATTGGAAGGCTATGTCGCTTGATGACAAGAAGAAATGTAATAAAACATTCTACGTTTCTGGTTCTTAGATATTTTGTAAATCTGACAAATTCTTCTCTTCTTTGACCTTTTGTTCAATTGTCATCGCAGAATTTGTATCATGCACTTAACACTTTAACGATGAACTGTATTGGTTTCACCATCGCCTTTAGTACACTCATCATTAAAGTGTTGAGGCGAAACTAATCAGAGGCTGTCTAGAAGTAATGGCACAACCCGCAATCTGATTAAATAGTTTACAAGCCCTTCTTTACGATCTTTAAGTTCTTGAATTTTAGAATGTTTTTGTTATATGCTGCATTTATCAGTAACAAATCATTCTGTAGTATTTTATAGTATTGTTTTCATCTGATTTGCTTGTTACTTGGTAAACCAGTTCTATGACTGACTGTTGATAAACCAGTTCTATGACTAGCTGTTGATAAACCAGTTCTATGACTAGCTGTTGATAAATCTGTTCTTTGACTGGCTGTTGATAAACCAGTTCTATGACTAGCTGTTGATAAACCAGTTCTATGACTGACTGTTGATAACCAGTTCTATGACTGACTGTTGATAAAGCAGTTCTTTGACTGACTATTGAACCTATACACAGATTGCCTTTACTTGCTCCATTGAATATTTAACGGCTCTTATAGTTGAGTTGGTGGTTTATTTTTCTTGCAAGTGTATCGTGCCAGTTTTCGTATGACGTTTGCCGAGATGAATGCACCAACCGGTGAATGGAAGCCAGTCGTGGCTCTTATAATTCTCGGTATATCGTTAACCGGATGGCTGAGCATTCTGCTCAAAAGATACGGTCAGTACTCGTTGACGCGAGCGTTTCTAAGGCTTTTTTCTGATAAATGCTATTTAATATGTTTTATTTGCATTTACTGTTTGAATTTGTTTATTTTTTAAGTTTTTAGAGTTAAAAGTAATTCAAGGAACTGCTTTGTTGCATGTAAAAAGAATTGGGTTGACTTGTTATTTAAAGTCAAATGACGTCATCTGGTCTGGTTTACGAAACAGACTTTGGCTAAAATCTTGAAATGCCGCTGACCTGTTCATCCTTTCTATTTGCACTCACCCCTCAGTTAAACTGTGTTCGATGTTGCTGGGATTCTGCTGGCAGCGCTTCCAAATGCGGGAGATACCTTGAAGAAATGCTTTATACAATGCAATGCAACTGTATTTGATGTATAGCTTTCCTTCCAGAGTTCAGAATTGCACATACGACAGAGCATAGATGGCGCTGAGCAAGTGTGAGTGAAGGACTTGCTCAAGGTCCCTACACAGTAATTAACCACTCGAGTGGAGGCATGAACCCGTACTCTGCATTACAGGCCATGCGCTCCAACCAATTGGCCACTGCGCCACTGAATTGTAAATGACATCACAAGTTGGGCAAAAACTAAATTGCTGCATTTGTGGATGTTAAAATGTTTGTGCATATGAATAATGTTAAGTGTATGCATGTTTGGATGATAATTTATTGCATTTATCTGTGAATGTTGATGTGTTTGTGTGCAGTGCTACCTGAAATGCCACACACCATAAATAAGGAATGGCAGGAGAAGCAGCTGGAGCTGTTGGTGAAGCAGCGCCAGGGAGCCATACAAGGCATCAGCAGCAAATGGGACTATGAGAACAACCGCTGGAAGTAGACACAATGGACGCGTGCGTGCGACCCCCCTCTGGTGGGCGCCCGGTCTCTCCCACTCTGTTGTCATCCCAAGGCGTAGCATGCAATAGTTTGGTGGTTAAGTGTTTTAGACGAGCGTTTTTTGTTCCAGCATTTGAATGACATTTTAATCGATCTCAGTTCACACAGTGTGACCTGTTAACGCACAACACGTTGATGCGAGAAGCATTCTCTTGTGTCTCTCTGGAAGAATTTTCGTGTAAGAAGCTGATCGCTGATATTGGACTTTGTTGAGTTTGCCATTTGAACTTTTTTTATTGGTCCGTTCAAGTCAAAAATAATCTCAAGAAGTATTACTCGTTCAATTTTTGCATTTTTTACTAAGTCCGTTAGTCTTGTCAGTCTACAGCTTTACACTTGTTTATTTTTAAGTTATTCAGCACTCTAGTTTATTAACAAATACTCTAGTTTATATCTGGGATGAGGACATTACTGCCAAGTATTTGATGACTAGTCAAAAAATGTCAAACGTCATTGACTGTGTGAAGTTAGATCTGACATCAAAGTGTAATCAACATTAAACAACCAAAAGAACTCATGACAGGAACTATCTGCAGATCTTTTTGTACCTTCTCGCTAAGTTTAACTGATTTGTTGTGATGATTAAAATGTCTTGAAGCACTTTACTGTCTGGTATTGCATCAAATTTGCTGATAGAAATTCCTGAATGTCGTTTGTTTCCTGACCCAAGTTCAGTCTACTGTATGTTTTTCCTGTAATTCTATTTGACTGTTTATTGAAATGCTCATGCCCAGCAAAACCATTGTAGAATTTCTCAAGAAGAGGAAACCTTTAGTTAATTTTTGTTCACATGTATGCATAATAATTCGGTTCTGTTTTGAAAAACAACCACTTGACTTTCTATCGATTGGGAATTGGTCTTATTTTGTTCATCAGAACTGCAAAACAGTCACAAATCATTGAAATCAACAGTACTAAAGGATGAATATGTGTATGTTGAATCCTATTTATGTTATGGAATTCACATAAAGTATTTGAATGCTCAGCAATGCAAAATAAAAATAGAGGCTGTGCTTAAAATCCTGTAAAATTGCCTGATTTCAAACTGCAAATAAAAGAAGAGAAAAATTTTGAACATTGTCTTGGCTGTATGAAGTATTTGATCTGGTTGAGTTTTCGTTGAATTTTGCATATTAAGCAAATACATCGTGTCTTTCTCCTGTGGGCGGACATTGAGTGACAGTGTGTTGACGGTGTTGGGTTTATCGCCTTTTTGAAAGTACAGCAACACTAGTCTTCACTTTCTATGCACAGTATATCACAATATCTACATTAATAAGCATCGTTAAAAATATTTTTCCTTTAATTTTTTGTGGAGTAATTGGGCCAAGAAACGGTTACGGTGTTCGAATATCTCTGTTGTAAATGTGCACTTTAACCGAATTCCACCCACTGAACTAGATGCAAGAAACGAAGGCCGACCAAGACCTCACTGGTTAGACGATACAAATGAGGACTTAAAAAGACTTGACTAACATTGAAATATTGCTGTTGTAAATCAGGTGGTTGACCGAATTCCACACGAGTGCACTACATGCAAGATTCGAAAGAAGCGAATGCCAACGAACACTAGTACGCCGGTTAGACAATATAAATGACGAGAAAAGCACCTGAACTAACACTGGGAGTAGCACTGGCCATGACAAATGATCGAGGACAGTGGAGATAATTTATTCGTACCCATCACCGCCACATATCTGGCATAGGGAACTGCTGATGATGAGAGATCCACGAATAAGCGCAGTGTTGCCATTGTGCTGTATTAAATTTGTGCAAATGTGTATTTTTATGTAGCAACAGTATTGGCTCTGCTATCTTTTTAGTGACTTTATCTGGAGAGATCCTTCACAAGAACTTTTTATCGTGTCTGATGTTTAAAAACAGTTGCTATCTGCTTCATTGTAGGATAAATGGCCCTGTCACACTCGTTGGACTGTAAGCTAAACCAGTGAGCCACATTAGAAACAGATCACACATAGGGGTCGACAAGTTCCGTTTCTAATGCTCTAACAACTGTAATCTTGTTTTATCACTTGCTGTGTGATGACAACAAGATTTCCTTCGATTAAACGAATATAGCCTACAATACAATACCACCAAGAACAACCTTGATCTTGTACGAGAAAATTCTAACGCTAACCTAGACTCAAGTGGTACTATCTATTAAGCCTATTTTGCGGAATTATCTAAAACACCGACTTCAAACGCCTTGTCACTGGTAGTAAGAGGTATTTTCCGCTCTAGTAAAGTAGCCTTACGTATCGATGTTCACTAGGCCTATGTGTTGAGCGCTTCTGAGATAATAGTAGGGCTTTATAAATGTCTTGTTACATTACATACGTGTACATTACAGTAAAAGTTAAACGCTTATTTGAAACGAAGGACACCAGACTTTTTGACACGTAATTCACGCGTTGAGTTATATAACTTATAAGATAAAGAGGTCGTTGGTTGAAGTGGCCTAGCCTAATTAATTAGCAGGTCCAATTGTTAATTAATGAGCGAAATTCCGAGAACATCTGACGAAGAGATTAAGCGAGATATTCCGGAAGTTAATGAAGTGACATTAGAATCATTTACTATAAATTGAATCTGAAATCAATCTCCTTTTGTCAGACGTGTCGTTATCGCAATATCAGCGAGTACAGTAGCCTAACATCGAGTTGATCAGTTTGAAGTGCAGCAAAACTTTGAACCTTCGCAGTCGTTTGACGGTGATTTATTTATGGCCGTGACGTCTATTATCTCCCGTACGTGTTAGATTAGCCTAAGTGTCAAACGAAGTGAGTCGATCATCTTAAGCTTGTTACCGAGGGGGTAACAGGCTCTTCAATTCAAACACATAGGCCTAACGAATCTAAGAATTAGGCCTAAAATTGTTAAAGAAATCTTCAGTAGCCTATTATAATAAGGAAAAACTTCATCGACGGATCTGTGGTCGTAGAAGTCAGAATCCAGTAAACACATGTGCACCGTCCTTGATTATATAGTCGCATAATCTCGTACAGAAGAAAAAGGCGTCTTTTAAATAAGAATTGTAACTGTTTTTCTATCTACTAATATTATATAATTAAATGCTGCACGTAGGCCTGGCCTACGTGACAGATTGTTGCAGTGCAATGGTACGTTAGTCCCATTGAATCAATGCTTCAAAGTAGCCTACAATTAATTGGTCCTTGTACAAAATCTTTATTTGATGCTTAGAAAAATCTAGATTAATTATACCGTCAATTTATATTAGGCCTACCATAGTCTTACGTGATAAATTCTCCAATAATTTATCTGGATGTCAAATGGCTCATGATCTGGCACAAAATTGTTCCTCTTCTTATCTTCTTATACTATAATTCTTAAAGTTTGTCCTTCCGTATGTATGTATGTATGTTTGCAATGCATCGCTGTACGTCCGGCTAAAGGCTCCGAAACGGAACGGTTTAGCGAGTTGAAAAAATTTACAAAGCATTATTACGCAACGTCTAGGTCAACGCGACTATTTTCAGTTCGCAATTTTATTTAAACGCCGATATATGGCCATTTTAAATTTAACTTTTCAGCGAGCTTATTTCAATACCGCCCATAGTAAGGCCATTTGTTCACGTCACGCATGCTTAATAAGCAATCTTACGTCAGACGGAGCATCTAGCAATTAACCAATCAGAAGTCGCCACGGGCGAATTTCTAGGTCAGCGCAACCATTTACAGATTTGGTGACCTAATTACACTAAGCTCACATTTTTCGCAACCACGGCCATTGCCGATTTTCTAGGTCAAAGCAACTCGAAACTTACTTTAGCTATTCGAATTTCTATCTCATCCCAATTACTTTCAGCTCATAATTTGCTTTCAATTCCGATTTATGGACATTATAAGCATGCCCATTTGTCCACGTCACTAAAATTAATATGCAATCTTAAATTACGTCACGCGGCTAAATATGCAATCTTACGTCACGCTGGCCAACGGCAAATAATACGCCTATTATAATTTAGAAATAACCATAATTAATAGTACGGGGAACAAAATAATACGCCTATTTCAGGTAGAGATAAACCGTAAAGAACGAGAAACAAAATAATAATATTGCACGTAGGCGTGGCCTACGTGACAGATTGTTGCAGTGCAATGGTTATAATCAACATTGAATCATGCCTCAAATATAGGCCTCCAATTAATTATTGGTCCTTGTACAAAATCTTTATTTGAAGCCCATCAGAAAAATATAGATTAATTATACCGTCAATTTATATTACCATAGTCCTACGTGATAAATTACTCCAATAATTTATCCGGATGTCAAATGGCTCATGATCTGGCAAAAATTGTTCCTCTTCTAATCTATAAACCTGACAGGCCTGCTTCAATACGCTTTATTCTATATCCTATGAAGAAAACGCTACGATTAATTTTAGCCTATATAGGCCCTAGCTTCTTTTGCATTAATAGCCTACTCGGCACGGATTCACCAGGAATAAGCCGACTGTCTATAATAGCTCTATTTAGTTATTCCTGGACGACGAGGAAAGCGGATAATTATTAGGCTACTATGAAATGACTTCATTAACTTTGTTCCACACAATGCTGCATGGTAACAAATCCCTCCTCCCGCCATTAACTTTGTTCCACCAATGCCAATCCCTCCTCCCCGCCCTGCCCCACCCTTTACCCCTTCCCGTCTCCCTTCCCGTCTCCCTCAAATTGCTCTGTTATGTCGCAAAATATATTTTAAAACAGAGCCAAAAGTGGTGCGGACTGTCGCTAGGCCTACAACTTTTAAAAGTGGTGGTGCCATGGTGGTGACGGAACAGCACGGCCGTCACCAGGGCTGCAAAAGTTTTTGACCTTCGTAGTGGATCCGTTCACGCCCCGGACGTGAGCGGAATCCAAGCAACTACATTCACGCCCGTCACATTATTGGCTAAAGCATGTCACGTGAACTTGCTAACTTCCCTTAGGATTTTCAAATGGCGGACATCTTGAGTGTCGTTTAGGGTCAAGTTCGGCGTCGTGAAGGTCGGTTAGGGTCAGGTCGGTTAGTTAGGCGCCGTGAAGGTCGGTTAAGGTCAGGGTTAGGGTTTGTGTCGTCATTACAAAATATAGTCACTAACAATCATCGACCGCTTTCGGGAGTGTTTATCGGTCGGCTCCTTTCACGGCCACAAAATCATGTGACATGCATTGACCAATTGCGTAGCGGGCGTGATTCGAGTCCTGTGTATACAGTGACGTCGGGCGTGACTGTATCCACGACCTTGTTTCTTTAAAGCCCAAAAAACAATAAACCACAAATTTTGTTTTTTTGGGGTTAAAAAAATAAATTTATAAATTATAAATGCCAAAATGGCGTCTATTCAACTCTCTTGGCAACTGTTGTAACGTCTTTGTTATTTTTGTTACATGACATTCTACGGTTCTACTGTTCAAGTTAATTTCATTTATAGGAGCTACATTAATAATATTTGAACGGTAGGCCTACCGCATTAATGCCATTTTTATGCTTTTATGATAAGAAATAGGGAAATCTTAAAAAAAACTGTTCATTTGGAAAAATTTGGTTTTTTGCACCTCTAGTATTAGCACAGTATGCTATTAAAACGCCTGTGACTAACTTAGTACTAATAATTATCGTAAACTAATGAAATCGCATCATATAAAGCGCCGGTGAATAAGCTGGTCACCTGACGCGGCTTTTGAACAGCACTGAGAAATTGCGAAGAGTAACATTACTACATTTAATTAATTTAATTTAGTTTGTCGACCGGATTGTTTAAAAAAAATTATTATTATTAAATATTATTTTACAGCCGTAGAGTCCAAAATCTTGTTTTATCCGTCGTCGCCGTCTCTTGTTTTTCCTGAGTTCGGCGCATGTTCTGATTATTCTGAGAGGTGGATCTGCGCCACCTGGCGGTCGACGGAAAAGTCGCTCGAAGGCGACAGAGACACACAGAGAGAGAGAGAGAGAGAGAGAGAGAGAGAGAGAGAGAGAGAGAGAGAGAGAGAGAGAGGTGTGTGTGTATGTGTGTATGTATAAATGTGTGAAATGTTTATGTTTCAAGTATTGCAACCGTCGTCGTTCGTCGTCTTCTTTTTCAAGTACTTATTATTAGGCGAAGAAGATCTGCTAAACGGTCTCTAATTCGACACCGTTTATAAATAGGAGGAGGGCGACTGGATGGATGGATGGATGGATGGATGTGTGGAAAATAATCATCCGTCGCTCCTCCTCGAAGTAGTTTAAGTGCTGTTAAGATTAGAATTCTGACGATTTTCAGATTATATTTAACTGTTTGGTCGGCCTACTGCGAGGGTCGCCCGCCGTGCCTTTTATCAGCTCCTCCTTTGGTGACAAAGTGTTGTTATGTCGGCGCCTGGCCCAGGCCCTGGCTTTGGCCCTGGTGGTCGTGGCCCTGCTGCATGTGTCCGTCGTCCGTCGTGTCTCTTTATAAATGCTGGCCCCATATGTTAGTCGTGCATGAGTCGGCCATGCAGGTGGATCGGATGCTTTCGTTAGAAAGGTTTCTCTACGATCGGAATTACTTCGAATGACCGATGATCGCCGCCGGTCCTTTTCATTCACTCGCCATGTGGACGACCGAAGATAGCGCAGATGGTGATGACGATGGTCGACTCTGAAATGCGTTGGCCGAACCATTTCCCGTGGAAATAAAGGACGGTTTGGGCTCCACTTCGGCTGCACTGTCTGCCTGGGATGCCTCCTTGACAGAGGATTTCCTCTTTGAACTGAAACTGGAATCAAAATGAAAGCGATTTGTTTTGTGTGTGGAAGTAAGGGTGCCAACAGCATTCTCCATGTCAAACCTCGAGGTAAAGGTGCCTACTTCTCGTTTCTCGAAAGTCACGATCCACCGAAGGGTGCGAAACTGCCAAATGGCGAAGGTGTCGTCAGCGCCTGTTTGGTTTGCTATGCATTTCTAAACCAACAATGGGATTCGTTTGAGAGGAGTAAGACGCCGCTCGTCAAGAGACTCTACTGGTTGAAACGCGTCGATAACCGTTCATTCACAGGAGCAGAGCTGAACGTACAAGGGGAGTACGTGGCACAGATCATGGGGGTCCAATACAACTGTGGTATGTCTGGTAACATCAGTCCCTTCGACTACGGAAGCCACACGGGCATCTCGTGCAGCATCAAGGATGCCCTTCCGTCTCCATCCAACGACTCCAATCTCTCGCCATCCATTGACAATCCGGTGGAAAGAGGAGAACTGAACGGCGTCCTTGATCTGTCTGTCTCACCAAAGAAGCCAAAAGCTCACTCGAGAAGGTCGCAGAAAAGCGAGGACGTGAGCGTTGCCAACGCTTCGAAAGCACTTGGTACGAGTGGCTCAAAAGTGCTCAGTACAAACAGTTCAAAGACGCTGAGCTGTGATTCAGTTAGCAACACTAAGCAGAAGAATGTTTCCATCGTTTGTTACGTCTGTTGCAAGACATGTCCAGCGTCTCTCGCTCGGTTCGTCTATGCCATCAAATATTCTGACGATGAACCGTACTTTCCGTTCATTCTTGGATTGGCAGAACCGTCCGGTGCAATGGCTCTGACGAAGAATGGCGTGACACAGGTCTGTAGCGAGTGTCGCAAGACTCTGAGTCGTCAGTGGCGGATCTTCGAGTCGAGGAAAGTTGCCGAGATGGATCGCGTCTACAAGATCAACGATGCTCCGATCGTCGTGGAAAAGACGACCAAGGAGAATGGAGATGGTGGAGATGCGAGCGTTGCTGCCCGGAACGGAGGAAGTGCGTGCTACCTTTGTGGCGAAATAACATTGCTCAGCTCGATGTATACGTTGAAGACTCGGGAAGAGGAAGCGGAGGTCGAGACGAGTCGTATCGTTTTGCCTTTCATAGAGAAGCTCAAGTGTCCTCTTGGGGCACGTCCTATCGACAGCCGAGGGATCGTGCTCGTCTGCGGTCTCTGCCATGACCACATCCGCAACCAGTGGCAGAAGTTCGAAGAGAACAACGTCCCGGTGGACAGGCGAGAATACATGCTCAGACCTTTTCTGAACGCAAACAATTCTCTTGCGTTTCCTGCAAACATCGAGAGGATCAATCCAATGGAGTCCATGGCAACGGAGAAGAAGAACTTGCGAAGAACACAGTTTCTCAGAGATGGTGAGACTCCGTCCAATGCGGGGAAGGAATTCGTTGAGTTTGCCAAAGATCCGTTGCATCCATTTCTGTTGGATCGGTGTGTATCCGACGGAAGTAGGAGGACAATCGCTGCATTTCCAGCAGACGCAGCCTCATTTCGAATGCCTTTTCCATCTCCCCTTCTTCTGAAAATGGACTGCAACAAAAACATGATGACCAAAACAGATTTTACGACTCCCGCTGAGGCTTTCACGTGTAACGGACACAATTCCTCTGCAAAGGAACCGAATCAGTTTAAAAGCGATAACATCATCCACACTCGTTGCTTTCTGTGCAGTTCCAAGTGCAAGAAACTGAGAAGCAGCTGGAAAAGTTGTTTCGTCTCCATCTATGATCGACCGGATGTTGCTCGAAGTTCTGAAGACAGCAAGACTTGTTTTGTTCGTCCGTTCTTTCCGTTCCTTTCCACTGTAACTCCCTCTGCTGGAGTTGAGGTCATTTCGGATGATGGGCGCTTTGACGTCTGTTATGTCTGCTATCATAACCTCATTGGTCAGTGGTTTGCCTTCGAAAAGTCCAAGGACCTGGAGGAGCAGAATCGGTGGCTGAGGAAATACCGTTTCCGTTGCTTCCTCTGCTCCGTTTGCAAGCAGAGCTCCGAGCGACAGAAGATGGAGATTGTGATGGTGGAAGAGTCTCCTCTCGTTCTTGGCAGCGCTGATGGGTTGGTGTCAATTGAAGGCAGTGACTGTGGTCTCGTCTGTACGTCCTGCCTGGAGAGACTCCGACTCAATGGAGAACAAAATGGAAGGAAAAGTGGGAAGACATTGAAACGGTCATCGGGAGTCAAGTGGCCGAAGACAATCGGGGAATTGGCAAAAGTAAGTTTCTCATCATTTGATCAATTATTATGCAGAGTTAAAACCACTTTGTGCAATTACTGAAGTATTATTGTTATTGTGCATTTATTGAGTGCCATTATCTAATGACAAAGCATCAGTTGATTGAACTGAGCAATTGTGAGTGAAGGACTTTGCTCAAGGTCCATACACAGTAACCATCTCAGGGGAGGAGGATGGAACCTGTAGGTATTGCCAGTTAGATACTTTTCAGACATAATTCCCTTTCTAATCATTAAATGCTACTCTCACCAGTTACTAAACCACGTGGTGCATTTTCCAGCTGTATATTTACTTGCCTTACTTTAGTGGTTTACTGAATTAGTGGCTTAATGACTCAGTGGCTTAATGACCTAGTGGCTTAATGACTTAGTGGCTTAATGACTTACAGACTCAGTGACTTACAGACTTAATGACTCAGTGGCTTAATGACTCAGTGGCTTAATGACCTAGTGGCTTAATGACTTAGTGGCTTAATGACTTACAGACTCAGTGACTTAATGACTTAATGACTCAGTGGCTTAATGACTTAGTGGCTTAATGATTTAGTGGCTTAATGATTTAGTGGCTTAATGACTTAACGACTCAGTGACTTAGTGGCTTAATGACTTAATGGCTTAATGACTCAGTGGCTTAATGATTTAGTGGCTTAATGACTTAGTGGCTTAATGATTTAGTGGCTTAATGACTTAGTGGCTTAATGATTTCTGTTTCTGTTGTTTCTGTGTGATCTGAAGTTGAATGTGAATTTAAAACATAAAGAAGAGATGAACACATTTCAGTCACAGAACACTTATCTCTGCATGTTCCCTCTTGTTCTGTCTCTGTCTGTCTGTCTGTCTGTCTGTCTGTGTATTTGTCTCTTTGTGTCTCTCCCTCTCTGTTTAGTCAATTTGTCTGACTTCACATTTGAATTTAATAATTGTTTTCCTCTCATGTTTAACTCTTACTTTTATAACTGTTCATCTGTCCAAGTTTCTCGCCTGTTTCCCTGTGCTTCCTTCTTCATCCGTCCGTCTTTCTGTCTGTCTCTCTGTGTGTCTGTTTGTCTCCGTTCCTGTCTGTGTCTGTCTGTCTGTGTGTCTGTCTGTCTATCTGTCTTATCTATCTGTGTATCACTTTGTTCATAGTGATGTTGACTGATGAGTTTGCCAGTTTTTGTCTCTCTGTCTCTCGTGATGAGGTTGTCCTGTCTGTGTCTCTCTCTGTTTCTCTGTCTCTCTTAGTCTCTGTCTGTGTCTGTCTTTCTGTCCGATCAGTCGGTGGGTGTGGGGGGTGGGGGTGGGGGTCGGTGTCCGTTCAGACCTGTTAAGAGTCTTCTCTAATTGACGAATCAAGTGTCTTTTGACAATTTCTTATCGGCTCCCTTCTTAATCCGTCAATTAATTATTTCATTAATTCTGATTTTCAGTTGGCCTTCGATATCAGCCGCCGCTGAGTTTTTGTAAATTGTACGTTTGACGTGTGACATATGGTTAGCTATGTAGCTGGCCACAGTGGCCAGTCAACTGGTTGGCTGGTTAGAGGTGTCATTAAGGTGCTATATGCAGTTGCTATAACAACATGGGTGACTGGTTGGCTGGTTAGTTGGGAACTGAATGTCTGGCTGACTGACTGAGTCACTGGGTAACTGACTGGCTTACTTACTTACTTACTTACTGCCTGGTTAACTGGTTGAAGACTTTGGATGTTGGAAAATTCCCCCTCCACTTTGTGGATGTGAACCCTGGTCTTTTGGTTGGTGGACCTGGATTTGGATGCCCCTTCCTCCCTCCCTCTCTCTGTTTGTTCTGCTCAGTAGCTTTGTCATTACGTTCTCCATTTTAAACTGACTTCTTTTAAATAGCTTCTTCACCAAATTGATCTTCTGGATGTTGATTTGATCATGGTTTGGTATTTGATGTGCCATCTGTTGATGCTTTGTGCATTAGACACTGGCAGAATATAAATTACTGATTACTATGAATGATGTCATCCCTTCTGGGTCACCTCCTGGGTAACCGCTATCAATGTAAGCTACTAAATATACTGCCATAACTGTTGTATGTTAGTTATAAGAAATAAATTGATTGATTGATTGATTGATTGATTGATGAAAGACACATGGTAGCAATTAATGGTTGACTGACCCTTGAATAAATAATATTTGGCTGATTGATTATGATAATCTCCACTCAGATGTGATTGAATCCCTTCTTTCATTTCTACTTCTACTGCTACAGTATGAGAAGGGACTTTATCCCATGAATGGGAAGATCACAGACTATTCTCATTCAGAATTTTCTGATTAGGGCTGCAACCTGGGTTGGTTCTTCTTTACCCAATTCGCATGCCTTAATTGTTTCTGGGGGCGCTCTGATTGCGACCCGAGCGAGACTTAGAGCGTGATCTGTGTTGGTGCTGTTGGCTAGGACGAAGAGAGGCTTTGGATCCTAATGGATGTGTCTTGTTGTGTGGAGCAGTTGGAAGTCGTTCCCGGCTAATGATGGAGCAGCAGGATCTGTCAAGCCATGGGGCAGCGGGCGAGCCGTCTTGTGACGCCGCCGCAGTTAGTCAGTGTCGCTTGTTGGAGCAACTCTTCTATCTGTCTGTCTGTGTATGTCTGTGTGTGTCTGTCTGTGTCTGTCTATCTGTGTATCTGTTTCTGTGTGTCTGTCTGTCTCTCACCTGTGTGAATGTGCGCAGGTGTTGAAAGTGATTGTCCGTCGCCGATTTATTGATTGGGTCCGTCGTGCGGAAACGATTGGCTGATGGAGGAGCTGCTGCTGCTGCAGTTGCTGCTGCTGTGGTGGTGGTGGTGGTGGTGGGTGGTGGAGTGGTGGTGTTATTCCAAAGCAGGTGACGACTTGAAGAGAGAGACAGACGGACAGACAGAGAGAGGCAGAGAAGAGACACACATACAGGGAGACAGACAGAAACACAGAGAGACAGAGTCTGCATCGAATGGGTTGTGTACTCAATCCAATCGTCGCCTGTTAGTAACCCAGCTGTGTGTGTGTGTGTCTCTCTCTGTCTGTCTCTGTTCGTCTGACTATCTGTTTGTCTGTCTATCTGTGTGTCTGTCTGTCTGTCTGTGTTGTGGTCATTGTTCGTCGATAGATGTCCTTCCTTCCTTCCTTCCTTCCTTCCATTCTTCTTTTCTTGCAGCTGTGCATGGTCTGTTTATCTAAGAGGCATTGTAAAACTCTCAATAATAAGACGTCTCTTTTCTCTCTCTCTCTCTCTCTCTCTCTCTCTCTCTCTCTCTCTCTCTCTCTCTCTCTCTCTGTCTGTCTCTCTCTCTCTCTCTCTCTCTCTCTCTTTCTGCGTCACTCTGTGTCTGTCTTTCTCTGTGGGTCAGTTATGACTATTTCGGTGTTATTACTTCTGTCTGTAATTACATCTCTGTCTGTCTATCTGTCTGTGTATTTGTATTTGTGTGTGTGTGTCTGTGTCTGTCCGTTTGTTGTCTTTTACAGAGATTTCTTAGAGCTGAGCAGATTCGTCGGCTTCTGTTGAAGCGAGGGACGATGCCCTGGTTGCGACGTTCAGAGACACAGACACAGACAGACACACAGAAGGGAGAGAGACAGAGACAGAGACTGATATAGAGAGGGTGCACCGTTGTTCGTCACCTGTCCCTCCTCGTGCAGTCGAGGGAGAGACGGTGGACCGACCCTCCTCAACCGTTGCTTGTCGTAGTTTGCAATGTCTCTCTTGTCTTCTTCCTATACGGTTGAATGCGCAGTCACACACCTGTGTGGTGTAGAGCATTATCTCGCCTCCGTCCGTCTGTTGGTGCGTGCGTGCGCCGACGGCAGCAGCAGTGGCGAGGGTAGAGCACCTGTCTCTGTGGGGCCTACGACCCCCCTCTCCCCTTCCTCCCCTTCCTCCTCTTCCTCTTCTTAGATATTGATCTAGGTCTGGCTAGCAGGGGCCATTGTGGTCGTCGTCGGGTGGCGCTCGGGCATATGTCGGAGGGCAGCGAGGGTCTGCTGAGGGAGGCAGCGAGGGTCTGGTGGGAGGGTGGGTGTGAGGCAGGGAGGGTCGGATCAATTGAAGATCATTAGACCTGTCGGGTAAATAGACCCAGGTGACTAAGACACCTGACATCTGTACTCGATCGACTCCATACAACTACACCTGTGTCTGTCTCTCTCTGTGCCTGTCTCTCTCTGTGCCTGTCTCTCTGCCTGTGTCTGCCTGTCTCTGTCTGTGATTCTGTCGGTCGATCTGTCTCGCTTTGTCTTATTTCTGTGGCGATCTGGACAATCTCCTTAGCCTCGGTCCGTACGTACTCTGTGATTGTGCCCTGCCAGCCTACTCCGTCAATCCTTGAAAGGCAGTTTCCATGTGTGTGTACGCGCACGTGATATATACATATATATATATATTTATATTTATATTTATACATACATATGTACACACTGACGTACATGCATATGAACCGCTGTTCAATTAGACTATTTCTGCATTTAATTGATAAACCTTAATTACATTTTTTTGTTGGTTGTGTTAGCTTGTTAATGTCGTTAATGTATAGACTTAAGACTTGTTGACGACGTTGACGTCATTCGGTTCTGAAGTTAAGACTTGTTGTCGTTCACTTGTAAAATTAAATTTACAATGAACGAATGGTCGTCGGCCAGATAGAACAAAATCCATCGATGATACACTGCGCGGACTTAGACACGTTCCAAATGTTGTGCCAAAAATGGAGAGCTACAGCTATGAGACACAATTGATGCACTCTTAGCCTTATGGTTACTTTGGCGTTGCTTATTACAATTTTGGACAAATTTGGGACGACCAGTATAATAAACTTTTCCAGTGGAAAAAAATATCATTATATCCTAGCTTGGGGATTATGTCCGTCTACCTGGTCTACCATATATAGACAGACATAGACACAGACAGAGAGAGAGAGAGAGAGAGAGAGAGAGAGAGAGAGAGAGAGAGAGAGAGAGAGAGAGAGAGAGAGAGAGCGAGCTTGTAATTTGGAAAGCTTTTATTGACAAAACATATGTTGACCGGTTGGCATCATCGGGCGCCGTCGAAGAAAAGGACGAAGACGGATGATGATGGAGGGAGAGAGGGAGGGAGACCCCGAGGAGAGGGAAGAGCAGAGGAAGGAGGAGGTGGAATGGCAGCTGGGAGGATGGAGGGAGGGAGGGCAGCTGTCGTCGATTTATTGGTCGGCTTCCGTTCTGTGTGTTTGTATGGTTCGATAAAATCACCGACGGATCTGTCGCCGCCATTGCACCTTCTTCTTCTGCTTCTTCTTCTTCTTCTTCTTCTGCCTGGGAGAGGCGGGGGGCAGAGGCAGTGACCGCTTCAGGTAGATGGACGTAATTCCCCAGGAGGCTAGGGCTTAATCCCCCCAACCTCAGCCAAGTAAATTGGATAAAACTTAAACATTATATCCAATAACATCTATAAGAATATTTTTTGATTCCACTGGAGAAGTTTATTATACTATAGTCGTCCCAAATTTGTCCAAAATTGTTACAAGCAACGCCAAAGTACCAATTAGCCTACGATTGCATCAAGTGTGTTTCATAGCTGTACTGTCCATTTCGGGCACAACATTTTAAATGAGTCCAAGTCCGAGCAGCGTGTCATCGATGGATTTTGTTCCATCTGGCCGGCGACCATTCGTTCATTGTAAATTTAATTTTAGAAGTGAACGACATTAACAAGGCTTAAGTACTTAAGACCTAAACGACAAATGACACCAACAAGTCTTAAGTTTAGAACTGAACGACATTAACAGGTGGTATAGGCCTAAGTCTATTCCTGAAGGACATTAACAAGCTGCACGATACAAAGAACGAAAACTGGGCAATTCAGGTTTATCAATTCAATGCAGAAATAGCGTAATTGCACAGAGGGAGATTATGTCCTTCGCAAAATCTGGTGATTATGTCCGGGGGAGGATTATGTCTTGCAACCAAGGGAACCAGCTGTGTAATTGTAATTTGTTAAACATTTAAAAGTGCCACTTAGAGATTCAGAGGCGCTCCCGACCCCAAGTGTCAGTGCTGTCACTAACAAATAAGATGGTCTTCAGGCGTTTCCGAAAAATGGAAAGAGGAAGGCTGAGGAGCTCAAGGTTCCTGCGAAAAATGGTTCCAGCTGGAGGGACCGACATATTCAAAGGAGCTTAGTCAAAAGTCAAAAGAAAATCGATTGGCGAGGAGTGTAGAAATCGGTTCCATGTCCAGATCGAAAGGGTCAGCCTCTCTTTGTCCCTTGGTAATTCTGTCTATGTCTCTCTGTCTGTCTGTGTATTTGTCTGTCTATCTGTTTGTCTCTCTCTCTGCGGACTTTATTTCTGACAAACTGCTTCCGTCTATATGCTCTCTCTCTCTCTCTCTCTCTCTCTCTCTCTCTCTCTCTCTCTCTCTCTGTTTGTCTCTCTCTGTTTGTCTCTCTCTGTTTGTCTCTCTCTGTCTCTTCCTGGCTCTGTTTTCATTCATTCCTCGGGTTACATCTGAAGCGACTTCTGTCACTTTCTTGCTCTTGGTTTCTGGCTCAGATGGCGACCTTTTGACGACGACCTTTGTCCTCTGCCCCCTCTGAGGTCACGACCCCCTAAGGCTCCTCCGATTTATCCATCGGATGGATCTGCGAGGAAGAAGGGAGGGAAAGAGGGAGGGAGGGAGGACCGGTCATGGACCACGTGGTCTATATGGCAGAGACAGACGGAGAGAGACAGGCGGAGAGAGACAGGCGGAGGTATAGAGACAGACGGAGAGAGACAGCCGGAGGTATAGAGAGAGGCAGAGAGGGAAGGGTAGCAAGAGATAGTATGGAAAGGGTGAGGAGGGAGGTGTTGTGGACGGCGTCGGTCTCTTTTGCCCCCCCAACCCCCACCCGCATTGAACTTCTTCTATTAACATCTGATCTCTCGAATGGGCCTATGTGCCGCCCACTCAAGGCCCTCGGGCTGTTGGTCCATAGAAGCCAGTGCGAATCTAAGAAACTGGGTCAGGTCATTTGATGCCAGGCAGACAAAGACACAGGCACGCACAGATAACGAGAGATAGACAGACAGACAGAGAGGGAGACTGACCAAGACTGACAGTCGTAGGGAGGGAGGGAGGGGCTTGTGAAATGGAAAACGGTTCTTTCGTTGTCCCAGTGGATCATACTAAGTATAGGCGTTGATTGAAAATGGGATGAGATGGTCATGGAACCTCAGAATGGATGGAGTTGCACAGCCACAGATGGACAGTTACCACTTGAACGACCCATTTGTAGACAGCCTTCCCAATCCTTTATCAACTTACCATACCTTTGCCGATCTTACCTCTCACCTCTGGCCTCGTCTGAGGAACGAATTTCAAGGCAGCGTTCACTTGAACGAATTTCTTCGAGTTGGCAAGACTGTCATTTTTGAAACTACTTATTGGTAACAACAACAACAAATTCTAGGGGAGAAAGAAATTGACGGAGAGATAGAGAGACATACAGAGATTGAGAAATAGACAGACAGAAACACGCACATAGAGAGGTGGACAGACAGAGAAGGAGAGACAGAGACAGACAGATAGCCAGATATATTGAGAGAAAGAGCGAAGGGGAGTGGAAAGAGGAAGTAGAGAGAAAGATGGGGGGAGAGACATAGAGAGAGAGGGGGTGAAATTAAGACAGACAGAAATTGAGGGTTAATAGGTGGGAAAGAGGGGAGAGAGACACAGACAGACAGACAGAGACAAACACTTCGTACTGCGTCCACTTGAGAAATCTCTTGAGACAGTTTAATCTTCTTCTCCTACTATCTCTCTCTTATAAAAAAAACCTTCGTCCGATCTCTCGTCTTCTTCGTTCGCAAGGTCTCAGTCGGACGAAGCACAGACTGGGGAACGGACAACCCTAATGGACACGACCCCCAGGAGGACATTTCCCCCTCGGACATTTCCCCTCGGACGTTTCCCCCCGATTTCGACTAGGACATTTCCCCCCGGACATTTCCCCCCTTCTGTACATACCTCCTCAATTGTCCATACAAGTCAAGCCCTGAATCGAAGTCAAGTGCGAAGTTAGATATATCGAAACCGGAGCTTTAGATCAAAACATCAGACCGCTGAATGTTTATTTTAGGTTTCGACTCTAACCGACAATTGAGGTAGGCCTACAGGGTAAACTTGCGCTTTAGGGGTCCCGAATAATGACAACGATATTCGAGGGGAGTATGTATTATAATCAGCCTATTTCAATGGAAGAAGTTTAGGACTAATGGCGTCGTGAGGGTCGGTTAGGGTCAGGTTAAGCGTCGTGAGGGTCGGTTAGGGTCAGGTTAAGCGTCGTGAGGGTCGGTTAGGGTCAGGTTAAGCGTCGTGAGGGTCGGTTAGGGTCAGGGTTAGGGTTTGTGTTGTCATTAGAAAATCTTCAAAATCGGGACCCCTAAAAGGGGAAATGTCCTAGGGGGGGAAACGTTCGTCCGATCTCTCGTCTTCTTCGTGTCGCAAGGGGAAATGTCGGACGAATGCACAGACTAACCCTAATCACCACGACCACCAGGAGGAGGAGGTGACAAGACAGATGCCACCCACCCACCCATCCTCCTCCTCCTCCTCCGTGTCACTCTCCCTGTCCTCCTCTCTGCCTATTCGTCTGGCTCTGTTTGTCATTGTGAGTGGGGGTCTGGTGGTTTATCCGTTTCCGATCTCAGTTGAGGTGTCGCAATTATCCGCCAAGTTGTCGTCTCCGTTGGAATAGCCGCCGTCTGGTTAACGTGTTACACTGATCTGTGGTGCATATCCCGACCCCGGCTCCACTCAGTGCCTCTTAGCGAACTGGGCTGTATTGACAGACCGTACTGTCCGTGGGAAGATGAGACGGCCAGGGATAGGACGGGCCACCAGTACTCACTTGCATGCCGAGGCTAAGAAAATGAAGTCGCTAGCACATCATACCTAGCTACCGCTCAGGATATTGCTCATTTCCTTCTGTGCATGCTGCTCTCGTCTTTAGAATTTAAGGCCAATCAAATCAATAGATTATGATAATGATGACGACGGCGTAGATCTAGATAAAGAAAAGAATATTCTGAAATTATTCCAATAATTGCTATCCGCATTTTGGTCCACAGATATCGTAGTAAACATACATTATAATTATCTGTTGAGCTGATCAAGACAATCAAATATTCTCAAATTACACATACTATCCTAAATGCAAAAGGATAAAGATTGATATTGATAATGATGAAGACTTGATCTTCTGTCAAGACTGATCTTTGGATGTTGACCTCATTACGGATTATTTTATTGCGCCATCGGTTGATGTCTTGTGGCGCTATAGAAGTTGCATTTGCAATTAATTGTGAAAAGAAGAATGTGATATACGGGAGAGTGAGAAAGAGAATAAGAGAGAGAGAGGCAGTTCGGAGGAGATAGAAGAAGGGGCAGAGACATGAATACGGAGAGATGGAAAGAGACAAAGAAACAGACGGAAGAAGAGGTAAACAGACGGAGTGAGAGAGAGAGACAGCGAGAGAGAGAGAGAGACACACACACACAGAGGCAGAGATAGAAAAGGACAAAGAGACAGAGAGAGAAAGAAAGACGGGTAAAGAAAAGGACATTGCGAATATCGCTGTGTGCATTTGTAAGTGGGGTGGGTGTGGGGTGGTGGGTCGGTGGTTGCAGCTGTTTTCTCATTCCGTTAGTCCTGTCAGAGTAAATTAAATCCCTTCTTCTTCGGTCGCTTTATAAGCAGTCCATTCAGATCGACCACCACCCACCACCCACCACCAGAAGGAGCAGCAGCAGCAGTGGAGGAGAGGACGGATGAGGCAGAAGCACAGGTGACAGGAGGAGAGGAACAGGTGGCTGAGTTGCATCCCTTACAAATGATTGGCATTAGCATAGCATCAGGTGCTAACTGCTCTTCCCACTCATACCTCTGACCCCTTCTTCCTTATTCCTTCTTCCTCTCATCTCTCCTCCTCCTCCTCCTTCTCCTATACCTCCTCATGATCACTGCTGTTTGTCATCATTTGAAGAAGAACGAGTTATAATGATCATGATCAGTTCTCTCGATCATCATGTGAAGAAGTATGAGTTAAAATGAACGAGTTGATCCATGATCAGTTCTCTCGATCATCATTCGATCATTGTTTGTTCATCGTATGACTTCTAAGTTTCGTGCTGTGTGTGTTTTGATTGAAAGCACCTAACGTCGACTGTGAGTTGCAGTGGATGAGGAGGAGGAGGAGGAGAAGGAGGAGGAGGAGAAGGAGGAGGAGGAGGAGGAGGAGGAGGAGGGAGGAGGGAGGAGGAGGAGGATGAGGAGGAGGAGGAGGAGGAGGAGGAGGAGGAGGAGGAGGAGAAGGAGGAGGAGGAGAGGAGGAGGAGGAGGAGGAGGAGGGATGAGGAGGAGGAGGAGGAGGAGGAGGAGGAGGAGGAGGAGGAGGAGGAGGAGGAGGAGGAGGAGGAGGAGGAGGAGGAGGAGGAGGATGAGGATGAGGAGGAGCAGGAGGAGGAGGAGGAGGAGGAGGAGGATGAGGGAGGAGGATGAGGAGGAGGAGGAGGAGGAGGAGGAGGAGGAGGAGGAGGAGGAGGAGGAGGGATGAGGATGAGGATGAGGATGAGGATGAGGAGGAGGAGGAGGAGGAGGAGGAGGAGGAGGGAGGAGGAGGAGGAGGAGGAGGAGGAGGAGGAGGAGGATGAGGAGGAGGAGGAGGAGGAGGAGGAGGAGGAGGAGGAGGGAGGAGGAGGAGGAGGAGGAGAAGGAGGAGGTATGGACCACAGTGACTGTTGTCATGATCACTTTGTCTCCGATTGGGTTTTGGTTCAATCCGTTTCTTATTCTTCTTCTGGTGGTTTAGGGTTTAAATGGTTCTCCTCAGTTGCAGCCTTAGTTAGTGGCTGAGGGTTTATCCCGTTTTCAGCACCAGTAGACAGAGTAGGTCAACGAAGAATAGTCAACAGGACAAAGCAAGACACACAGAGACCGACACAAGGAGGCAAACAAACTATGCAGACTGACACATTATGGATAGACAAATTGACAGTCAGACAGACTGACATCTGTTTGTGTTTTCTGGTGGTGATGGTGGGTTTTAGTTTTGTTATTAAAAATCAGCTGTTGATAAAGTTTCCAGGTTTTTGTTGTTGTTGTTATTATTACTAACAAGAACTATTATTATTATTAAAATGAATTATTATATTATTATTAATATTGTACTAATTTTGGTATTAGTATTATTATTACACATTTATAAAGCGCCACTATCTAATGACGAAGCATCAATCGATGACGCTGAGCAATTTTATAAGGAAGGACTTGATCAAGGTCCCTTCACAGTAACCGTCTCAGAGGAGGTGGATCGAACCCATACTCTCGGCGTTGCAAGCTGAACCCCCCGCGGTGTGTGTAGAGCTATTTTGGTAACTGGCTGGTTGGTCGATAGATCGGCTCAGGGCCTATTTAGTTGACTGACAAAGTGTTGACAAAAGAAAAAGTCGTAAATTTTGTTGAAGTTTCATCAGGTGCCTATCAAGAGTGACGTCTGCTGTTTTGCAGATCTCCCTTTAAGGTGTTAAACTATTGCCAATTAAGACCACTCTTCTCCCCTCCCCCCACTCTCCCCATCGCTTGACCCCCCAAATTACAAGCTCTAGGTCTTTTCGTTCTCTGGAACTCATCTGTCTCTTTGTCGAGTGCGACAGTTGAAAAAGAAGAGCGGCGTTTACATTTGAAGCGAAGGAGGAGGAGGAGGAGGATTTGAGAGGGAGACACATTGCAGTCAAGAGAGGAAGAGGTCGAGGAGCGTGAGACTCCGAGAGAGAGGAACCTCATCGAGGTTTCATCGGTGGAGCGATGGATGAACAGAGACAAACAGAGAGGCAAAGACAGTTACAGAGACTGGCAGAGACAGAAAGAGACAGAGAGACACACAGAGAGAGACAGAGACAGAGACACACACAGCGATAGAGACAGAGAGACACACAGACAGAGATAGATAGTGAGAGACAGAGAGACGAAAGCAGTGATTCCGTTGGTCTTCGATCGATTGTCTGCTAATCATTGTCTGCATTTCTTTTGTCTTTTAGTTGGATCCAAGGGATGAACAACGTCAGACAAAGACCTCATCCAACTCCTCCTCCTCATCATCATCTCAGGCAGCAGCAGCCAAAGAAGGCGTCAAGCAGCAATCATTCTCCTCCTCTTCCTCGTCGTCGACCTCCTCACCTACGGACATAAAAACAATGACAGGCAGGCGCATACTCATACACACACACACATACTCAATGACTCATACACAGTCGACATTCTCTTAATGCACTCAACACCGATCAAACAATTTAATTTAATTTTCATTTAATTAATACACTTTGACAGAATAGGTAACCTGGTAGGTGATACAGAGATATGGATAGATAAATAGATGGATGGATGGACGGACAGATAGATTCTTCACATTCTTCTTCTTTGCATTCTTTTCCGCATTTTTCTTCTTCACATTCTTCTTTGTGACATTCTTCTTCAGATCTTCGATTAGAGAGTAAGTAGTATTTTTTCTAGGTCTGCGGTGGCGACATGTATGCAGAAGCTGTTATCTGCATCCTCATCTCGCTCTTTGGGTCTTCAGATCGGTTTGATCTCTTTGTTCCCAGGACTAGGTACTGCTCTGGTCCAACATCGGGCGTTTGCTGTGGTTTGTAGCTCCAGTTGGAATGACCTTCCTTCCTCACTATGGGATAAACTAATGACTGGTTTTCCTCATCGGTCTCTCGCTCTTTAAAGGCTTTTGTTTTTCCCCGGATCTCCCGTGCTGAGAGCGCCTCTGAATAGTTATTCTGCTTAATAAATTATTACATACGATACGATAGAAGTTACTAATAAGTGGCATTCGCAGAGATACAAAGAGAGGGATAGAGACAAATGGAGAGAGGTGCAGAGATCGAGGCAGAGATCGAGGCAGAGAGAACGAGACAGACCGACAGATAGACACGGAGAGACAGATACAGACACAGAGAGGCAGGCACAGAGACACAGAGAAAGAGAGAGCTATTGTTGCTAGAGGTGGATATGAGAGCGGCTGTTGTCTGATCGTTCCGACAGTTTGTTTTCACAGCGTTCCTTGTTTCTGTCGCAACCGAACGAAAGAGAGAGAGAGAGAGAGAGAGATTGCTTTTCGCTTAGAAGTTGTTCACATGGAATGGCGTTCACTTCGACGCAACAGACAGACAGACAGACAGACAGACAAAGGTAGACAGACAGACAGATTCAGGGAGAGAGAGAGAGTTCATGATTGAATGGCGTTCACTTCGACGCAACGAGAAACAAGACAGTCACAGACAGAGACAGACAGACAGAGAGAGAGAGAGAGAGAGAGAGAGAGAGAGAGAGAGAGAGAGAGAGAGAGAGAGAGAGAGAGAGAGAGAGTGAGAGAGAGAGAGAGAGAGAGAGAGAGAGAGAGAGAGAGAGAGAGAGAGAGAGAGAGAGAGCAGAGAGAGAGACAGAGAGAGAGAGAGAGAGAGACAGTCAGAGTGTGTGAGACAGACAGAGAGATAGATCTAAAGATATGGAAGTGAGAATGAGACAGGGGCGATCAAAAGCAGTAGACAATGTGCGTTATTGTTCCTTGAAAACTTTACCATCTGTTGGATATGAGGCGGGAGGGAGTGAGGGAGGGAGGCACTGGTGCCCTTGAGTGATGGCTGCATCATGCGGAGGGAGACTGATGCCCTCCAGCTTCTCCTCCTCCTTCTTCCTCTTCCTCTTCTTCTTTTAAGATGAAATTGTAGCCATTAGCCTCAACCGACGCTCTAAGTGATGGATGTCGGTCCATTGGACCCGAGTTTATTGTTTTATCATCTCTCTGTCTTTGTCTCTGCCTTTCTCTGTTTCTGTCTGTCTCTGTCTGTATGTCTGTCAATCTCTCTCTTAGTCTGTCTCTCTTAGTCTCTGTCTTTCTCTGTCTGTCTCTCTTAGTCTCTGTCTTTCTCTGTCTGTCTCTCTTAGTCTCTGTCTTTCTCTGTCTGTCTCTCTTAGTCTCTGTCTTTCTCTGTCTGTCTCTCTTAGTCTCTGTCTTTCTCTGTCTGCCTCTCTTAGTCTCTGTGGCTCTGACATGCTCTGTCCATTCTCTTTACAGGCGAGATGTCATCTGCAGTTGCCGCTGCAGCCGAGAGTGGTGAGGCTGTGTGCAAGAAGAGGAGGAGGGAGCAGAGTAGGAAGGAGGAGGATGAAACAGCGCCTCCTCCTCCGCATCCGCTGCCATCTCAGCATCTGTTCCCTGGAGCAGCAGCAGCAGCAGCAACCTCCGTCTCAGCATCCGTGGCATCATCGTCATCATCATCGTCCAACAGTTATCTGGAGGCTCTGAGGAGGATGACGATCGACTCCTGCAACAGAACAACATCAGGGGCATCATCGTCATCCACCACCAACAGCTGCCTCACTCACACTCACGGTCTCTACTTACTGCCTTCTTCCGTCTCTCTGTCTCTGTCTTTCTCTCTGTCTCTGTCTGTCTTTGTCTCTCTGTTTGTCTCTGTCTATCTCTGTCTGTGTCTGTCTTTTGTCGTTCTCTCTACCTCTGTCTGTCTTTGTCTCTGACTCTCTGTCTGTCTCTGTCTGTCTCTGTCTGTCTTTGTCTCTCTGTTTGTCTCTGTCTGTCTCTGTCTGTCTCTCTGTGTCTTTCTCTCTACCTCTGTCTGTCTTTGTCTCTGTCTGTGTCTGTTGGTCTCTTTGAGGTCGGATGATTAACACCGCCAACAAACAGACTGCCTAGGTTTGCCACCCTTAGGTCGTCCACTGCCCTCCATCTTTCTCTTTGACCCTCCATCCCTCCCTCCCTCTCTCCTTCTCTGCTTCGGCACCTGGCATTTATCTCACTTGCCATTAAATTTATTCACATTACATCCGCTTTCCTCCTTCTCCTCCTCCTCCACCTCTTCCTCCTCCTCATCGTCATCACCTTCCTCCTCTTTGTTTTCCACCTCCTCCTCCTGCTTCTGTTATTTTTAGAACATGTGTTTGAATCTCGGCCTTTAGGGAAATACAAAGAAGGAAAGAGACTTTGTGTCACAGGTGTAATGGATAGGTGAGAGTGAACGAGACAGACACACACAGACAGACAGACACACACACACACACAGACAAACACAGACACACACAAACACCATACAGAGGATGCATGAGGCTATAGTTTGCAATGTCAGATTGTGACTGGTTTTCTTGGATAGATTCTGATTTCTTTCTGGTTCGTAGGAAGCGATCATCAATCGATGCTTTGTCTATTTATTACAACGGCGCTATATAAATGACTGCAGATGACTCTTCCTCTGCCCCGTCCCCCATTGTCTTTCTCCTGATGATTACAGAACTTCTTTTGTTTAGTTCTTAATGACGACATTAAATATGACCTGTGATATTGCTCTACTTTCAAATTTCGGAAGTGCACCCGATGGCGCTGAGCAATTGTGAGTGAAGGACTTGCTCAAAGGTCCCTACTTCACAGTAACCGTCTCCTCAGGGGAGGAGAAGGATCGAACCTGTGTCCTCTCCGCGTTACAAGACGTGCGCTCTGACCAATCTGCCATCCATCGTAGGACCACACGTGTGTCATCTTGTCCACCTTCCCCCACACAGAGGATCTGCCCACCTTCCCCTCCAGGTGTAGTCTGATGTCGTCGTCTGACTTGTGACATATTCCCCTCTGCTGCTGCTGCTTTGAAATAGATCTGTCGTCTAATCATCTCCTAATGGAAGAACAGCTGTTCACTCTCTCCGCTCAACCACTTCCATCCCTCCCTCGGTCCCTCCCTCCATACATCCATCCCTGGCATCGTCGTCTTCGTCTAAAGGTGTGTTGATGACGAGAGATACCTGGCGCATGCGTGGCAGGTAGCATCATCATCATCAGTCGCTGCATCTGACGCAGACTGTGTTGTCCGAGGATGAGGAGGAGGAGGAGGAAGTGGAGGAAGAGGAGGAGGAGAAGGTCTTTGGTCGTTCATCTGCCTCCGTTAATGTTTGGCATTCGTTGGTCTCTCATCATCTCCATCTGTCTCTTCTGCTCTTCCTTCTCCATTTCCCTCTGGTCATTGGCGCCAACTGACCCTTGACCTCTTCCCTTAGTTCTTGACCATTCATAACTGTGGGACACGGTGGCTGATTGCATAGAGCGGTCGCCTTGTAACTTGAAGAGCATGGGTTCGATCCTCCTCTCCTGAGACGGTTACTGTGAAGTAGGGACCTTGAGCAAGTCCTTCACTCACAATTGCTCTTCAGCGCCATCGATTGATGCTTGGTCGTTAGATAGTGTTTCCGAATTCGTAATAATTAGGGCTGGGGATTTTAACGATTAATTAATCGATTAATCGTTAAAAAATTTAATCGATTAATTTCTGTTTGTTCGATTAATTTTCGATTAATTTTTTACTTATTTTATTACGTCAATCGACCTATTTCCGTAATAAGCAATGTGACGAACAGTAATAATGTGAAACATATGAGTTGGAAATTAAGCGATCACTTTGCATGTTAAGGTAAATGCTGATAGAAAAGTCGAAGATGGCGAAATTATTGAAGATTTTTGTAAATAGAAGGCAGTCACTACTGACAACATTTCTCAATTTGACAATTTGAGCTTTATCACGCTTTATGTAATGTGTACCAAATTAATCGAATTTAATCGATTAATCTCGATTAAATTTTGAAGATTAATCGATTAAAATTATTTTAATCAGTACGAGCCCTAGTAATAATCATAGCAACAGTTGATGTTATATTTTCTTTCACTGGATGACAATTGAAGCAGAAATCTCGAAGTATCTGCCTCTCCTCTCTCTGAACTTGAAGAGAGATAAGGTTGTATTTATTTTCAGTCAGTTGGCTATCATGGAAAGCAGTTGGAGCGGAAATCTCCAACCAAATTTCTGCCCTTGCGGGGATTTGAACCCCCAACCTGTCTATCGACAATCCAGCATGCTAACCACTACACTATGAAGAACCCCTTCCATTAACTACTATTTAAGAACGATTTATTAGTTTCTTATCGTTTTTTTCTTGAATATAAATTGCAGACTTGGTGAAGCGATTGGACACCGGAGGCAATGAATCGCAGAGTGAAGTGAAGTTGGTTTCAAAGTCCATAAAAGACTCAAATCATTCGACGGAAAACAAGTCAATGATCGATGATGAATTTGCTCAGAGGAAATTCCATCAGGTGGATGAAATCAACAAGAAATCAGATCGACGGGTGATTATGTGAATTATGCTCACGTCAAGAAGAGGATTTTGTCACGTGATAATTATATGTGAATGATTATGTGAAGAAGAGGTTTTTGTCACTTGTTGATATGTGAATTATGCTCATGTGAAGAAGAGGTTTTGGTCATGTAGTTATGCTTATGTGAAGAAGAGGTTATCATAGCATAGACATAACCTAGATTACATATCATGGCATTTGTTTTATATGTTGTATTTAATCGTCGATGACCTGTGTGTGTGTTGAACATGTTGTAGAGTTGCAATGGTCTGTTGTCGTCAGTGGCAGCAAAGGAGGAAGAAGAAGAAGAAGAGGATGATTCAGTGATGATCGAATCCAACCCAAACAGCATCACCAGCAACAGCAGCAGCATCAGAAGGAGAAGATGTTCATCAAGGACAAACAGTTCATCTACGAAGACGGAAGACGTTTTCTCCTCATCTTCTACTCTGAAGAAGACAAAATCACCAAGGTAAGAAGACTCTCCTCAGCCTACGACGGCATCTTCTTCAATCCTTAACTTCCATCATTCGTTGTTTCATTAGGCAACAGTCAATTTATCATCCTTTTGTTTGTGATCATTGTTGTGTTATTGATGCCATCAGGCTCTTTGTGGTTTTGGCAGTTGTATTGGTGGTCGTGGTATTAGTGGTGGTGTTAATGGTGACCATGAGCGTATTTATGGGTTCAACCCCCCAACCCCAAATAAATAACTTCCAACATTTAAATTTTGTTCTGAATGTTACCTTAACCCAGGGGTGGCCAACCTTTTTTGGCCTACGGGCCACCACCCCCAAATAAATAACTTCCAACATTTAAATATTTTTTTCTTCAGAATGTGACCTTATCCAATGGATAGCTCCCAATTGTTTCGTGGCTACACCATTGGTGGTGGCTGTGCTATTGGCAGTTTGATTGGTGATGGTATAAGTAGTGGTCTTGGCTACACCATTGGTGGTTTTGATAGCACTGGAAGTGAGTGAATGTGGTTGTGATGATAATGGTTGTGATGATAATGGTGGTTGTGATGTCGTTGTATACACTGATCGTTTATACCATGTGTCTGTCTGTGTGTGTTTCCAGCCGGAGTGGTGGTGCTTTTCCATCCTCTCCTCTTCCTCCTCCTGTTGCTGCTAGCGATGCATCAAGTGGTCATCGCCTTGGTTACAATGGCTTCATTCCTCCTCATCCTCCTGCTCCGTCCTCCTCCTCCTCCTCCGATCGGATGCTCAACCCCGTTCCCTTCCATCCCT
Organism: Aporrectodea caliginosa; assembly: GCA_020284085.1. Lineage (NCBI taxonomy): Eukaryota > Metazoa > Annelida > Clitellata > Crassiclitellata > Lumbricidae > Aporrectodea > Aporrectodea caliginosa. The sequence continues at coordinate 190,871 of JACEVL010000888.1, forward strand.
CTCTCATTCGCCATCCTCCGCATCCTCCTCAGCTGCTCTCCTCCTCCTCCTCAGCCTCCTTCATGTCGCAAGATGCTCTCTATCTTCCGCAACTCATTGGTTCATCCTCATCTGTGTTCAACTTTCTTCCTCCTCATCCTCCTCTGCCTCCAATGCCTTCCTCATCCTCTGCACTCAGGTAGCATCCTCATTCTCAGTCAGCATAATTAAAAATCTATCATCATCTTCATCGTCGTAATCGTCGTCGTCGTCGTCGTCATCATCATCATCAATTGCTATTATATTTATTATTATATGTTACTAGATTGTTTGCCCGTCCTAAGACGGTAAGTTTAGGGAGCTCGGGCGGACCATTTAAAATCAGCATTTCTCCCAATTTCCGCCCCCACCCATGTTCTCTCTTTTGCTGATCACTGTTGTGCTATTGTTGTTGTTATTATTATTGTTATTATTATTATTTATTTTATTATTTTCTTAGGTTTAATATTTCTATTTTTTAGTATTAGTTTTATTATGATTTTGTTCATTAAGTTGTGGCGCTGAATAAATGCGTAATGATAATAATTTCTTGAGTGATTGATTTCAAGAGAGAGAGATTATAAATATATATATATAGAGAGAGGGTAACATTGGTCTTTGATGAACGTTTCAGATGGGAGGATTATCTGGTGATGCAGAAACTACAGCATCAGCATCAGCAGCAGCAGATGATGTCTCCATCATCATCATCCTTTCTGCCCTACTCCTCCACCATCTTCCCTCATCCTTCCCTCATTCATCCACTTCTCCAACCGACCGCTATACCATCTCCGTTTCTCTACGCTTCCGATCGATCCTCTGCTTCGATCGGTCTTCCATCTGCCTTCGATCTGTCCGACGTTCTGCGCAGGTACGTTGTTCGTTGTCTTGAGCATTATGATTACGGCGTTATAGAAGTAATTAGACAAAAGGTTGGATTAGTAAGTGCTTTTCCCTTTTAATGTCACTCTGGGTGGTCAGTTGTGGAGTGGTTAGTGGGTTGGACTGTCGATCGAGAGGTCAGAGGTTCACTATAAAATGACTACTTCGGCTCAGTGGCTTTGGTAAAGCGGTAAAGGACAATGTCATTGTGTTATCGACTTAAGACTTTCCTCTTTCAGATTGCTTATCCACCATTTGCTTCATCTCTGCCTGTCTTACGGACTGATCTTCTGGATGTTGATCTGATTGTGGCTTCATTTGTAGTGTACCATCGGTTGAGACTTTGTGCATTAGACCCCATTAGCACTCTAGAAATTGTTACTAATTACAATATGTCGACCACCTCGTAGTGTCTACTTCTATGTAGACATGACCTGACCTGCTGCTGCTGCTCTCTAACCGTTAAATGTTACGTATTTTGTTTTGTTTCTATCTATAGAGATATTTACAAAAGATCACGTGGATCCCCGTCGGACTCAAGTGAAATGGAATCGATTGGCTACTGGAAGAGTGGAGCGCCACTGAGGAGGAACAACGGTTATTCCGGTCCAGAGGAGGAAGAGGAGGAGGAGGATGGAGAACGGACATCTGGGAATGATCTCTTAAGAGTACGTCAGGGACATCATGGAAAAGACTCCGCTGTGAAAGACGGAAGATCTCAGGGAGATGGAAAGACGACAGAACGTCAGCGCAAAGACACCAAACCGAATTTCCACCGACCGTTCCTCGAAAACTGTTCTGCTGACGAAGGGGACGACTATGAGGAGGAGGAGGAGGAACTGGAAGTGGAGAGGACTGACCCTGACCCTCCTCATCCTCCTCTGAAGGATAACCAGACTTCTGCTGGAAACAACGAACCGGTGAAGGACGATATTGACGTAACTTACGAGAGCGTTTTCAAGACGGAAGGTTACAGCGATCGCATGACGACATCTCCTTCAATCAGTTCCAATGCCTTGATTGAGACCAATCGCAGTCGATTGATTGCAGAGTTGAACGGTCATCCGAAGAATGGTCATCTTGTGACAATCACTCAACCGAAACTCTTGGACGGATTATCTACGAATGGCTTCACGGATGTCGTTCGCTACGGTTCATCGCATCTCTCAAAGGAGGAACTGCTCAATGCCGCTCTGTCGCTCATTTCGTTACAATCGCCTCGTGTTCTGTCTCTGGCGAAGAGAACGAATGAACAGCGACAGACAACAACTGCCTTAGACAATGAATCGAATGACAACGGATCGCGTTGTGATCGGTCAACGAACAACGATGAACTTTCTTCAGATGAGACAAGTATGTTGTCGTTGTTGTTGATGTTGTTCTTGTTGTTGATGATGTTGCTCTTATTGGGAAGTGCTATTGTGGTTGTGAATTGTTATTAACTTATTAGAAATTATTACATCTATTTTATGTGAGTGTAAAAGTATAGTTTGATGGGAGTATAATAACATGAGAGGGAAGAATGGTTGTGGTGGTTAATTTAGTTTTACCTCGTATGTCGGTTATTGTCGTTAATGGTTGTTGTCGTTGTTTTCTGTTGCACAGATCCTTGTAAGCGATTGCGATTGGATGTCGATGATCATTTTGTAACAACAACAACTTCTTCAAAACCGACCAACAACAGTAACTGCGCCACGAGACACAACATCGAACGCAAGCAGTGTAAGTGCTTCTTCCATCTGGTGACCATTTCAGTAACTGTCATCAGAATAACTGTAGTCAGAATCTTAGAATTTGAGGTTAATGTGATGAGAGAGAGAGAGGTTGCAGTTCAAATCCGTGACATTAGGGCAGAAATTGGTAAATACTGTTTGACTGTGACATAAAAGAGATGACAGGCGTTGCCCTCCTCCTTTATCCAGGCTTTGGACTGGCATTACCAGTGTGTGTCTGTTGAATATGTTTTAGCTTTGCCAGTCGATCGGTTGCTATCTTCTCCTCGTCCGTCAAAGCCACCTGACCTGGAAGAGAAGATTCCTCCTTGCCACATGTCCTCCTCCTCCTCATCATCATCATCTCCTCTTCCTGCTCCGGATGATCATCATCATCATCAGCCAACGACGACATTCCGACTCCAGTGGCCGGGAATTGAAGCCATCATCGAATCCTATCAACAACACTGTCAAGGTACAATACAATTATATTGCTATATTTATATAACGCCAATCGAAGAAAGACTCGAGCAAGAGGCACTCCCAACTGAACACAATGAAACCAGGATCAAATGGAATGGTCTTCCAGCGCTTGTGGAAAGTAGGGATGGAATGTGATATTAGATCAATTGCCCTCCTTCAGCAAATGTATTTGCAGTTGGTAACTTCTATTGCACTGGTGTCTAATGCAGAAGGCTTCAACCGATGGCACACCAAAACCAAACCATAATCAGGTTAACATCCAGAAGATCAGTCCGTAAGAGACAGAGAGACAGCAATCCAAAAGAGATCAGTTTTAAGTTGAAATGACAGAAGCAACTGAGCAGATTGGACAGATAGAGGGAGAACGTTTCAAACTCTACGCTCAGAAAAAGGTCATTCACCAGAAACCTATTGCAGCAGCAGATCTGTAAGAATTTGACACTGAGAAGTGCTCATGATGTGTACAACAGTGAGATTGATGGCGATTATTTAGACAGGGAGCAAGAGATTATTGACAGAAGTGATCTCAACCAATGAGAATGATGCAGTTCTGAGGGTTTCTTGAATGATTTAAAAGACAGTTGTTGGTTGACTCTGAATGCATGGATTGTTTGCTTTGTAGACTTTGCCTCAGAGCGAGAGTTTCTTTTCGACGAAGGACTTAGGAACGCTCGCAGCAGAAGAGATCTCCTCTCGTCCAGTGAAACATTCTCAGCAAAGATTGTGGTAGGTGGATTTCCTCTTCTCTTCTTCTCCTCTTTCTCAGTTGCTATGCATCTATGTCTCAGAGCTGTTCATTTATGTAGTGCCTTTTCAGAGGTTCATCTGACCCCAGGCATGCTTGGGGTCAGATTTATACTTAATTATCTGATCGAGATAGAGTCAGACAAGTATGGTTGAACAAAAAGATTGTTCTTGAATGTTGGTCTGAGCCATGGTTTTAAATGTATTTCTGCTGTTCTAGATGTTGGAAGGCAATGAACAGATGTCTTGTCCTTCAAGGCAGAAGTCTACAGAGAACATGATGGCAGCATTATCATGTAATCCCCATAGAAGTTACTACTTAATGATAATTAGTTAATAATAATACCTCTTAATAGACCCTTGGAAGTGGATTAATATTGGAACCAGTAACTGATTGGTTTGAGCACTTGGCCAGTAACGGGTTCAATCCTCCTCCACTGAGATGGTCACTGTGTATAAGGACATTGAGCAAGTCCTTCACTCACAATTGCTCAGCGCCATCGATGTTCTGTCGTATGGGTGTGTGCAATTCTGAACCACATTGGAAGGAGGGCAACATATCGAAATACAGTTGTATTGTATTGTATAGCATTGTCAGTAGTGAAACAAGTTGATAGTTAGATGTGCGTTGTTCTGATTTTAGGAGTTGACACGAATGCAACAGGATCTGGAGAGAGATCGAGATCAGCTTCAGTCGTTCGTCGACAACCTCACCTGTTGCCTCAGACAACTGCGATGAATTCATTGTCGCAAAGCTCCGCTCATCATCATCATCGTCATCAAAACAGACCATAGAGAGATTCAACGTCAGTTGGTGACGTCGTCGTGATTTTAGTTCCCATCAAAATACATCTTAGATTCGTGTTTTTGCGAGAAGATATTATGAAAGCATTTTATTTTTTAATGCGCATTTCTCTTTTTTTCGTTGTTTTCTGTTTTTCGTTGCCTTAAACTTTGCAAAAGTCATTTTGTAGATGCGAGATAATTTTTCAATGATTAACGAAGAAATTGTCGTGAGATTTATAATGCGAATTTTTAGTTAGCTTGCTGTTTGTTATTATCAGAGAATAGTTCTGATAATCTGATTGTTGTCTATTTTAGCGAATGACATACGAAGCAATTTTTGTGATGTGCGTGTTTTCTGCCATTGTTTGTCTTTCGACGTAGGTTCAACGTTGCGAAACTGTTCAGGGGACAAAGATTGTTTAACGTGTTGTGAGAGGAGCAATATGCTTTCATTATTGCGCTCTGTTTGAATAGTAAAGCCATTCCAGTGTGATGATGCTGATATGTTTCTTTCGGCCTGGCTACATCAAGAGAACTGCGAAATGGGTTAGAGTTGTTTTATGCCAAACAGGAACGGTGAGAACTGTTTGTTGCCAGAAGATGTCGTTAAACTTTCCATCCATCCATCGATGAAGGAGAGAATGTTGACTTATTTTCTAGGTTCCTCTGATCGAATATCAAATTGTGAACCAAAGACCGTTTTTGTTACAGTTCTTCTTCGTTTTTCTAGTGTGGCATGTTGCACTAATCAGAATGTTTGTGTAGGTGAATTTCATGTCGAGCAGCAACTAATGACGGGAGATTTAATCAAAGCCAAAAGCCGGACTCTGTAAATGTTGGTCGGCTGTGAAAAGAATTTCTGTTTTGATTCGGAGTTGAGACCCTTTGTGTAGGGTCAAAGATATTGCACATGTGATTATTAATCTGAATGAATGGAGGAATGAATGGATGGAATAATGAATGGATGGATGAGTAGAGGAATGAATGGAGGAAAAAATAAACGGAAGAATTAATTGATGAATGGATGGAGGAATGAGTAAAAGGAGGAATGAACGGATGGATGAATAGGTTAATGCATGGATGGTGGTTAAATGAATGAATGAGTGAATGAAGGAATTACTGAATTCCTATGAATCCGATGATTCAGTTGAAATCCACTGATAGTGTTGATGACGCTTTTCTTGTATTTTCTTGTATCTCATTGAATTTGTTATTTCTTAGACATTGATGTTTTTTGAATACAAGTGTAGTTTTCAATTGAACTCTCAATCATGATTGAACTGATTGAACTGGAAAGCAACGGACAATAAGCAATCAATTCGTTTTGTTTTTCAATTTGGTCATTCAATTAGTTGTTTAATGACTTGCATTAAATATTTTCAAATTTATTGTGTGTGTGTGTGTGTGTGTGTTGTGTGTGTGTGTGTGTGTGTGTGTTTTGTGTGTGTGTGTGTGTGTGTGTGTGTGTGTGTGTGTGTGTGTGTGTCTGTCTGTCTGTCTTTTCTAAAAAAAGGGTCGTCGGAGTTAAAATGTCAAATGTCTAAAAAAACGTCATCGGACTTAAATTTCTAAAAAAAAGAAAAAAGATCGGAGTTTAATAAAAAAATTTGCAAAAAAGGTCATCGGGAAAATTATGCACTGGTCTGTGAAGTTGCCTCCTCTTGAATTTAAGTCTGGCTACGCTTCTGCCTGTCACATTCCATTCGAATAGCACGTCAATCCGAGGACTATGACTGTCTAGGATACATAACAGACTGCTCTTCCAAAGGGAATTGCTTACCCTGAAGAAGAAGAAAGAAGAAGAGGAGAGAAGAAGAGGAGGAAGAATAGGAAGAGGAAGAATGAGAGGGAGAAAAATTGAAACATCCACGGCGTAGGGCCATGGCCAGTGCGCCACGTAGGTAGATGACCTGTCCCAGCACAAATTGACTGGTTAACCTAGACAGATATAATACAAGTCACTCGCTCTAATCACTCTTGTTCCAACATCGATGAGGAATATTATTAGTCAAGGAGCACTATGTAGGAAAAACATATCCCGTGGGCGCTTTAATGAAAGAAACATGTGTGATACGTCGTTTGAAAGGTATTTTAACATAGAATAAGAAAAGTCATGGTGCCAAGCCAGAATATGCTGCAGGCAGGCACAATTCAAGATGGCGTCCAACATGGCGGAACATGAGAAAAACAGACCTTTAAAGGTTAGGGAATCGATTTATCGTAGTGGCAATAGTCTTGGAATGTTGCCGAAGCAGACAAATATTTCAGTAGTGGCAATAGGATTTGGAAACGCTACAAAAACGCTGCAAACGGAGAAACAGCGAAGTGCATGACTTCATGATGACGTCAAGCGTGTTAGTCTAGGCGCAAAAAACTGAAATTTTCGTGCAAGAAGCAATTCATGTTCATTTTTGGCAACAAACTTTTTTAGACTAATTCGACCATGCTGATTACGAAAATCGCTGTTGCCAAGCTGGATTTTTGACCTGAAGGTCATTTCAAGGTCATGAAAAATGAAATCTTGCAAAAATCAGAGAAAAATGGCCAGATCTCAGCCAATAATTGTTGAATTCGGTTAATTCTTTCTTGCTTTTTCTCGACTTGATAAGGGCTACCTGTGGTAAGAAACAAGGTTGCTAAATGTAAGACGATCCAAGGTTATTTTAAGGTCAAAAAGGTCAATTTCAAAGAAAATCTGGGGAAATGGCCATAACTCAGTCAAATATGTTTCTATTTGGGTGATTCTTTTAATTTTTTGCTCGGGCCGATAAGAGCTACATTTGAGAATACAGAGTACTTAAAGGCTAACATGACCCAAGGTCAATTCAAGGTCAGAAGGTCAAAAGCAAGTGGAAAAGGCCATAACTCAGCCAAATATTGTTCTATTTTGGTGATTCTTTTACCTTTTTTGCTCGGGCCGATAGGAACTACATTTACATAAAACTTAAAGGCTAACATGTCCCAAGGTCATTTCAAGGTCAAAAGGTCAATTCAAGGTCAAAAGGTCAAAATCAAGGGTAAAAGCCATAAATCAGCCAAATATTGTTCTATATGGTTGATTCTACCTTTTTGCTAGATTTCATTTTTCTGGATTTTGCGTCCTGGTGAACTGCATATCTTCTTCGCCGGACTAAGAGCAGTTGGCTGCTTTATCGACGGAACCGGTATACCTGATCTCTGGTCGGTTTTATACAGTGACAGCACCGTACAGCAGATCCTTACTGGTAAAAGATTTAGGACGTGCATTGGAAGCACATACTCGTACATTGATCACGGCTCTTTTGAAAAATCAAAAAATTCACGGCACCGTGCAAAAAAATTCACGGCAACCGAAAAATTTTTCCGATGACCTTTTTTTTTTTTTGTCGTCTTCGCCATTTTTGACGTGTTTCGCAACCATTTTTGACGTGTTTTTAGAAAAAAGTGCTGAAAATGTGAACAATCACGGAAAATCACGGGAAAAGGCAAAATTCACGGCAAACGGCAAAATTCACGGCAAACGGCGAAATTCACGGTTTCCGTGATCTCCGTGAATTCGTGATTTAGGGACTGCCCTAATTATTATTATTATTATTATTATTATTATTAAAGAGAAGGCCGTGGTCGAACCCGTTCTCTCCGGGTTACAACTTACAGTGCGACGCTCTAGCCAATCGGACACCGTGTCGCACAATCCCAGTCACGATGTCTCATAGTTTTAGTCCTTTCAAGCTGTTCATAATAGAAACCGAATTTGTTCGAACATCTCCTTAAAAATTTCAGGAAATATTAAACTGTTATGCAAGGCCGCATCTGAAACCGGTTTCAGTCTACTGTACATGATCCCTGGATGTTGAAAATTGGCGAAGGAATCGTAATTATCGCTCACTGATGTGAAAATCTAATATTTCTGCAGAAATTTCTTATTTTCCTGACAATTGCCGTGTGAAGAGACTGGTATCTTTCAGATTTATAACGAGCACTTCTATATAAAACATTGAAGTAATATTTTCTTGTCTGATAAGCTCAGTGACTTTGAGAGAGCAAAAGAGCGGCAGCGTTGCCTGCACGTAATGTAATGTAATATGATATTTACGAAGCGCCATTTAAGAGTCTCTCAGAAGCGCTCAACACGTGGCCATTAAGCAGCTGAAAAATTGCGTCTTTAAGAGTCTAGAGAAAACCATATAGCCGCGTGCATGTAACGATGAAATGTTCGAATGTTAATTTTGCATCAGATAGTTTCCTAGTGGAGTGAGGGAAGTGGGTCCTAAAATCGTTTGCAGCTTTGATATGGTCGTAGCGGTAAACTTGCGCTTTAGGGGTCCCGAATAATGACACCCATATTCGAGGGGAGTATGTATTATAATCAGCCTATTTCACTAATGGCGTCGTGAGGGTCGGTGAAATGTTCGAAGCGTTCATTGAGGGTCGGTTAGGGTCAGGGTTAGGGTTTGTGTTGTCATTAGAAAATCTTCAAAATCGGGACCCCTAAAGCGCAAGTTTACCGTCGTAGCAATATTGATAATTCTTAATCGTAAAACTGCTTTCTTCAATGTCCAACAACTGATCATGTTACATTGCATGTTCGTATTTTATCACTTACGGTTTTGATCACTGTTAGCTTATTGTTTGGATTATGGTTTTTCTGATTTTCGGATGATTTTATTCAGTGGAGAGATGGATTACGAGACGAAGACTCCGTCTGAGTTGTGGAGTCTTGCGTGGAGAGGCAGCATCACAGACCGCAATCTCTACTTCATCATCAGTGAACTCGTCATCAAGTACAACAAGTATCCGTCTGCCACGTTCTTTCCTCCGAAGTCCGGTCCGTTCTTACTGGATCTGCTGGAGAAGCCTCACGAACCGCAGCTCAAGATCGTCGTCTGCACGTTGATCGGATATCTGTGCAACGTAACGAGCACTGCAAAGGAGGATCTTGCGAAACGCGGAGTGATCGATCTTCTGCTGAGGATAATTGAGGTCGGTCTGCCAGAGAAAGACGATTCAGCGGAGGTTCATCTCGTTCGGATGTTGTTCGAACATGTCACTTCGATGCTTCAGTTTTTCTCTCTTGGTCCAGACCTCTGTCTGCGCAAGATGTCCGTGACAGACGCTCTCGGCGTCATCGGTCAACTCATAGACACCGACAACCCGACCATGTTCGGCTACGACGCTCCGTCCACTCTTCAGGAACTCGTTGACGGTCGTCTGCTCGTTGCTGAAAGGTTTGACATGACGCCGACTGCGGCGTCCGTCGTCCTCTACCGTCAACTTGGCTACGACTTCAAGTCGCGGTTCCACATCACCGATTCCTATGTCCTCGATCTGTACGACACGAATGGCGAAGACGACGTTCGGATAGTCGAGGAACTTGACAGACGAAGCAAATTTATGATGCTCTATAGAAGTCGTGAGGAAGAATGCGAGATCGAAGACGTCACGAAATTTAGCGTCGTGGATGTCAAGGCGACGTTCTGTTTGAACAGCGCCTACTTCTGGGCTGTGCTTGGTCACGAAAACATCGATATGTTGAGCGATTTTGAGAAGGAACTTTCGGATGGAAGTTGTTTTACGGGTTTAGGAAAGACGCCTTCGATTGGCCAGATGGTTGGAGCTGTGAAGAAGGATGATGGATCAGTCTATAGAGGGCAGGTCTTGATGGTCGATGATGACCTCGTGACAGTCTTTGCAATTGATTATGGATTCATGAAAGTGTTGCCTGTACAGGAACTGAAAGCGATTGGCTGTGAAACAAAGTTCCAGACGGAGGGAATGGCACGGCTCTGCAAAGTACTCGGTTCGTTGCCTAATCACTCGATCAAAATTTCATTTAAAGCATTTTTTTGCCTGGTGGGGTTTCAAATCCGTGCCACGGCAGAAATTTGGTTTGACACTTCATTTCCATGACAGTCTTGTGGCTAGCTTATCCCTTTAACGACGAGTGTGTACTAAAATGTATGGGAAACCATAGGCAGCTCGTCGTTAAAGGGTTTATCGGACTGCTCTTCTTCGTCTTCTAAGTTAACATTAAAATATCTGTAACTCATCTAGATCTTCTTTAATTTCTCTGCCATTGGACAGGGTCCAATATCCAGTGGTCCACTCCTCTTTATGCTGGGCTTCCTCTCCTTCAGTTTCCTGTCTCCATCCACCATCATCCATCTATTCTTCGTCTCATTCTCTTTCCCTTCATTGGCGATTTAGATAGCATTTTAAAAACACTGCTCACTTGAATTTAGTGTTCAGAAAGACTATTTGGTCATACACCTGTTTAAATGTGATTTTCACAGTTTTCCAGACCATGTGAAGAGACCATCTGTGGAGACATTCAAATCACAGCTCAAAAACCTATCTTTTAAAAATATATTATGACTCTCATTGATTTTTTAAACTCGTACAGCACCCATTTCTTTTAACTCGACTATGATAAGATGCTTTATAATCTATTCATTATTATTATTATTTTTATGCCCCAAGGTACATAAGATCCCTCAGGGACTTGAATGATGAATATTAATTAAGAATTATTTTTATTATTATTGTTATAATTGTTATGGAATTTGATTAAAGAAGAAGACATGACCTGCTGTTGTATGTTGTAGGTGTGAGGCGAATGCCAATCTTTGTTGAGATAACGAAGAATCTTCTTCTGACGCTTTGCAACTTGACGGCTGACCTCAGCACTGGTAGGAATCTCGTATTTTCATTCAAAGTTAATGACTCAACGCCATTCGTATCTGTGTGAAATTGCTTATCCACCAGATAGACTCCCTGCCTCTTCATAGTTTCATTTCCAGTATTTGCTCTTCACGTATCAACAAATGAAGATTTAAGAAATTATTACTTTTTCTGTTGTTCAAGTCTACTTTATTAGGAAACCATATTTCTGTTTTTGCAATTCCATGAGAAACTTTGTCTTTTGTGCCTGATAAAGAAACAAAGGCAGACCACAACTCCACTGGATAGACAATATGAATGAGGTTATAACAAGACTTGGACTAACATTGAAAGAACTAACATTGAAAGGAGGGAGCACTGGGCTTCACAAATGACCAGCCATTTGGAGATCATCTATTCGTACCCATCGCCGCCAAATGGCTGGCACCAGGAACTGATGATGTGGATGATGGTTATTTTTGATAAATGGGAAATCTTGAATGCTAGGATGACATGATATCACGGGCATCTTTGAGAGGGGACAAATCTTAGATGCTTGCTCATTGCTCCTCTGCTCATGAGTCTGATTCTTTTCTATATTCTTAGGAATGGCGGAGAGGATTCTGTCGATGAACCTTCTTCCGAGTCTGAATCATCTGTCGACGTATCCTGACATCCATCTGTCCATCTGTGTCATCCAGGTCCTCAGCAACATGGCCCACAACAACCTCCTCAAGTCCAACTTCGTCAATTTCGGGATAATCGACTCCATCATTGGTAAGACTGGTTTCACTCTCGGACCCAGAAGCCAATTGGTTAGAGCGCTCGCCTTGTAATGCGGAGAGTATGGGTTCGATCCTCCTCCTATTAGACAGTTACTGTGTAAGAACGTTGAGCAGATCCTTCACTCACAATTGCTCAGCGCCATCGATTGATGCTTCGTCATTAGATGGTGGCGCCTAATAAATGCACGATAATAATAGAATTAATAATAATAATAATGAAGTGAATGTTTCTGATTGACCATGTGTAGAGACTTGATGTTCAGTTAACATATTTACAAACTGCTAGAAATCTTATTAATTTTGTTAAGAAGTAGATTTCTGGGTTAAATGAAATTCCTCATTTTGAATTTATTCGGCTCATGACACATCTTCCGGTTGGATTGGTTAGTGGTATTTCCAGGTGACATGGTGTTTCCAAGTGACATCCATGGTATTTCCAGGTGACATGGTATTGTACTTCCAATGTGTAAGTGCTGGCCCAACTCAGTATCTCAGTGTTTAGTTATAAGCACTTGCTTTTTTGCTAGTCTGGGATTGGAAGTGGTTCTCTTGGAGAGGCTGTGAATGAATGAAAACAGTGCTCTGGAAAGACACACACGTAGAACTGTGACTGATTCCTTGATCATGTAATGATTGTTGGCTGTGTGTTTAGGAGTGGTGAAGAGGAACATGGCCGGTCTGTCTCGAACGTCAACTCATAATCCAGACTGTGATCAGTTGATAGAATCCTGCGTTGTCTTGTTCTGGAATCTCATCTACAACCACCAGACCAACAAAGAAGAACTAATCAAACGAGGAGGTCGCTCATCTCACCTCCTCTCTTATACCAGTTGTCCGTTCTGTTCTCTCTTGCTCTCTGTCCTCCTGTCCGTCTGTTTGTCTCTGTCAATCTTTTGTGCTCTCTCTCTCTTTTCTCTCTCTCTCTCTGTCTGTCTCTGTTTCTCTTACTGTCAATTTCTCTTGCTCTCTCTTTCTCTGTCATTCTGTTTCTGTCTCTGTCTGTCTGTGTCTCTCTATGTGTTTAATGTCTATGTTCATATGTCTATGTGTGTGTCTTTTTCTCTAAAATTCATCCAGCCAGTCATAACTAGTTCACTATTTAATTAACTAGTTAGAATAAAATTATTTGCCAGGCAGTACAACTGCTGAAAGCAAGGGCGTAACTTTGCCCCAGAAAGTGGTGGTGACCAATCCCCTCCTCCTAATTTTTAACGTAGGCCTAGGCCTACTACTGGAAAGCTAGCTAAGCGCAGGACACCCGTTTATTCACACGCGCTGCGTTAAGTCAGAGGGTTGTTCAGAGAGTGTTCGATGGTGTTCCAAGTCCAGTTGCGAAGGAGACAGAAACTCTAGCAGTATCGAAGCCTCAGAGATACGCTACGCATTGTCCGGTTGCTACTTTGGCTTAATTTTAAATGAATATCGTTATACTGTAGGCCCCTACTAACAATAATCGACATTTTGGTACCAATAGTCATTGTCAACGTTAAATGGTTATTCCGCAGTCTAGGTTGGTAAATTGTGTTAACGTCTTGATGCTGGTAAGTAAGCAGTCTACCAATGTCCATGATAATTCTCATCAATCCAGCTTCAATTTACGAGAAATGTTTTCATCAATAGATTTTTAAGCAAGAATTATTGTCATCAATCCAACTTCTATTTATCCAAGAATTGTTTCATCAAGCCAACTTCTCTTTAGGTAAGAATTATTTTCGTCAATCCCACTTCTATTTAAGCCAAAAGTTAATCGATCCAGCTTTTATTGAAGAAAGACTTAGTTAGTCTAAATCAATCCAGCTGGCAGCTTCTATTTACGAAAACAGGTATTTCCATCAAACCAACTTTTATTTAAACAAAGATTTAGTTTCATCAATCCAACTTCAATTTAGCCTGATTTAGGCCAACAATTATTTTCATCGATTTAAATTGACAGTATAAAATAATTTACCAGCCTAAACTACGGTTTTACCCTCTAAATTACCATAGGTTGCAGTTAGAGCACATACGCATCCTACCCCCAAAACATCATACATTGCATGCACAATTATAACATTTCGCCAGTGTTGTGCACGAGACCAAAATTTCAAGACCGAGACCAAGACCGCGGGGTCCAAGACCAAGACCGAGACCAAGACCGCGTGGTTCAAGACCAAGACCGAGACCAAGACCGCGGGTCCAAGACCAAGACCGAGACCAAGACCGCGTGGTCCAAGACCGAGACCAAGACCAAGACCAAGACCGAATCATCCCGGACCAAGATCTAAGCCTCAAGACCATAAACGCAATTCTCAGTTGTAGTGTTACATAATTATTCCCAATATTCAGATAAGATACTTATTATATTTATAGTTACGGTTTTTGTCCCCAAGTCTTCGAGGTCTCATGAAGAGCACACTATAGCTAAAGACACTCTCAGTAGGTGCAGGTGTTGCGGAATACAAAAAACTTTGCTAGTAGAGAAAAATTCCCCACCAAATACCTGATCTGCATCGTTTACCCGGCTACTGATTTTGCATCGAGAAATAGCATAAGTGTAAGCCTAACTAGTCACTAAAGCACCAGAGGTCATGGTTAACTGTGCCTCGTTTTCTTGTCGCTTCTGATAAGAAGAGAACAATGCGGTCCTCTCTCGCTTTGTCCTATAATATTATAGGCGGATCGTCGCATGAATTCGAAGCTATCTGAAAAGTCCCTGAATAACCGAAAATATCGACAACATTTAACAAATAATCCACTCTAGTTCCCACCAAAGGCCAAACCAAAGGCGCAAGACCAAGACCAAAGGCGAATGACCGAGACCAGACGCCCAAGACCAAGACCACACCTTTAAGACCAAGACCAAGACCGCACCTTTAAAGACCAAGACCGAGACCAAGACCGGCACATTCGAGACCAAGACCGCATTTTTTCGGTCTCGAGGACGGTCTCGAGACCAAGACCGCGGTCTCGAGACCACATCACTGCATTTCGCAGTCTCTTTACGATGAATCGATCCATTTTTTTATATGAATTTGATAATTTGACCTTTTATAGAAACAAAATTGATGGCGTCACCAAATAATTATTATGAAACCAAACATAATGTAAGTAAGGTAGTGTGGACACAGTGTGGAGGCCTCTATCAGCATTGCCGCCATTGCGATGTTAAGTATATGCATGATTAGCCTTAGACAGCCAAATGCTTTCATGTTAAAAAATATATTTCATTGCAGGACCAAAAAGTGGTGGTGACACCACCACTTTTGAAAGTGGTGGTGACCAGACACCACCGTCACAATAGAAAGTTACGCCTATGGCTGAAAGTTAGAAGTTAAGTAAGTAAGTAAGTAAGTATATCCTTTATTGAAAAACCAACTGCTAACCGCATTTTGGTGTACAAAGATCATCAAATATAAAAAATTAAGTATAAAGCATCCGTGTGACAAATGTTTTACGAGATAGAGAGTTTGCCTTGGGTATTATTCTATTGTGGGTTCTGGGACGTAGCGAGTATGAAACAGTTTTCACGGGAGGCAGTAGTTGATGTAATACATGTGCAGGGTTGCTGATGATGGTAGAAAAGAGGTTAGAGTCTGCTTTTCTGCAAAGTTGCTCGAAACTTTGGTAGGATTCCGGTAGATAACGAGACCGGACCAGTCGCCGTATAGTTGCCTGAAGACGAGAGCGTCCCTCTACCCCCACAAAGCCCCACCACGCCGGGGCCGCATAGAGCATCCGCGACACTGTGGTATAGTGTTGTGAGGTGGAAAAATTGTCCGGAAAATTTCATATTTTTCCGGAAAATTTCGGAAAATTTCCAGTGTTTTTTTCGGAAAATTTCCGATATTTTCCCATCAATATAATTAATATTACTAAATAACAATAACAATATAAATGCATAATAATTTTTAAACATCACTCACTCTAAGCTATCTTATGCAGTAATAATTGATATGTTTATTCAAAATAGATGGCACTCTTAGTGCTTACTGTTCAGTGTGTTCACAAGGCTCAACAACGACAATACATTTAAGAATTAGCCTAATTACAATTATACCGCACTGTTAATTTAGAGAAAATATTTTCTATGGTTTAGTCTCCTTAATATATTTTAGTTATGAAAAAATGAGACAAAAACAGCAACAGATGCTGTAGAACTATAGACACTATTTTAATACTGTAACAGATTAATTCTTAGGAGGCTTTTTATTCTACTATTTTATGTTTTGATATATGTTATTGGCATTTTGCCATTGCAATCTGAGACTAATCTATTTTCAAATAATGCTTTTCTTGGTGAGTAGCAAAAGAATGCGTTTTAGTTTGTCTATGAGCTGTTATCTTGAGTGAGTGGTGTATGGACTAAGGCAGGAGTTCCCAAAATGGGGTGCATGCTCCCTGTCGTTTCAGGGGTGCGACAAAGAGGGAAAGTATGAATTATAAGAATGCATTGATAATACATTATAAATTGTTGAGCTGTCATAGGATAAGTATGGGTAAGACCGTAAGGTTAGAAGTTTATTTCCATGTAGCATGGAAAGCATGTAAGCTTGTAAGCATGTAAGGCTTGTAAGCACAAGTTCCAGTGGTAAAAATTTCGTGTATGCATCTTCAAATGTGATAATACCTTTGTAGGGGGTGTGAACATTGGTCAAACATTTCACAGGGGTGAGGGGCAAAGGATTGGGAGCTCCTGCACTAAGGCAAAGCTGACTAATAGCCGATGAAATTGCAGATCTGGACATGGATGATGCAGTAGAGATTGACAGTGACACGTACTGAAGCAGAGCAGACATACAAGATACAACTAGTTTGCATTAGTAGGCTACTTTAGTCTGGACCACTAATGAACAGTAAAACTAGTGATTAGAAAATTGTTTCAAACAGTATTGTTTCAAGTTTTGGTAGATTGTTCAATGTTTATTTCAATTTTTAAAACGTGTACTGCAGCAGAGCAGACTGCAGACATACAGGCTACAGCTCATTTGAACTAGGCTACTCTAGTCTGAACCGCTAATGAATACTGAACAGTGTTTAATGTTTATTTTAATTCTTTTAAGGTGAACATTGTCCACATTGACAAAAATACTGTAAATAAAAGGAACTTTAAAAAAACAATTTTTCTAGTGTCATCTCATACTGAAAATCTGACATTATGAGTTAAATGTATTTTTCCGGTTCTGCGGAAAATTTCTGGAAAATTTCCGGAAATTTTCCCGGAAAATTTTCCCAAAACGCCGGGGCCGCATAGAAAAGCTACATCACTACTGTGGTAGCATTTGTTACATCACACAGAGATTGGCCCTTTAACCCATGTGCAGTTAGAACGCGGAGGGCATACATTGACTGCCTAGCCTTAATGACAATGTTGTTAACATGCGTGTCGAAGTTGAATTGTTCTGACAAAGTGACACCTAGGATCTTCATGTGCTTTACCCTGGCGAGGCCCGGTGTAACTTTTGGAAGATCAACACCCAACCCTCTCATTGGTCGACGAACTATCATTTCTTGGATCTTAGAATGATTCAGTTTTAAATTGCAAGAATCAGCCCATTTGGTGACATGATCGATTTCGGACGTTATCAATTCGCTATTTGTTAGAATTACTTTCTATTTTTGGAAATTGCTGCATAGCCGCCGTGTTCTAACTGTCAGTTGTCGTTGTTGAAGGTGTCCACCTGGTGACGGAGTTGACAGGAACGGATAAACCGGAGTCTGTGCGTCAGACGGCTCTCAAGACCCTGCGAGTTTTCATCGACAAAGTGGCTGTAAGTAAATTCAGGTTAAGGGAAGCTATTCCTTTCCTCTCCTCTCACTGGCCGCTGCTGCCTTCCATCTCTTGTCTCTTCAGGCAGAATTATTATGCATTCATTAAATGCCGCTGAATAATGACCAAGCATCAATCGCTGGTGCAGACAGTTTAGTTTTGGATCTGTGGAAATTGGATGGATACTCTGTGGAGCAATCTTCCCTCTGATGTCCACAAAGTTCGGTTCTTCCACCATCATTGCCAATCACCCTCCATCATCTGCCTCCTCACGGTCCTCTATCTATCAGTGTTGATGTCTGCAAATCAATCTCATATTTATTGAGTCCTCTTAATCAATTTTTAGCACTACATCGCAGTTGTTGTTGTGTGGCATGTTAAACAAATGCAGCAGGTTAAGTTAGTAGCTTTGGGAAGTGTTTTAGTTGCCAGAAAAAAGTTGGGAGGGATGGGGTCGAACATTTTACGGCTTAACAAAGTACAGGATGCAGGCCAAAATCTAATGTAGTTAATATGTTGCTCATGAGACAACTGAGCAGGGGTTAAAATCTGAGCCCAACATCTGTTCAGTTACTTTGCTGAAGGGTTAGAGGAAGAGATGGGGGTGGGGGGTTAACCTCTGACAGCTGGCTTTTACCTTAAGCTGAATGGGGCATAATCCGTAAGGAGCGTATCAACGAATACCCCACTGGACTTTATGAATTTCTTTTCTCGGCTTTTGTCATGAATTCAGATCAAGAGTTTCTGCTTTTCTTCTCTTGTATGACAGGTGGCAACTTATAAGAATCACCGTCGACCTCGTGAGGACACATTCGAACCAGCGGCCGACAGCAACCAGTCCGATTCAGAGGCAGCCTCCGACTCCAGTGGAGAGACAAAGCTATTGTCTCTGTCTGGCGCTTCTCCCAAAGGTTAGCTTTGTACAGGTGAAAACTTTGTACAGGTGAAACATTGTTTAGGTGAAACTTCGTACAGGTGAAACGTTGTACAGGTAAAACATTGTAACTTACACGCGTCTCAGATAGCCCTAGATATGATCCAAGTGCGTAATGTTGAAGGAAGAAGAGCAGTCCGTTAAGCTATCCTTGAGGCAGCCATGGGTATGAAGTGTTAGCAACTTCATTTTCTTAGCCTCGGCATAGGAGGGCAGATGGCCAGTTCTCCCTCGCCAACTTATCTTCCCATCTACAGTGTACATACAGTGTCCTCATAGCCAAGTTGGCTCAGGGGCACAGGTGGAGTAGAAATATCGAACCATATTTCTGCCCTTGCAGGGGTTTGAACCCACGACCTCTCGATTGACAGTCTAGCAGTCTAACCACTACACTATTGAACTAAATCGTTTGTCTAAGTTTTAGGAGACTAAGTTTTTGGTGATGACTTATTTAGGTGACATTGGGAAACTAGAGAGGACTCGCATTCTCCAACAGACAACCATTGATGCAACGGTCGAATACATTCAAGGTATGAATGTCTGTCTTTATTGTGTTCTAAAAGGAACTATACAATCATATTTAATAAATTCTACAGAGCTGCTCTTGTAATTAATATAATTATTTTTATTATTATGCAGTTATTACGTGCCACTATGTAATGACAAAGCATCAATTGATGGCGCTAAGTGACTGAGTGAAAGACTTGTCAAGGTCCCTCAACTGTAACCGTGTCAGAGGAGGATCGAAACCGTACTTTCCGCTTTACAAGATGAGCAATTGTCTAAAATGCATATCTTCTTGAATTCATCTTACAGGTTTACTAATTAATGTTCAATTGTTGCTTTAGTGTTTGCTAATGTGTTTTCTTAATGCTTTTGAGTAATGAATTTTCTTGCTGCCTTTTCTTGATGCTGTAGGAGAGAAGATCTTCCTTCGAACGAGCGATGACTGTGAGCTTCTCTTGCACAGCGTTGACGCCGTGTCTGAAAAAGCCATCGCCCGGATCGTTTGCGGCTTTCTAAATCGCTGTGAGACTTTCAGTCAATGCCATTCTGAATTCTAATGCATAGTTGTCAAATAAAATTGTATTCTGAGAATTTCCATTTTTACTCTAGATTGGATTTTGACTATAATGATAAAAAAAAAATAATCCTTCAGTGACAAGTGGTTGTTGCTAATTCTGCTGGTGACGAAATGGTTCTTTGTCACAGCCAATCACATGACCTAAAGACCTATATTTTTAAAGAATCATATGACTGTCGTTGATTTTTGAACCCATGTACACTGTACAGCACCTTTCCTTTGGCATCGGCTTTGCTACGGCGCTATACACATTGTATTATGTATGTATACCCCCTCCCAAAGTCCGACTCACACCTCAACGTGGTGAGGGGGTGGCAACAGTCAGTAGGGGGAGTGCCTGCTGAGGCTATGCCATCAGTGGTGAAGGTCTTGGCTGAAGTACCACCTAGAGCGCTACGCGAGGTGGACAGGCTCAGCAGGAACCCTGAAAAGCTGGCAAACGTGGGCGGCATCGCCGCCTCTATTAAGATAGTGGATATCAGAGCCAGTCTAAGCCTACTCTCTTTAAAGCGCGAAGGTCGAGCGGATGGGTGCAGATACTTTTCGTTACGTATATCCAATGCAACATTGGACTCCAAAGGGCCTCGGCCCATGGATCCGATGCAAGCGTTGGACACCTACGGGCCTTCGGCCCATGGATCCTGATGATGATTATTATTATAATTATTTTTATATTAATATTATTATTAATATTTTTAATATTACTATTACAATTATTATTTATATTATTGCTGTTATTATTATTATTAATATTATTTTATTTTTATAACTGTCATTATTATGATTAATTTTATTATTGTTACGGTTGTTGTTGTTCTAGGGAATGAAGGAGGGAGCATATACTTTGGCATAAAGAAGAGTGGTCAGGTGGATGGTCAGACGGTCCCTCATTCAGACAGAGACCGTCTCAGACTCTGCATCGATAAGTTGACGATCAAGAAGTTCAGTCCAGCCGTCCCAGCCGGAGTCGTTTCGACGCTCTTCCATCCGGTCATGGATACGGAGGAGGGACAGCATCTCACGGATTGCTTCGTCATCGGTAAGTTAGATGCAGTCGGAACAAGATGCCATCTTGTGTATCCAGCCGATCTTTTTTGGCTCACTCAGCATTTAGCATTATTATTATTAGTAGTACTAGTATCATCAGTATTATTATTATGTTATTATTATTATCACTAGATGTTTGCCCATCCTAAGATGGTTGAAATGACCTACATCTTATTCTAAATGAGTGTAGTTCCCCTCCATCCCCTTCCCACTTCCACCCTTGCCCTCCCTTCCCATGCCCTCCTTTTCCCTCTGTCTGTCTCCCCATCTCCTCTTCCTCTCCATTCCTCCCCTCATACACACTAACTGTATTCATGAGAGAAATCGACATGGAAATGGTTGTGGCTTTTCTTTAACTGGTAGAACTGGTTCATCTGCTTTTTGTTGTTTCTGACACAGAGATTCGAGTGAAGCCTACGCTGGCATCGACCTTGTACGGCCTGAAACACACCGGGGAACCAAAACAGTTCGTTCGAATGGGTACAAAAACCATAGAAATGACAGCCAAGGTACTACTTCTATTTCTATGCCATCTGTTGTTGATCTCCAGTTGTTCTCTCTTAAAAATGGTTTTATCTTAATGGTTCATAGTTATCATAATTATCGTGGAACATTTACCTTTGCAATTGTTATCATCTTAATTCATTGTTGTCATCCTGTGTTTAGCTACAACGTTAGAAAGTTGCCAGATATTGTCATTGAAGGTTTAAATAGCATCGGTCAAAGAGCAAAGCAAATCAGAGGCTCGACTATATGGTGTTAGATATGTAGAGATTCTTCTCTCTGGACTTTTTTCTTGAACTAACTGTCCATTATTTCATCTGGCCTGAGAAAGGAATAGATTCCCGTGTTTAACGACATCTTATGACTCCATTCACGTTTCCCTCCTTTGTTAACGAAGCTTGGGACTGGCACTACCAGAGTACAGGCAATGGCAAAGTTTTGGCTCGAGAGATGAACATTTGAACCATCTAAGAGATTTCCATTTGTCATTTGTCGTTTTAGGATGTGTATGTTTGGACGATTGAAACGTACGAAGAGTCAAAGTTGAAGGATCTGCGACAACTTCAGCACGAAGTGGAACAACTGAGAAAGATTCGCAACAAGATGAAGAACTGCTGAGTCATCGCATTCCACCTGGATTGTACTCGGAAATTGTTAGAAAACAGTTCAATGCCTTGAAAGGCTTTTGTGTTTTTGTCTGTGGTTTACAGATGGACAGTTGCGTTTGTTGGTTTTTCGTTGACTGAATTGAAGTTCGTTCTGCTCCCGTTTAATTGTCGGTTGTTATGTTCTGTGTTCTTATTTTGCTTTGTGACAGCAGTTCTTTGCTAGCATTTTTTTAAAACTTGTTTTGTATAATTGCTGTGCTGTAGTTTTATCATAGAAGAGAATCCTAAAGTTTTTGGTTTGGTTTGGCTATGACATTAGTGGATGTGAGTCATGGCAGCCAATAGGTTAGAGCGATCGCATTACAATGCGGAGAGTATGGGTTCGATCCTCGTGTGCTGAGATGGTTACTGAGTAAGTCCTTCACTCACAATTGGTTGCTGAGCGCCATTGATTGATGTTCGGTCATTAGAAAGTGGCGCTTAATAAATGCCTAATAATGATAATACGTGTGCTTAGGAAACTAGCGCTATAGAAATTACTCTTCTATTTCATTTGTAATTACAGTTACTGATTTGTTTACGCACATAATAAGCGATTTGATAAATTGTTTTAATTACTAAGTTTCCACAGATTCAAAACATTCCTTATCACATTCTTATCCCGTTGTTGGTTTAAGAAGTTTCTGTTGTCCAATGCAGAGTTGTGTTCTTGTTAAGGACTTGTTAGTTTCTAAGACATTCATTCAGTTAATGTTGACTATGGTTTTCTTGTCAAAGAGTTGAAACATCTAAAGAGAAATGTTTTCATTTTCTGTCATTTTCTTTATAAGTCAATGGTTTCAGATTGTGACAACAATTAATGTAATCAAAAAGGATAAATGATTTATTGATTGAAATCTAAAATTAAATCTAATCTAACTTAATTGATCACTTCGATAGAGCTATCATCACAACGCCTAAGACGTATTTATGATAAGAAATTAAAACCTGAATAAGAATCAGAAACCACCAACTCCTGAAAGCCATCCGCCCAATTCGCTCACTCCCTTTAATAATAATTAATTAATAATTAATGAATGTTTAAAAATACAATTCTCCAATTGGATTAATTCATAGATATTATGCACAATACAATATCTTAAATCATCGTAGCCAAACTTTGAGTCCTGGTTGAGCATGTGAATCAGGTCAGTTGAATTGACCTTGTGAAGCAGAACAGAAAAGCTATCCAACGAATGCCTTGCTATTATACATAATAATTATTGTCTGCTAAAAGATCATGACTAGAACAGGTCAAGACAAAAAAATGAAAATTTTCAAGGGCCCATAAAGGTATCTAAGATCCCGCTGTCTGGGGAGTCCTGGGGTTTAATTAGCAATGTTGTACAGACGGATTATAAGTTGGGAGATAACAATGTACAAAAGTAGACAAGTAAGGAAGCTTATCTCAGGCGTAAAACAAAGCACAATCGATCACATCAATATTACATGTACAGTAGAATCTAGTAGATAACGTCCACAGGAACTATTTCGAATTGAAAGCACATGCAAAACGTGAAACGTTGAATGAGACCTAGAAATACTATTTATAGCATCGGAAAGAAGCGATTTTAAGGTGTCTAATGAAATCCACTATTATTCAATATCCAACGACCAGAGGCGCGTTTACAGAAAACGGGGCCCTAGGCGTAAACTTTTTGGGGGCCCCTCTAAACTTATAGACTGAGAGTCTGAGACTCTTTTGGTGTTTAGTCTATCATGTGCAAAAACCCACAAAGTTGAACTTGAAGCGGTTTTTGTGAGGGTTATTGGCTGTAATTATGATTAGTTATAGACGCTGTTTTCAAGGAATGTGAAATTATTTGATTTCAGTTTTAAAACGCAAGAATATTTATAAGTGTAGGGCTAACAGTAGGCCTATGCCTACTCTTTTGTTGCAATGCAGTGCAACAATGCCATATTATGTAATATAAGAAATGATTGAAAAAAATAATTATGTAAAATAAAAATTTCGATTATTAGTACTGGTTAACAAAAGCCTACTAATAAAAGTTTTAAACACCAAAAGTGAGGGAATCATCAGTCTAAGACTTTCAACACGTAAACTGGAGCGGACGGCCGTTGCGGCTTGTTGCTAACAAGTTAAATTTTGATAATTATTATTTTGCACAAAATGAATTATTAGCCCCAATGAACATAACAATTATAAATTACAATAATGTACCTTTATATGAATATTAAACTGTGAAAAATAGAAAATAAGTTTTATTTAAAATGATGCAAAATTTAAAAAAAATTAAATAATTGACAAAATATTTTCATTCGTCTGGGGCCCTCCGGGATTTGGGGCCCTAGGCGCGCGCCTAGTGCGCCTACTGGTAAACGCGCCTCTGCCAACGACATCTTGTAAAGTAAGTAAGTATATTCTTTATTGAACCAGTTGCAATCCGCATTCTGGTGTACATACATCATATATAATAAACAATAAACAATCAATAGTCAATATGAATAAAGCATTCTAACTATAAAAGTTTTTTCATATTATGATTAGCTAAAGGTAAAACACGGTCATGTGACCGGGGTCGAAGGGAATAGGCCAACAGCTTTTTTGGAGGAAGAAACCTATTGTGACGTCCAAAGTCTGTCTGTCTGTCCAAAGTCTGACGTCCAAAGTCTGTCTGTCAATCTGTCAATCTGTGTGTGTGTGTGTGTGTCTGTCTGTCTGTCTGTCTGTCTGTCTGTCTGTCTCTGATCTCTCTCTCTCTCTCTCTCTCTCTCTCTCTCTCTCTCTCTCTCTCTCTCTCTCTCTCTCTCTCTCTCTCTCTCTCTCTCTCTCTCTCTCCGAACTCGATACCTCCATTGGACATCGATCTCTGGAGACGACTACGAGTCCGGTTTCCATAGGATCAGATGTGGCAGAGCCGCAGAGCAGCTGTGAAGGTCAGTGTCGGTTAGGCCGAGAATTGGAAGGAATAGATGATCAATTGAATCGGGTTAAGAGTTCGCGGATATATCTGGGCTGGGAGTTAGAACGGAGTTGTAGGTTAATGATTTCAATTCGATTACGTATCGATAGACCGAAGGTTCGATTCATCGTAACATGCAGTTTGAGCATCACCCAACTTCTACTTACGCTCGGACATTTTTCATCAATCCAGCTTACACTTAAAACTACTATAAAATATTCAAATCAATCCAACTTCTAGTTACACAATGACTTTTTCATCAATCCAGCTTCCTTAACACTAACCCTAACCCTAATCCAGTGTGATTTTCCTTACAGATTTTATTTTAGTTATAGTTATAGTTATAGTTAATGATTTTTATTTTAGTTATAGTTATAGTTATAGTTAGTATTATTTTTTTAGTTATAGTTATAGTTATAGTTAATGGATTTTATTTTAGTTAATTTTAGTTACTACTTAGTTACAATAATTAAGTCTATAAGCAAAATTGTGCGTATTAATACGCTGTTTCACAATTTACTCAGAGCTATGAAAACCTTTGAAGCATGGGTACAGTCAGCTTCATGAATACACGAGTTTCCAAAGTAACTGACAAATTTCACAATAAAAATTTCGATTTTTGTTCTCATTTATGTCGAATCGTCCATATTGCACTTCCTATTTTTATTTTTGTATTAACGAAAATAAAGATGAATTTTCGTTAGTGTTATTTTCGTTATAGTTATAGTTATAGTTAATGATATTTTTAGTTATAGTTATAGTTATCGTTAACGAAGTCATTTTATTTTCGTTAACGAACATTTTCGTTATCGTTATCGTTAACGAAAATCACACTGCCCTAATCCTAACCCTAACCCTAACCCTAACCCTAACCCTAACCCTAACTCTAACCCTAACCCTAATCCTAACCCTAACCGTAACCCTAGCGGACTGAGCCAGTGCGCATTTTTCGTATATTCCTAACCTAACCCTAACCCCTAACCGCAGGGCTTCTCATTTGAGGCGATCGATCGATCGATCTCCTTGGTCGATCGCCTAGCGAGGGTCTGGTGGATCGGTAAATCGATCGCGCAAATCGAGAACGATCGATTTACTCCGAGAGGAAACTGGATCCATTGTTTTATTTACCTAATTTACATTACTTTAATTTTTGCTTACTTGCGGCGGCGGTGAATGCGTTCGGAACGCAGCGTTTCGTGACCTAATGACTGCTTAGTTATCGCTCCAATCTCGTGCAATATGATTGGTCATGACAACACGGTGGACACCTCCCGCGTAACGTCATTATTATTGTAAGTTCGTAACGTCACTGATTTAGGAAATTAACAGGCAACAATGACGGCGACGATTGAATAATAATGCATGTACAGTTTAGCAACGGCGCTCGTTTTCGGTTGCTGGCCCTAGGAATGAGCTCCCTGTTGCGCTCCGCCTAGTGAATAGAGTTCACACGGTCACACCATTAAGCATATTCTTTAGTAACTAAACGACTGTCTTATTTAGCCATGACTGGACTAGGAGCGCTTCTGATCAGTCGATCACCTTGAAGGGGGCGCTATATGAAAACTAATTAATAATACTATCAATAGTAATAATCATGAAACTGAACTGAGATAGGCCTACTAGATTAGTACTATATTATATGCAGCCATACGAATAGGCCTACGATACACAAAATGCGCTGTACACAAAAAGCTCTCGAGGTCGATCGCGCACCGATCGCCTACGCAACCCAGCGCGATCGATTTTCAAATCGCTTTCTATTTTCAAATGAGAAGCTCTGCCTAACCGTAACTCTAACCCTAACCCTAACCCTAGCGGACTGAGCCAGTGCTCATATTTCGTATATTCCTAACCTAACCCTAACCCTAACCCTAACCTTGATCTTCGGACTAGCGAACCTTCGACTATGGAACCTTCTGACTATCGACCTGTTACCCTTTGAAGTGGATTGCTCTGGGATTTTTAAGCAATGGAGTGATTTTAGGATGGGAGGGATGTTATGATACGGTGACACTTGATGCCTGAACTCCTCAGTACCTCTGTACGACTAAAATACCATTCAGGCCGATAGGAAATGTTGCTTTAAATAGTTTTAATCGTAGCTATTCAGTCCGTAAATGAATATTGGCTAATTTTATAATAATGAACCAAAATTAATTAAAATCGTTTTAATTGAACTTTCAAAATAAGCCGCGGATTAGAAACCTGCTTGCTTACTAAATTATTTTCTACCATAGACGTTGACACATGCTTCTCTGAAAGCGGTTAGTAACACGTAAATTCAATTTAAGTACTTATATTCTAAATAATAAACATTTAAGAATTAAAAATAATTAGTTTATAATTTATGCCGTGTTCTTCTCTGTATCTTAAAATTATGGTGTTAGTAAATAGATAGTTTTTAATTTCTTTCGTGTGGCGTCGAGGCTATTTCAAATAACCCGCGAGTTCAAAATTAAATGATTAAAATGTTCAATAAACGATTTAGTTATAAAATATAAGGATTTTAAAATTTTAGAAAAATAGGGGAATATATGTGACGATGATTCAGGCGTTGTTGTTGTGCAGGGTAAATGCCAAAAAGACGAAGACGAGCGAAGTGGTCAACGCAGGAGAAGCGACCACTGGACTTCGCTGAGAGTCCGTTGATGAACGGTCGTCATGACCTCCCGACCCCCGTCCACTGCAGCCTCTATCCAACGGTCACGGCAGACATCGTCCCCGTCGAACAAATCGCCACTTCATGGGTTTGTGTAACGCCACTCTGACTAGAAAAATTAGCAGAACTATTGAACTTCTTGTTTTTTGGGGTGTACTAAATTCTTAAAGCTGTAAAAGTTATGAAATTTACTTGGGTAAAAGTGTATTTTTAAATTATGTGCCGACCGAGTATTTTATTATTTCTCTTATGATTGTGAAATGGAACGGTGGATTGATAAAAATAATTGTTTGCCTAAATGGAAGTTGGATTGATCAAAAATCGTCTGTAAACGCAGGGGAGTAAATGACTCGCCATTGAATGGGTTTCAACGGTTGGATTAATTAAAAGAATTCTTGCTAAATAGAAGTGGGATTGATGAAAATAATTTGAGCTTAGATAGAAGTTGGATTGATGAAAAGTATCTTGCTTCAATAGCAGCTGGATTCATTAGGCCTACAGTTATTATGAAAATCATTGAAATAATGAAATACAGCTGAAGTACAACTCTACCTCCGCTATCAATAAAATACACTAAAATGCACGTTTACTTTTACTTGGTAACTGAATAAATTCGTAATATTGTAAAAATTTATGAATTGACTGGGTATTTTGCGATATACTAAAATCATAACATTGTCAAGGTTTATGAAATTTGTAAGTCTGTCACCAATGCTACAGAGACATGACTCCTTTGAACGAGTGTCAATGTAATATGTTATTGTTACTGTAAGCGTTCAGAATATAATTATTTTAACTCTATTGTTTCACCAAAGTTTTAAGTATTCACAACTGATTGAATCTCTCGCTGTTTCTGTCGTAGGTTTCGCCACAGTTCGAAGGAAAGTTACTGCGGGGAGAAACGATTGGACGGAGAGTTCGTCGCCGTCCACCAGTGGTCCACACGAGAGCGCTCTCCATCGACTCTTCCTCCTCCTCTGCAACCCATGGCAGGTTCACAAATGCAGATCAAGGCACCAGACCTCGACTCAGGCGCCGACCGACATTCATTCCACTCAAGTTTGTCCTCAACGAATCATCAGAAGTCGCAAGGAAAAGTTCAGACGGTGAATCGACGACGTCTGACGGCGAATGCGATCGCGTGGCTGAGGTCGATGCTCAGCAGACACGAAGAAGATCCGCTCCACTGGAAAGGAGTCAAGGAGAGAATGAGGAAGCAGAGGACAACGAATCCATTGGGAATTCCTTTGCAGATATTATATCGATTGGGAAACATCTCAACGTACGAACACCAGACGACAGTCAAATGAACAAAGACCT
The DNA here is from genome assembly GCA_020284085.1 of Aporrectodea caliginosa. Taxonomy (NCBI): domain Eukaryota; kingdom Metazoa; phylum Annelida; class Clitellata; order Crassiclitellata; family Lumbricidae; genus Aporrectodea; species Aporrectodea caliginosa. Next base: position 219,791 of record JACEVL010000888.1, read on the forward strand.
TCCTCCGCCCAGCGACACCGATCACGAAACCACTTCATCGCCGTCGGCAGAAGATGCTACTTCTAAACGGAACTTATCAAGGCGCCTTTTCCAGCAGACAACAAATGAAGTGGACTGTGGCGAAGTTTTGACAGGTGCCGACGAACGCTTGCCTTCATCAGAAAACGTTTCCGAGAGAGACTCCATGCTGGAGGTAAATACACAGGTGGCACCACCACCTAAAGCCATCGACGTATCTCTTTCGCATTTGTCGTTTGAGTCTAAAGATGACTCCATGTTTGTTGGCTGTTTACCACACGTTAATCTACTCGATGGAAGTGCGTTCTTACAGCCGGACAGTTCTCTTTCGCAGAACGACACGCTGGATATTTCAAAGACTGAGATGGTCCAGGCAAAGAAAAGCCACGACCCACTGAACACAGGCGCCAAAACAACAGTTCCCGCTTGCAAACCATTTCGGTGGTTACCGAGTCAAACTTTGTCTTTGATAACCCAGGAAACGCCGCCAAAGGAGTTGAATATTTTGGTAAAGGAAACTCCAGTTTCTTATCATGGACTGACGTATCGCCAGAAACAGTTGAAGGGGTTTTTCTGATCGAGAAATGTGTTGTTTGATGTGTTAATGAAATCGAAAGTGATGATTTGTGTGACAGAAAACAGCAATGGCAACAAATGACGAATATTAAAATTTGAATAATTTAAGTATCTGTATTTATCTGGACTGTTATAAAACTCTTTTTAGGCCATCAATAACACCACTGAAACTAGCTGTTTATACAAGATGACAATTGTTGCAAACAATGATTTAATGTAATAATGCTCATATCTTATAAAATCAGCATTTTCCTATTATGGTTCCAAGCATGCTGTTTCTCTAAATTCAGTTTAGTTCGCTGCAGAATTTAATATTGCAATTAAAAACTTAAAATGTGTTTGACACACTTGGACTACTGTTTATAGGTACTTATGCATGTTGGTTACGAAATACAAATCCATTTGTTGAACATAAATTTACAGATCTATTTTTCTACAAATGTTTCTCCATCACTTGCTTATATCGCAGACTGCTGTAACATACATGTACATAGAAGCATTTTCAAAGCAAAGTCTTTATGCATCGTTCATGAATTGTTTTGGTTCCATTGGCTGGGGCTCTTTTGGGCGCGTTTTATTTGCACAGCAGTTTTTTCATAAGACGTGTTTTTGTACGTGGTTTCTTAGAAGTTTTCGAAATGGTGTTCAAAGGTTGTTTTGGCGTTTCTGCTGGTGACTTCAAGGCAGGCGTTCTGGACTCCTTTCGTTAGACCCGGAGGACCACAGCTGAACACACCGACCTTTCTCACCTAAAATATGTCAAGATTTTAACATTGTAAACATTATACATATTTGTTTATTATCAATCCATTATCAATATTATCAATACACGGCACTAATAGCCTACAAAGCATATCCGCCCAACGGGGACACAACCACTCGGTACTTATAAAGTTCTTATCTCCTTAGGTAGTAATTCAAAGTCATGTAAGAGCAAGCACACTGATGTGTATCAGTGGCAGTTATAATGCATTTACTGTATTGTCTAATGTCCAACAGTCCAAGCATGAATTGTGAGTGAAGGACGTGCTCATTCCTCACCCTATACATCCGTCTCAGAGGATGAAGCCAAAGCTATACTTTGGTGGCAGTCTAACCAATGGTTTCTCCTTTTCCCTCAAGTAAACACTTTTGAACAACTGATGGATATATAGATAATATCCATTGTTTGTGTCTGTTTGTATGGGTCTGTGTGTGTGCCTGTTTGTGTGTGTATCACACAGTGTATGTCTGTCTTGTGTGGCCGTGTCTGTGTGTGTCTGTATGTGTGTGTCTGTTTGTTCTTACTCGTGGGTGTTTTGCGTGAACGGCGTCGAGGACTTTCTCGAAGTTAGGTCGTCCAAAGTGTGTCTTCGCTTTCAGTCCAGTGAATAGACTTCGATTGGACATTCGCTGGAAATGCTCCTCACAGATATACTAAAAGAGAAACAGAAGAAGAGGCAATCCATCCATTCGTCTATTGGGCCATCCACTCAGTACATATGCAGAAATCAGGAAAACGTGGCCCCTCCCCTCTGTAGGCACATCTACTTTTTACATCCTCTACCTGAACATTGCTCTCTAACTAGATTTTGTCATGGAAATTATAATAGTCATTCACTGTTGCTCTACATATATTTACACAGAGAATATAATGTTTTCAAAAGTAATGTTTTAGCAAATTCATTTTAAGAAAATTAAATATGATTATTATTATTATTATTTATTAATATAACTGAAATACCGCCCAGGTGATGTAAACGTCAACTAGAGTCACAAGATGACGCTAAGCGTTGAATAATGGTATTGATGATAAGCTTTACTTAGACACCTTTAAGTCATGTTTTTGAATTGCTATAAAATTCCGTCGTGATATATTCCGTCACTTTACCAACAATTGTTTCTAATCGCTGCCATTAGAGGCTTAGAGCTGTATTAAATTACGATAAAATAATTTCTGTCGACGTCAAGGGCCTTTGTTGGCATAAGATGTCGTCAAACTATTGATCCATCCAATTCCGTCACTATAGGAAGTTTACGAAAGCAGAGTAGAGCAACAGTATAGCACTATAGCAGTTATAGGTAGTATGTTACTTGTATACCACAGACAAACTTCTCACGGTAGAAGACCTACTTGTCTGATAGCTCAGTGGTTCATATTTGATTGAATGGTCTCTAGGATGAAAGCAGCCAACTCGTTAGCGGTTTTTGGAACCAAAAAGAACAATTACGATTTAATGGTCTCTAGGACCAGAGACCAATTTCGATTGAATGGCTGAGTGGACCAGAGCGATAACCGTTGGACTGACTTGAGATGAAAAGAACCGTATAGGCCTATGCGACCACTTTATGAAACTCGACGTTGTATTCGACTGCTTTACGGTAACGGCGCCATACTAATTATAAGTGTCAATAGATTTGATTAGATTTGATTTTAAAAATGTGAAAATGGTAGAAGCCACAGACGAGCATTGTGGTGCGTAGGTCGAACTGGCTGAAGAGTTGTGTAATGAAGATGTGAGTTTCGACGACTTCCTTCTTGTCCACTTGTTCAACGTTGTGCAGGATGTCGATCAGCCATTCGTAGTGCTTCTGGGTGGCAGTCACCCAGATGAAGTAGACCTACAGATATATCGACCAGCATTACATGGAGTTAACCTGGAAAACCTATTTCTAGCTCAAAGGTCCATCAATCTCACATCTCCTACGCTTTTCCTTTCTCTTGCAGCTTTCCACTTGCGACTGAAAACCAAACTCTTCAATCTATCACATCCTGCATGGTTCTACTCTTGCGCCACCACACGACCATCACCATAACCAATTACCACCGTAGCACTGCAGGCTGTCTCCTCGGCTTGACCTCCCCCGAATGCTGACCTATAGCATAAAAACGAACCAAAAACCTGACTATCCCTAGCGGTGCTATAGGTCAGGATCCGGGGAAAGTTAAGCCGAGGAGACTGAAATATAGAAATCAACACTACTAAGACATTATCTGACGCTTATAATCTAATCCAATCTAATCTATTCTAATCTCTAATCTAAATAGCTTCTATGGAGTAACACAAGGCATCTTTAAATAGTCAATATCAGAATATCAAATATCAAATATCATAATATCAATATCAAATATCATCATATCATAATATCATAATATCAATATCAAATATCAGAATATCAATATCAAATATCAGAATATCAATATCAAATATCAGAATATCAATATCAAATATCAGAATATCAACTGTAAGAATGGACTGACGTACCTTGCGACACTTCATGCGGAACGTGTTCTTGACGGACGTGAGGAAGACAAAGTCCTTGAGAATGGAGGCGTATGGAGTGACCCCGATTCCACCTCCGACCAACACAGATACATCGTAGTCTATCCAGTCCTGTTGACCGGCTCCAAAAGGACCGTCTACGTAAACCTACAAACCGTCATCAACATCTACCATGTTACCATCTATCATTATTTTAGTATTATTAGGAATAATTAGCAACTGTCACGTGCACAAGGCATCAACTAATGATGCGCCAAAACAAGAAATAATAATCAGGTCATCATCTAGTAGATCAGTCCACTTAGACAAATGTTCTTCAGCTGGCTGAGTGGATCTTACAGTAGAACCGAGAATTTGACGCATTTGTCGGGATCCTTCTCTTTCAACCTTTGTACACGATAAGTTAAACTGATGGATGAACCGGAATTTATCGCCAAGATGCTTACAGGCTTCAAGTAAGTCGTTTCTTGGTTTCCATAGATTTATTGCAATTAACATAACATAACAAAACATAACATAACAAGGTTTATAGTGGCTCAGAAGACTTGCATCTGTGCCAGAGCCACAATTGGAATTAGCAACTTCTATTGCGCCGGTGTCTAATGCACAAGGCATCACCCGATGGCACACCAAAACCAAGCTATAATCAGGTCAAATATCGAGAAAATCAGACCATAAGTTTATCACGTAATTTCGTGTCACTTCCATGGTTGACTTTAAGTTAAAAGGAGTTCGAACGGTTGAAAGATTTTGGTAATCGCGTATCAATAATTGGATGAATCCAGAATTTAACGACAGCTTATAACAATTATTCAGGTGTGGTACGGAAACATTTACTCTTCGCTGTCTCTTGCATCTACATGTAGGCCTAGTGGGTCTAAAGTATAGAGACACGCACCCAGTAAAATGAGGATCATTGAGGTACGACAAAGAAAGAGATCTACAACAGGGACAGACAGAGGCAGAGACAGAGACATAGAGGAGAACAGAGAAGCAACCACGTTGGTCTGTGTTTAGGTTGAGAGAAACTAGACGGTGGCGTAATGGATGGATCATTGGATCAGGGTAAGAATTCTTGACAACGTCCTTTGAAACATCGCAAAAATATGTACACAATTGAGCTTTGTAAAGAACGCACTATCAAATTACCTAGAATATAACCTAATAATAAATAGTTTTTCCTTGGACACCTTTTTATAGGTTATATTCCACTATATAAGTATTAAAATCCTTATCCGTTCACAAATATATGAAGCCAAGTAGTTAGATCCTATGTATTTCTCACTTAAACTAAAATTATGATAATGGTCGCTCACAAACAATTCACAATCGCAGTCGAGTACTTTTCGCGCACAGCGGGAGATTTCATGATCGAGGTCCTTCGTATAAAACGAACTCTAGTTAATCGTACCAAAATGCAGATATTCACCCGTCTTCAGTTGAAGAAAACGCAAGTTAATTGCCCACTTAACATTTTCGAGAATTTTAACATTTCGTGGTCGAATACCTTCGCATAGAAGTTTTGATTATAGAAAAATAAAGAAAGTTCGATGTAAACAGCCTGGGAGCCGCAAAATGTCGTTTAGACTAAAAGCTGTTATGCAAATCTCGCATGTTCTAGACACCTTTAAAACACATTCTCTTGTTAAATAAGAGTTATAGGTAAATTTTCCGTTAACTTTACCACACAACAACAGTACAAATAACAGTCAGAAGATGTGGCTAAACAAGAATAATAGAAGCGTTACGGACGTTTAATGAGTTGTTGGGTCGATCAAATCAGCTGTAATCGACATGTTGTTGGCCTATGGAGGATATCATTATTAATCATTAATAAGCGACTGGTCCGGCTACGATATCTGCCCGAAAACAACCCAAGTTTCGAAGAACTATGCCAGAGTGCTCACACCCGCCTATTCGGTGTTGTTCGTGCAGATCCAGGCCATGTTCTACATGACCTACTGCCCCCCCAATTAAAACTGTAGTATATGCTCTATGTCCACGTAAACATGACAGAATCCTAACAGTTGCAGACAGTCTGGCACGAAAAACTTTTATTATTAGGATGATTTATTCGGGATTATATACTTCATAATGTACACCAAAGTGCGGTTAGCAATTGGTTCAATAAAGGATATACTTACTTACTTACTTTATAATCAGTAGCTTCCATTGCGCCGGTAACTAGTACGCAAGGCATCACACAAAACTACTCGCCCCAACTTCTGTATCCCACACTGCACCTCCACTCTGGAATTAACTTCCCTCTGAATTCCGCATTATTCTCATTTCCTCCGGTGTTGGCTACTCTGCCACCGTCATCTGCCTCAGGCTCCTCTACTCATCAACCCACAGGCTTTCTCTTCAAGAATTCCTACCCTATAATCCACCCCATACTCTGCCTTCGAAACTGTCTCATCCTCAACGAAATCCACCGTAACAGCTGCTCTGCCTCCTCTCTCTGGTCTCTATGTCAACCGGACTCGGACCTCCACTGGACATCAATCTTTGGACAACCCCTCTGATACGACGCAGCGCTCCTGAATAAGCTGGTGCCCGGCGCCTAGATTTACAGTGTGCTTTAGAATTCGGAGTTCACGATTACGATTACGACGAAGAGTCAAAACCAAGTTATAACCAAGTCAACATCCAAAGCGTTTCTTCAGCGCTCGTGAATAAACTGGTGCCCTGCATTTGGCTTTCGAGTTTCGAGTGGCGCTTTAGAAGTTTGGAGATTACGATTACCATTGACCGAAGCAGTTTACCCGAATTTTTCTCTTGCCAGATTACAACTGTAAAACAGTTTTTCTGATGAATTAAACTAAGTTAATGATCAATAGAATAAATCTGAGGCTGACCTTAGGATAGGGTGTTCCGTGAAACGAGTCAGGATTGAAGACCTTGTGTAGATTGGTCGTCCAGGGTCCAATGGCTCTGACGTGGACGGAGAGGGTCTGCTCATGAGGAGCTGAGGTCAAGGTCAGGGAGTGGTACTCGTCCTTACCAAGGGCAGCACACGCCAAACGGATCCACTGACCAGAGCGGTAGTCAAAGTTCGTCGGACGATTGAATTCCAACAACGTAACGGCTGACAATGGAAAACAACCAGATTAAAGTGGGAGAGGACTCGCCACCCGCCATCGTAGGCCTATATTCACGAAAAGAAAATGAAGCTGCCAATGTTTCAAACTCATATTTCGTGACTCATGGCTTCAAACCTATGACTGCCAACTAAAGGCTTCAAACTCATGGCTTCAGACTCATGGCTTCAAACTTATGGCTGCCAACTTATGGCTGCCAACTTATGGCGTCAAACTAATGACTGCGAAATCATGGCTGCGAAATCATGGCTGCCAACTCATGGCTATCAAATTATGGTTACCAATTCATGGCTGCCAACTCATGGCTTCTAACTGTTGGCTTCCAACTCAATTACTTTGTAAACTAACTGATTAATTACTAAATTTCACGCACTGATTATCATACAATTAGTTCTAATTATAAATCATATAATACAGACCTGACGGGAGCAGCTCGGCGTGTACGACGGTGAGTTCTCGTTTCTTGCGACTGAGAGAGATGAGTTTATCGAAGGTGAAGAGAAGAGCAGGCCCCACCAAGTAGTAGGCAAAGTATGGCTCCTGGACCACCCTGACCGACCCATGTAGGACCGTGATGATGTAGAGAGCGTAGAAGAGTTTGTGGGTGACCCAGAAGGCATTGAAGATGTGAACTCTGGCTGTGGCCGTTGCAAAGACGTAGATGATGCAGATGATGATGACGAGAAGAATTCCAGTGAAACCTACGAAGGAAAACGCGCAGATAAACCGAATGTTGTTGATGTGTAAACTATTGTTTGTAACCGTGTTCTTTCTAGATTTCATTCCCTCACTCACCAGGAGCGGTTTCCTGGCTAGGATGCTGTACAGCTAGACTGGTCTGTTTTTAGTTGACTTCTATTAACTTTTCTGCACATATATGTATACGATAGAACATCGATGGCCCTGAGCAACAGTGAGTGAAGGACTTGCTCAAAGTCCCTACACAGTAACCGCTTCAGGGGAGAAGGGTCGAACCTGTTACTCTGCGCGTTACACGACGAGGGATCTAGAAAGAGTAGCAGTCTCCAGTGTTTAATGACCGCATAATATTATGGCTGGCCAGGGCCTTTGACATCGACCATGATACCTTTACTACTCTAACGTTCCAGGTTGATCAGCTGGCCACTGCGTCCCATGCCTATATAGGTTGGGCTCACAACGTTTTAAAGGTGTCTAAAGAGAGCGTGGAATAGTTCGTTGTTTAATAAATGTCTTATGCTATACCAGCGATGACAACAGTTCTGTATAGAGCAACTGCGAGTGAAAGATTTGACCAACGTGTACACAGAAGTAGTGACCGTCTCAAGGGAGTTGGCTCAAATCCATTCTATCCTCATCATTAGAGGGTTAGCGCTCTGACCAATCTGTCGCAGTTTCCCATAAAAATTCAGAGAAATGTTTTTCATTCGACTATATAGTCTACATTTTAAAGGGTTATAAACGAACCAATGAAAAAGAAAAGTTACCTGGTATCGTCTGAAACAGCCAGTAGTGGATTTTCGGAAGGAAGTCTGACCTGAAAACACGTAAAACATTCACCATGATTCATCCATCAACTCTGCCTTTAAGTAAATCTCACACGGCGATCAGCATTTCAAAATGTCCCGCTTCGATCCGACAAAGGGTGGAAAGTAATGTTACAAATTTCTGGTATTTCTTGTTTTATTTCTTTAAATTTTTTGGCACTTATTAAGGTAAGTAAAGTTTTTTTCTGAGGCACGAACACATGAGGGTTCTATTACACACTCGATGTGCTAGCAAACAATCTAATCTAATCTAATCTAATCTGTGACTTTTAGAGCTCCATTAACATAATATCCAAGACATCACGCTTCAACATAATATAGGCCTACAGCCGAATGAAAAATGTTTTCACGACAAAAACATCTGCATTGAATTTATGAACAGCAGAAACTTCATCACAGTCATCAACGAAGTCCTTTTCATAAGAGACCAATGTCTACGACAAGCAACTGCAATGAGACATTTATATAGCGACAGAGTCAAGACATTTATATAGCGACAGAGTAAAGCAGAGACGATTTCAAGATCAGAGGAAAATGTACCTGAAGTAGATCTCATCAAAGACGCAAAGGAATTCAACTGGTTGAGTGGCCACGTGGTAGAAGTTGAAGCAGTAGCCAATGATGTGAAGCACTAAATAATAACAACAGTAACAATAAAATTAACAATAACAACAACAATTATATAGGAATAATAATTAGAATGATGATAATGATGATAATAATGACAGTAATAATAATAATAATAATAATAATAATAATAATAATAATAATAATAATAATAATAATAATAATAATAATAATAAATCGATAAACAGAAATAATCACATAAGAAATAACATAAATATAACGCAAATAAAACACATGATTAAAAATAACATCGAGATACTCCTCCTCCTCCTCCTCCTCCTCCTCCTCCTTCTCCTCCTCCTCCTCATCATCATCATCGTAGTCATCATCATAGTCATCATCATCACCGCTGTTAACACAAACCTGTCTCTTTCTTATCACACACATTTTCGATATTTGCTATCCTTTGGGCCAGAGAGAGACCAATTTCCATACTATGATCTCAAGACCAAAGAGACCAATTTTTAAACTGGTCTCTAGAAGCAAAGAAACCAGTTTTAATGGTCTTTAAGACCAAAGAGACCAATTTCAACTGAAAGGTCTGAGGCCAGTTACGACTTAATAATAGTCTGTTAATAGTCTGTAGGGCCAAAGAGACCAATTACGATTTAATGGTCCTTAGGACCAGAGAGAGAGAGAGAGAGAGATGACAGTTGAACTGACTTGAGAAGACAAGCGCTGTGTATGCGACCACTTTATGAAACTGAACGTTGTAGTCGAATGGAACGTAGAGGTTGAGAACCGTCTCTCGAAGTTTCGTTATGATGTTACGACACATCGTCACGAGCAGAAAGGAAAAGGTGAAGGACATTCCGGCCGCAGCGCCGCGGGTTAGACTCACGCCATAGCCAGCGATGCTACGCCAACCACGATGCTCCTGTTCCACGGCATACCCTGTTCACAGAAGAGGAAGAAGAGCAGTCACTTACGCTAGCCCTGAGAGGCAGCCATGGGTATGAAATGTTAGCGACTTCATTTTCTTAGCCTCGGCATACGAGGGTGGGTGGCCAGTCCTCTCCCTCACCGTCTCATCTTCCCACCAACAGTGTAAGGTCAGTGTACTCATTATAGCTGAGTTGGGCGGAAGGGGGCGCAGGTGGAGATGACCCGGAAATCTCGAGCAGCAGGTAAGGTCAAAATCGGTTCCAGGTCAAAGTCAGTCAGACAGCCTAGGTGGATGATGTTTAGAAGGATTGGAAGCGGCGAGGGAGGTAAGGAGAAGGGGATGAGTAGCTGTTAAGGTGGGTGTCGTTTAGGATTGGAAGGTGGAGGTTCAGATGAGTAGAGGATGAATTCTTGAAGAGGTGAGAGGATGATTTCCTAAGTTGTCTAATCTCGTTTTAAAACGCTACGGTTAGAATGAATGGATGATAGACGAACTGTAGAATCTTTCTGCGAAGAGTAGAACACAGATACTGAAGAAGATGAATAGATAGACGATCTGCTGTCGATGGTTTTCGATGTAGTGATGGAGATTCTGAAGCAGGAGAGCTCGTCTTGTGAACGACGCAACGCTTGGCTCCGTCGCTGCTCCAAACGTATTCATCGCCTTCGATCTGCTGCTGCTCTCAGACTCTCTCTCCTTCCTGCTTGCAAATGGAATGCTAATAATATGTTTTATTAATTCAAACTGTCAAGTACGCAGTAAGATTACATCATATAGTAGTAACAGATGCTAAGAAGTTTAACAGAAAGTCGAATTTAATTGTATGGCAGCCTGCAAGGCGTCCATTTGTTTTATTGCTAATTTTACAGTCGCCCCTAGGGAGTGGAAGACTGAGTCGAACTTATGGGGCTAGCGGGCATCGAACCCGCGTCCTTCTGATCTTCGTACCAGCCTGTTACCATTCAACCATCTCCCCGCTGCTATAGCTTCTATGGAGCCGCTATCATAATGACCAAGACAACAGTAGATGAATACCATATCTCACCAATAGCACACGTTTTTATACGAATAGGCCTACCATTTCAAGTCAACTGGTATTATTAGGCTAATTATAATTAATCACAATTGATTAAAACTGTCATGGATTAATTCTGAATAATTCATAACAAGCATCAATTAACACCAGTTAAAATCAGTTATGAACAATTAATAGCAACAATGATTTGTTAAATCAACAATGCCAATAATCTACCTAAATCCTACCATAATTAATTAACCTTATTATAGCTTTGGCCGCAATTATTCCCTATCTTAATGAAATAATCTCAAGATATTCAATAAGACCATTTATATCAACGTCCCAAACTTCCACAGTCCAGCTGAGGTCGGTCCATCCTCCTCGAATAGCCTGCGGCCTGCCTAGCAACATCCTCCATGAACTCCTCGGTCTCTCTCTTCGCCTCTTTTCCACAGGTGCTTGAAGACCAATTTCTTCCATCGTGGCTTCATTGTGTTAGGTCGGGAGGGAACACCTGCGATGAGTCTTTCTCTTGAAGTGGCGCTATATAAATCTACAATTTCAATTACTATTGCTAAGATAATGTCGAACCGTTTGCTGCCTGACTTCTGCTTCGGAAGACAGATCTTTGTTCCTGTAAGTAAACACATCTTCTTCACGAAATGAATTTTGAAAGATCGCATTAAACAATTGCATGTCTCCAAATAAGTCATCGCAATGCAAAATCGTAATCGTAGACTCTAAGCTTCTAAAGCGCCACTTGAAGACAAACGCAGGGCACCAACTTATTCACGAGCGCTGCATTGAGTCAGAGGGGTTGTCCAAAGGGTAGGCAGGAGGAGGATGCCCGAGTCAGGTTACCAGGAGATCAGAAATAGGTGTTTACTGTGTAATTATTTTGAGTAGTTCTCACCGTTTGCATGGCATAGTCTTTCGTTGAAACATTGAACGAAAACAACGAAAACGGAAAATAAAATAATAGCATCGGCAAGAAGCGATTTTAAGGTGTCTAAGCGGGTTTATGAACTTGACGATTATTCAAGATCTAACGACATCTTGTGGCCACAAGGGTAGTTGACGTCGACAGAAATTATTTTGAACAGATCTCACCTTTAGTATTTGGCGCAACACAGTTTATAACCGTTAATATACCGGTATAACCCTAGGTTCACCTCATATACAATAACTTCTCTCATTCAATTCTTTGCTTGTATAAGTCTATATAAATTTTTTGTTTGTTTGTTTGAATGTATTAATCTTGCCATGTACAGTGCTGTACGTTTACTAGTGCTTCTCAATAAAGAATATACTTACTTACTTACTTACTTCAAAGATCAAAGGACAACCTTTCTCTGTAGTACTTGAAACTTACATCTAATAATAGTGTCATCGCAGAAGTTATTTCCGTCCTACTTAAACGGTATTTATAGCATCGGAAAGAATCTATATCAAGGTGTTGAAGCAGGTTTTATGAATTTCATTGACGATCTAACGACATCGCTGACGTCGACAGAAATTATTTTGAGCAGATAATTATTACCTTTCGTATTCGACATAGGCTAACAAAAATCATAGCCGTTAAAGACCAAAGGAAAACCCTTCTCTGCACTTTTAAATTAATATTATTGTAATCGCAAGAGGTATTTCCATTATAGTCATCCTATTTTTTTTTTTTTTACCCTCAGTCGGTGGCGGCCGTTCGCGCGACCGCCAATCCTCATCATGGGGTTTTAGCTCTGGCGACAACCGATCGATGTAATTTGAAGTGGGCGCCCACCCCACTAGGACGTCCAGCCCACAAAGGGACTGAGCATTCCCACGACAGGATTTTGGCAGCCCCGCCGTGGGAAGGCACGCAGCTGGTTGTCAGGCCGAGCTGGCCATGGGCAGTTGTGCCTCCGGTTGAGCAGGCAATCGAGACCAGGGACTCTCTCGCGTACGTCGCCTTTCGGGCCGACCGCGTTGATCAGACCTCTGTGCTTGGTCTGAGGTGGGTATGGCCTGTTCATGAACGCGGTGCCTAGGCTTCATCTATGCCCGGTGTCGTTGAGCCCCTCGTTGTCGACCGGTTGTAGTGGCGAAACATGTTCGCAGTGTATGTTAGAACACGGACCGACATAAGGGTTTCGTCGTGAGCACTCAACCCCAGCTTGCGGAGGAGTCTCGACGAGGCATGATGGAGTGCACCCCTCCAGTTCAGGACTACCGCCCCAAAGACACACGGCTTGCCCGGATGAACAGTGGCCACCCAATCGATGACGTCAGGTCTAGCGTAGTAGCAGACCTTCTCCTCATATGGACCGCTCATATCATTACAGTCCGAGGTAATGGTGACATCAACGACATAGGCGACACCATCCACCAGGGCCACCAAGTCAGGCTTGCGCCTCCCAGCTCTTGTAGGTATAATCGGCTCTTGGGTCACCGCGTGCCCCTTTGACTCGATCTTCCAAAGTCTCTCCTTTGGATGGCCGGCCATGCCTTCGATAAGTTCTTACGCAGTGTTTCAGAAATCAAGAGAAATAACAAGCCCCGCCTTATCAACTCTTCTGCCTCCTAGTCTCTCTGGCCTCTCTGGCTAGCGCACTCCGACCTCCACTGGAAATCTAAAGCGCCACTTGAAAGACAAGCGCAGGGGACCAGCTTATTCACGAGCGCTGCATTGAGTCAGAGGGATTGTCCAAAGGGTAGTCAGTCAGAAGGAGGTCCGAGTCAGGTTACGAGGAGATCAGAAAGAGGTAGGGCTACTGTGTAGATATTTTGAACAGTTTTCACCTTTCGTATGGCATAGTCCAATAGTGAGCCATTAGTAGTATAAGTTTCAGTTTAACGACTATGTTTTAGTTTATTAATATTATCTATAAATTCAAGTAATAGATTAGGCCGTGAACAAGACCTATTTATTCTCTTTTCTAGATGTGACTGCACTTAATCAATCTATATTGTTCTTCACGATTAGTAGGCCTAGTAGTATAGTTTCAGTTCAACGACACTGTGTGATAACAAAGATCATAAGCGTCGCCCTCCTCCTTGATCCAGGCTTGGGTCTGGCACTGCCAGAGTGCGAGCAGTGACTGAATTAAGTAAGTAAGTAAGTAAGTATATCCTTTATTGAAAAACCAACTGCTAACCGCATTTTGGTGTACAAAGATCATCAAATATAAAAAAAAAATTTAGGTATAAAGCATCCGTGTGACAAATGTTTTACGAGATAGAGAGTTTGCCTTAGGTATTATTCTATTGTGAGTTCTGGGGCGTAGCGAGTATGAAACAGTTTTCACGGGAGGCAGTAGTTGATGTAATACATGTGCAGGGTTGCTGATGATGGTAGAAAAGAGGTTAGAGTCTGCTTTTCTGCAAAGTTGCTCGAAACTTTGGTAGAATTCCGGTAGATAACGAGACCGGACCAGTCGCCGTATAGTTGCCTGAAGACGAGAGCGTCCCTCTGCCCCCACAAAGCCCCACCAAGCCGGGGCCGCATAGAGCATCCGCGACACTATGGTAGCATTTGTTACATCACACAGAGATTGGCCCTTTAACCCGTGTGCTGTTAGAACGCGGAGGGCATACATTGACTGTCTAGCCTTAATGACAATGTTGTTAACATGCGTGTCGAAGTTGAATTGTTCTGACAAAGTGACACCTAGGATCTTCATGTGCTTTACCCTGGCGAGGCCCGGTGTAACTTTTGGAAGAACAACACCCAACCCTCTCATTGGTCGACGAACTATCATCTCTTGGATCTTAGAATGATTCAGTTTTAAATTGCAAGAATCAGCCCATGTGGTGACATGATCGATTTCGGACATTATCAATTCACTATTTGTTGATGGAATAAGGAGGTAGCTGTCATCTGCGTACTTCATAATTTTGTTTGTAGAGTGTCGTGTTTTTAGTTTGGATATTGCCACTATAAAGTCAACAGGACCCAGCCCAGAACCTTGTACAATACTGGCATTGATTTCGATAGCGCTCGAGGTGACGCCCATAAATTTAGTTCTGTGCTGTCGCTTGTAGAGAAAGGCGATGATCCAGTTATATATGTTATCTGGAATTGGCAGTTCAGCTAGCTGCTCAGCCAAGTAAGAATGTTGCACAGTATCAAACGCCTCTGCTAATTGTAATTGTAACTGAAAGAGATTTGTTTTAAGTTGAGAACTGGATTGGATCCACAGTTTAACGGCAGCTTATGACAACGTAGGCCGTTGACGCCGACAAAGATTATTTTTGGCGTATTATAGCTCATTAAGTTGAGAACGAAATTAAAAGTGCTTAGAAGCAACCTGCTAAGGCTACCGTGGTCTGTGCCTTTGTAGCATCGTTTGACTACGTTTTGAAGGTGTCTAAGGACAGCGCTCTGACTAATCGGCAGTAGTAGTTTCAGTTTAACGACACTTTGTGATAACAAAGATCATTAACGTCGCCTTCCTCCTTTATCCAGTCTTGGGACTGGCACTGTCAGAGTACAAACAGTCGCGGAGTTAAAACCAAAAGTGTCTGCTTTTACTTTGATAGGCGAATATCACACTTAAAAAGAGGTGTGTACTGTGTAATTATTTTGAACAGTTCTCGCCGTTCGTATGGGATAGTCCGTTATTGAGCCATTAAACGAAAACGGGGAATCTTTAGCATCGGAAATAAACGATTTTAAGGTGTCGAAGCGGATCTATTAACTTCATTACTATTCAAGATCTAACGACAGGGCCAATGACGTCGACAGAAATTATTTGAACAGTTCTAACATGTTCGTATTCGGCAAAACACAGTTCGTAACGGTTAAAGATCACAGAAAATCTTTCAATGCACTTTTAACATGATTTTCATTGCAAGACATATTTCCATCCTAGTCATCCTACCTTGAAGTAGCACCGTTGGATGGCCATACCTTCGACGAGTTCTTACCACCGTTGTTTGAGAAATCAAGAGAAATAACAAGCCCCGCATTAGCACCTGCTCTACCTCCTCTCTCTGTCTCTGGTCTCTCTGGCTATCGTACTCCGACCTCCACTGGACATCGATCTCTGGACAACCCATCTGACACGACACAGCGCTCGTGAATAAGCTGGTGCCCTGAGCTGAGCTTTAGAATAGCGCTTTAGAAATTTGGAGATTACGATTACGATATATCGTCGCACACATTGTAACTTAATCAGTCGAATAGCACAAAGTATTGTATTTTTACTATTTTAACTGACACAGAAAGCGAAAAAGGACGACGTCAGAAGTCCTGGCAAACACAGGATGTCGTTAAACATTGAATTGTTGTGATTTGATACATCTCAGCTTAGACACCTTTAAATTGTAGCCTTTCGAAAATATAAATTCCTCATTTTCGTTCCATCGCAAGGTCGTACTGCTTATACAAGCCCGTAACAATATTATTGTTAGTAACTAATACGTTTTCTACGTGAAAACTTAAAAAACGTTTCCCTTCCCATCAATCTTGCTAAGTTCTCAACCTTTTGAGAGCAAAGTATCCTTACTAAAGTCATTCAGTCAATAGCAAATGGTCTTAATTTCATTCAGTTTTCATCCAGTTAGTTCTTTATTTTAACTGAATGACGAGCAATGGTCCTTCTACATGTATTCGACCACAGTGTTCAGACTATTTCTACACTATTTTAGGTTTTAATAAATAGATCTTTTGCCACTATTGGGCCTTCCCTATGGAAAGCCCTTCCTTCCTCTCTACGTGTTAGCATTCTTTCTAGGTCTCTTCCTACAGCCTTCTCCGTCTTCAAAACCTTCTTCGTCTCTATGGAAGCGCTACTAAATGGCCACTGCTGTGAACGGCGCTATATAAATTAATAAATACAATACAATACAATGCAATACAATAGAATACAATACAATACAAAGCACTATAGTCAATTAACAAGTATAGCTAGTCTTAAGTCTGCAAAAAGGAGGATGACGATGCCGGAGTTCTGGTAACCACAAGACGTCGTTAAAAACTGAATTGTAGTGATATTATACGTCTCTGCTTAGAAACCTTTAAATTGTGTTTTTCCGAAAATATTAATTCCTCGTTTTCGTTCAATCGCTAGTAACTGCTGCCACAGGTGAAACACCCACAATAATAGTTAGTAACTAATATTGTGATTTTGTTTTCTACGTGAAAACTGTAAAGAAACATTTCCCTGCGTCAATGGCTTTTATTGCCATCAATCTTACAGGGGTTCCCAACCTTTTCCAGAACAAGGCATCCTTACTAAAAGTCATCCAGTCAACAGCATTTGGTCTTAATTTCATATTATTTTATTTTCGTCTAGTTTCTTCTTTATTTTAACGACGAGCAACGTTCCTTGTATTCGATCACAGTGTAACAGTTTTGCGACTACGTCTAGACTACTTTAATTTAAAAAAATAGGTCGCGATTATCAGTAATTTTCACATTTTTACAGCAAAATCTGCAGAAATATTATCCAGCCGCGGGGCCGCGGTATCCGTAGAGCAGGTTCGCGGCACCCTTGGATGCCGTGGCACCCAGTTTAGGAAAGAGCAAGACACACAACAGAGGTGACCTACCTCTCCAGTCGATGCAGACATCCCAGAGCATTTCCATCTTGTCACCAAGGACACGAGCAAAGTCCTTGAATCGGAGAGAATTCGTTCGTTCCAGACCGGAAGAGACGAACATCTTATCAACGAGTTGATCGATCTCTTCCGAACAGAGACTGGAATTGGCCATCTCCATCAGAGACCTTTCAACAACAACACCACCACCACACACCATATAGGAGGATTAAGACAGTCTTAATCAGACCAGAAATTAATCTAATCCAAAGACTACTTCAAGATCTACTTTAATCCAAATCGCATCTATTCCAGAGACCATTACTCTCCCCTCGAACACATACGTCACCGTCTCCTCATCCATTCCTGGACGTAGCTATATCTCTACGATGATGACGATGAAGAAGATGAATAAGATGCAGGAGGAGGAGGAGGAGGAGGAGGAGGAGAGGAGGAGGAGGAGGAGGGAGGAGGAGGAGGAGGAGGAGAGTTAGGTAAGATGATAAGGAGAAGGAGGAGAGATAGTAGCGTCAGAAGCGCTCATAGCAGCTGCTGAAAGCTGACGAGCTTTGGACTTTTCCTGGCAGTAACAATTTACATCGACTGTTTATTTAGTAAAATGTGACGTTTGACTTGCAATACCTACTTACTCACTTACTTACGTACTTACTTACCTACTTACACGTAGTAGAAGGCAAATAGTAACCGCAATGAATTAGAGCCGAACGTGGTGGGTCTGACCGACCTGATCATTTCGGTGACTTCCTGTCGACTCAGTGATCCGCTCTGATCTCGATCGTACATGAGAAAGAGAATGTGCAGCTTGTCTTCGCAACTTCCTGATAATTATAGCCGGATATTTTAAAATCAGAACACAGCAGAAAATAAATTACGACAGGGAACGAACGATAAACATCCCTTCCAATAAACTATTGCTAAATCTAAATTATTTAAAAGCAGTTTTGTTAATCGATGTATCTTTAGTTATATTTAATTGTGCATACGTGACTTTAGAATCTGCTTCTGCTTATTATAGCTCATTTAAAAAATATATACGTGATCGTTGTATACAATACAATGCGCGCGCGCTTGTCAGATGCAAGCAAAGGCTACTGACTCACTTACCTACTTAGATTGGAAGCATAACATATTATTTCTATTGTAACTGGTTGCGGTCTGTCAACCTGTCAGAAAATAAAACGAATATCTATCATAAGAGTCGACGTGTTTCAAGGAAACCAAAATCATCATTCATTCATTTCAATAATTCATATAGTATACCCTTCAAGAAGTCTACTCAGAGACGCTCCCAGTTCAACCACGGTGATAGAAAATAAGTCTTAAGGAGCCTGAAGTAAGCCGCGCATCTTACGACGTGAGTTCCTTCGTCGTTCTTTACTGGCCCCTGATTGATGTAGCGCCGGCGAATAGGCCGCTGGTCTTCTTTGTGTGTGTCTGAGAAATCGCGTAGATCTATTTTACATTACGTTACCATTCGGCAATCAATTGAAAACCCTGATTGTCGTCGTCGATCTCCTTGTTTAGTGAATGCAGACCTTTAGCGAATAGTAGAACAGCGTAGAGCAGTTCACGAAAGGAGATGTAACCGTTTCCATCTCGATCTGTCAGAGCGAACATCTGATTGACGAACAGAGAATCTGGCTTCAACGCCAAAGCCTCCGCAAATTCAGCCTAAACACAGAAACCAATTAGACGCACTCTCAAAAAGAGGAGCTAAAGAAATGGTTAGCAATATTAGAAATATATTCTTGGCTTAACCTGGCACCTCGAGTCTCGAGCCTAAAATTTCATCGTCTCAATTTAACGAGGAACCGCTAGAAGATGAAACAACGGCAACGATCACATGTAAAATGCACGACCGTATGGCCTCGATCCTGATAATTTTACAACAAATTGATCGGATGAGATCCTTTACCAGCGCACGTCCGTTTGAACGGGTGACATTTAAGGTCCCCTGTATAGGGACTGTGCAAACCCGATATTAAATAAGCCACCACATTGCCTATCGTCGTTCCCCCTCGATTCAGCTTGTTTCTAGAACTCTGAATTCGCTAATGTGGCGCTATAGAAGTTACAGGGCTGGATGTAAGTCATGTAACGATCAGCAATGTTTGGTAAGATTAGGCTTACACAGATAATCGTTGAAGCTTTATGACTCACCCGCGTTAGTTCGCAGTCGACGATTTCTTTGCACTGATGAAGCTCCAGTTCGTCCGGATGTTTGATCTCCTTAGCATTATGAGCCTACGACAGATTCAACATCAGCATCAGCATCGTTACATTACATTACATCAAACGCATTCGATCATTCAGCAACGACTACGAGATCAAGGAAAACACGTAATCGTAATCTACAAACTTATAAAGCGCCGATCGAAAGCCAAGCGCAGGGCACCAGCTTATTCACGAGCGCTGAGAAAACACGTAACAGCCCACAAACATCAAAAACCCATCAAGGTATTTTTTGTTTTTGTGGGCTGTACTCTCCGAGGAGACCATGAAATTTTAACTGGATTATTTTCAGTCAATACCTTCCTTGTTCACAAAAATGTATGGCTTCAGTAATATTACAACAGTATTTGATATTGCCTTCCTTCCAAAGTTCAGAGGTGCTCACACAACTTCGCACGGGTTCGTAAAACTGGAAATCTATTACTTAGGTCTCTCAGTGAAAGCAGGCAGCTGTAGGGAAAGGCTCGTGATATCGGAGAGAATTATACAGGATGCTGGAAATGTTCTTCCAAACACCTGATCAGCTCTACCGAACTACAGCTTGCAATTTGTAACAGTCACGTAGGCCTAGTAGGTGCCATGAATATTGAATCGTTTCTGAGAATTTATAAAGCGCCTCTTACAGTACTAGCTATTCAAAGGAGCTCTTGGCGTGAGAAATCGTGAAATTTAAGTTTTTTGAATAAGGCCTATTCAGATAATGTAATGCCTTAGGAACGTCCAAGACAAGACAAGGTAAGAATAGGTCAATGCATCCCTCAGCCATCAACAGCTCCTAACAGAATGGTGCTCGCATCGAAAGCAGCTGCTGAGATAGAGAACAGACTGTTAGTGGATAAACCTCTGCAAAGATGCTTCTGAAGAATGCCGTCAGCAGTTCCTGTCTCTTCTGCCTCGTCATTGAACGTGCAAACAATTCCTTCGTCTGATTCTCATGAACGAGAAGAATCTTCTCCTCGCGTTTCAACAAATCACGAAGTCCAGAAATAAACTCCGAACGATCTTTTTCCGATCGAAAGCGCAAAACCTGAGGCAGGCAAAACAGAAGGACATCATAGTAAAATAATGCAAACGTTGCAATTTCGTCCATCATCATCATCATCATCATCATCATCATCATCATCATCATCATCATCATCATCATCATCATCATCATCATCATCATCATCATCATCATCATCATCATCATCATCATCATCATCATCATCATCATCATCATCATCATCATCATCATCATCATCACTCATTTTTCATCATCATCATCATCATCAACATGATCATCATCATCCTGCATCATCATCATCATCATCATCATCATCATCATCATTGGATCATCATCATCATCATCATCATCATCTCATTTCATCAATCAACCCATCATCATCATCATCAGATATTATCATCATCATCATCATCATCATCATCATCATCATCATCATCATCATCATCATCATCATCATCATCATCATCATCATCAGAAAATCAGAATCATCATCATCATCATCATCATCATCATCTATCATCATCATCATCATCATCATCAAGACTCCAACGGTTTATTAGTTCGAGAATCTCTTGTAGAAGACACATCGTGTTACATTTAAACGGAGTAATTGGTAGGGAGGTGGGATCTGACGATTGAACGCAGTTCATGATTATATATAGCGTCAGTGGACTTAGTTTTATGGGTGTATTTGGAGAGCTTTACACATTTGGATAAATCTACAGCTGCCTTTGTAATAATGATGATAATAATAATAATAATAATAGTTATATAATAATAATAATAATAATAAGAATAGTTATAATAATAATAATAATAATAATAATAATAATAATAATAGTTATAATAACTAGAAGTGAAGTGAAGGAGTGAAGTGTGAAGTCGATGTTTATGTTGATCTGTGGTCGAGTGTGATTGGATCCTTGACTGGGTTCGATCGATCCTATGGTCAGCCATTGGCTCCTACATAGCAGAGGGGGTCCGTGGGTCAGCTGACGAGGTTGTTGATTAATAGGACGCAGCTGATAATAATAATAATAATAATAATAATAATAATAATAATAATAATAATAATATTCCGGATATTTTACATTCTATATAGTTAATATTCAAGTCCCTGAGGGATCCTGTATACCTCGGGGCATAAAAAAAATAACAATAATAATAATAATAAAAAAAAAATAAAAAAAATAATAATGAAGAATTATTATTATAATTAAATTTGTAACGCGCGCACGGTCACATCGAAATGTGAAAGCGCAAAACCTGAGGCAGGCAAAACAGATGGAAAACACACATCATAGTAAAATAATACAAACGTTGCAATTTCGTTATCATTATCATTATCATCTTCATCACTATTATTATTCGATCATCTCTTGTAGAGAAATCGTGTTACATTTAAACGGAGTAATTGGTAGGGAGGTGGGATCTGACGATTGAACGCAGTTGATGATTATATATAGCATCAGTGGAATTAGTTTTATGGGTGTCTTTGGAGATCTTTACAGATTTGGTTAAATCTACAGCTGCCTTTGTAATAATAATAATAATAATAATAATAATAATAATAATAATAATAATAATAATAATAATAATAATAATAATAATAATAATAATAATAATAATAATTATAATAATAATAATAATAATAATAATAATAATAATAATAATAATAATAATAATAATAATAATAATAATAAAGTTCCTTCTCCTGCTTATTTTCGTTGAACTGGCGCCATACAAATCCCCGAGTTACATCACATTTCTTTACACATTTGCCTATAAGACCAGAATGCAAAAGATCTTCCTCTTACGAGATCGTATTCGTGTGGAACGTGAATGGAGACGTGATTCCGATTCTTATCTGAAGACAACCAAATCATGAGTTTCGAGTGGCGTGATAGATCCAAGACTCGCAGAATCACTTTCTGATGTGAGAGGACAGACAGAGAACACTGAGGCATCGCCGGACATCTGGAGCTCTACGTGACGAACAACGTCTCCATTTCCCAACCATTCCAAAGCTAAACAATAACACATAATACATGCATATAATATATAAATATATATATATACATATATATAGATAAACTATATATATACATATATTATATATAATTTATATATATATATCGTTAATATATTTTGTCAATCTCTTTCTGTTCGTCATAAAGTATTTGTGAGGACACTGACCGATTGGTTAGAGTGCTTGCCTTGTAACGCGAAGAGTGTGGGTTCGATCCTCCTCCTCCTTTGAGACGGTCACTGTGAAGGGACCTTGAGCAAGTCATTCACTCACAATTATTGCACAGTGCCATCGATGTTCTGTCGTATGGTCGTGTGTGCGGCTCTGAACTTAGGAAGGAAGGTAACTTCAAATATATCAGTACAAATGTATTGTAAAAAATTACATTATCACTGAAGCCTTGAATTGTTGTAGGCAAGGTATTCATTGAAAATAATCCAGATAAAAGTACCTCATGGAGGTGGATCCGATGTAACCTGGATATGCTACAGCCTACAGTTTATGCTGAACGCACTGACGAAAGAGAAAAATCCTCTGTTTTCCTGATGATGTGTTTCTAAACAATTTTCACACCTGAAAAGTCCGTTGAGCCTCTAAATCAACTTACCTTGATAGATTCCAGGAGCTCCATTAGACGATTTGCCAAACGCTCTCAGGTGGACCATCTGAACTCTCCTTTCGTTAACTATCTGCTTGATCTTGGCAATCAGGAAGGCAACGAGAATACAAACTGAAAATAGAATATAGATCTACACATAGTCACCAGATAATGGCTTTGTTTTGCTACACCATTGGTTGTATTATTGTAATTAGCAACTTCTAATGCACCGGTGTTAAATGCAGAATGCATCAACCGATGGCGCATTAAAAACCAAGACGTAATCAGGTCAGAAGATCAGTCCACTAAGACAGACTATGGTCGATAATAAATTTTAAAAAGTAAGTCTTAATTTAAGTGGAGGATGCTATCGAGGTGAAGGACGGGAAGAATGGAAAAACTGGTTGGATGTGCAATTTGATATAGGTAAGTCTGAAATTGAGAAACGATATCACACAGAACGACTGAGCAAAACGGAAAGATACAAGGAGCAGGACGGACAGATACAGGGAGAGAGATTCCGAGATCCAGATCCAGGAACCAAGAGAGTGCATGTTGGCCAGCGCATTAGAAATAGGTGCCATAGAAGCTACTAATTAAGAACAATACATCAACAGACTTGGTTTCTCTTAATTATCCTTGTCTTGATATCGATAACAGTAATAGGGGCAATAATTGATTGAGGGCTCTTAAAGACACCTTTAAAATGCTAACAAATTGATTATATATGTTCGGGAAATAGAAGCTACTAATTAAGAACAACAACAACAGCAAGACTAATAATAATAATAATAATTACCGATAATAATAATTTATCGTAACAAAATTGATAACATTTATAAGGGACAATAAGAAACCTGTTCAGAAACAGAAAAACCCCAATTATCTCAACTAGTAATCAGGTTTATAACTCCGCCACTGTTGCTTTCTGACAGTGCCAGTCTAAAGGAGGAGGGCGACGCTAATGGTTTGTTATCACACAGCTAGTCGTTAAACAGAAAAACCACCATCGTTCAATAGTCGATTGATGAGGTACTAATCCTCTGCTTACCAGCAAATCTTAACCGTTACACGATTCCTTAACAAGAAATCGAAACATGTTCAGGAACCGACAAAAATAATAATAATCATGATAACCTCAACTGGTAATCAGTGCTTTAATTGATGCAGGTAATCATCTGTTGTTAAATCACACAGAGCGTAGCCTACATAGGCCTACTTACTGAACGGTAGAAGAGCGAGACAGGTGAAGGCCGTGATGTAGGAGACCTCACTTCCAGCGAAATAATCGAATCCTCGATGAGGAGTACAGGGTTCAAGGTCGCTCTGCTCCAACTGCTTTGGTTGGGGACACGGATCGCCTGGAAAAGAAACAACAGACCTTTCATCAAGAAATCCCACAGATTCACGTAGGCCTCATCCTCTCATCTGATCATCAATCTCTCTAACCTACAAAACGTCACCTGAATCCTTCAAACAGAGTGAACTCAGCCACTGTTCGTACTCTGGTGGTGCCAGTCCGAAGCCACGGACAAGGGAGGAGGGCGACGCCAATCATCTTTGTCACGACACAATGTCGTTAAACATCAACTATCCAATCAATGACTGTGAAATACAAAGTGTGGTTTACATATATTACGACCTGTGGTTTGTGAGATACACATATTAGAGGACTCCTACTCGTTAGACACCGTTTATTTAAAGATTTGTTGTCTATGTAATTAGGTAGTGGGACACAGTCATCCGTTCCGATTGTACCAACGTACAGCTGGAGACGACGTTAAACTGTGGTGAAATAAAACATTCAGACCAATGAAACTGGAGGCAAGAAACAACATTCGACAATATCTTTGTCAATCTCTTTTTATTCCTGATAAACTATTTTGCGAGGCACAGAAGCCTATTGGTTAGAGCGATGACCATGGGCGTATTTAGGGGTGGTTCTACGGGTTCAACCCCCCCAAATAAATGCATTACTGTTATTTAAAACTAAAAATGTAGAAAAATGCGACCATCTCCAATGGAACCCCCGAAATCTTAAAACGCCCTCCGAAATGTTTTCTGGCTAGGCCCCTGGGGCTCTCCTTGTAGCGCGGAGAGTACGGGTTCGATCCTCCTCCTCCCCTGAGACGGTTACTGTGTAGGAACCTTGAGCAATTCCTCATCGCTCGTATAGCAAAAGACAGTTATTAAACAACGAACTAATACATAGATCGATCGCTCTGTTTAGACACCTTTAAAACGTTGTCACCCCAACCTATATGTAAAGGATCCGGACACAGTGGCCAATTTCTCCATGTGAAATGGCCTATTAATAAGGCAAGGTCGATGTCAATGGCCCTGGCAGCCATAATGTTATGCGGTCATTAACACGTTGGCCCCTTATTTCATACATTTGCGTACTATGTTCAGCGGTCAAAGTACACTGGAAACTGTACTCTTGATAGATCCCCGCTTTGTAACGCGGAGAGTAACAGGTTCGATCCTCCTCATCTGAAGCGGTTACTGTGAAGGGACTTTGAGCAATTACTTCACTCACAATTGCTCAGCTCCATCGATTGATGCTTCGTCATTCGATGGCGGCTCTTCACAAATAAATAAAAAGGGAATGAATGAGAGGATGTTGGAGATTGACTCGACCTCTCTTCCAGAAGAAGACGTTTTCTTGGATGTCATCGGAAGTGATCCTGGTCGAAGCCAAAAGAACATCGCGGAACTTCAGCTTTCGAACGACCTGAACTTCATCCTCGGAAAACAATCTACAATTATTATTTGCAGAAGAGTTTCACGACATTTCAGTCAAAACTCTCACATTCGAGATTTCTACAGTGCACGAAAAAACCAGTCGTGGGAAACAGTTTAACACAGACGCTCAGTCAAAACAAAATCGATACGGGAATAAGGTGGATGATGTTTAGAGTTGAAACGGCGTTGGAGTTGAGGGAAAGAGGAGGAATCGGGATAGGAGTTGTGTCAAGCATTATTTTCAATTTTCAGTGAAAGGTCTGTGGAGAGATAGCAAGAGGTGAGGTTTTAGTGAGTTCGAAGGATGGATTAGATATTTTGCGTAATTCTGGCGGATTTGTTCCTCTTCCAGAGAGGTGGAACAGCTGTGGCTATGGAGCGATCTGCAAATTTTAGTGACGAGGTGATGGAAGGGCGGAGAAGTGTTAGGGGATGGAAGAGGAGTGGAGCGAAGCGAAGTGGTTGGAACGTTGACAACTGATGAAGATAGAAGGGCTGGGAGGAGTGAAGTGTGTTGTAGGTGAGTGATGACTTTACAAAATATGGCCTTAGATTAGGTTGGTCTTGCATTGCATTGGCCTTGTAATAGGTTGGCATTGCATATTGGCCTTATATTAGGTTGGCCTTGCATTGCATTGGCCATAAACTTACCCATTAAATAAATGAGTGATAATGATTAGAAAATGTTGTCTGAACCAGTGTTAGTAGAAGAACTGTTTCTCACCCATTGGCTGAATTTTCGAACCAGAAACGATCTCCATCTCGAATTCTAATGAACTGATCGAAGATGACGACTGTGAGAAGAGGTCCAATGCTGTGAGGAGTGGCTTCCATCAGTCCAGCTGGGTAGGGGTCAACGAGGTTCAACGAACCATTATACACATCTCTCAGTCTCTCAATAGCCTTAACGCAAATTAAGATCTAATTAACATCATTGTCTCAATCAAAAATATTATAATACCTAAACCACAAAGTAACATTAAAGTAAAGTATTTCTCAAAATTAATTATCGTGTATTTATTAAGCGATACAGCATAATGACGACGCATCAATCGATGACGCTGAGTAATTGTGAGTGAAGGACTTGCTCAAGGTCCCTACACAGTAACCGTCTCAGAGGAGGAGGATCGAACCCATACTCTCCTCATTACAAGGCAAGCACTCTAGCAAATAAGAGTAACAGTCTCCAGTATTTAACGACATCGTGGGGCGCGGTGGTGTAGGGGTATGTTCGGTGCCTTGCAGCTGGAGGGTTGCGGGTTCGAATCCACCTCGTAGGGACCCTGGGCAAGTCCTTCACTCGCAATTGCTCATGCGCTTCGGCGTGAAACTCCGATTCAGTGTCCGCGTGTAGTCGGGAGCGCCTCTGAGTAGAAATCTTGAAGGGGCGCTATAACAAGTGCTCATACATACATACATACATACATACATACATACATTCTTATGGCTGCTAGGGCCATTGACGTCGACCTGACTTTACATTGAGAATGAATTGTCATACAGCAATTAGCTACTGTTTCCCAGACTCCCAGTTATATATAACTACGGTTGACAACGTGTTAAAGGTGTCTATATAAAGCGATCTCTCGAATAGGCTACCGACTCCCATCGTTGTTTGTATAAAATCTATTAATTCCGTTTTAAGGAAGTCAAAGAGAACTGCATTTCGAATAGCTTGATCATGAAGGTCGCTAGAGTTTCAAGAACTGACAGCACAAGGTAACAAGGTAATCATGTCCCATGATTATATAAATTCTGTTAAAAACGTTTTAAAGGTGTTTTTAGAGCGACATTTCGAATGCCTACCGCGTCCCATGTTTATATAAATTCTATTATCAATGTTTTAAAGGTGTTTAAAGAGAGCGACATTTCGAATAGGCTACCATGTCTCATGCTTATTATAAATTCTATTAACAAGCTGAAAAAGAAGGCCACCGTTATTATTGCTATTATTGTGCATTTATTAAGCGTCCAATGACTAAGCATCAATCGATGACGCTGAGCAATTGTGAGTGAACCTTGCTCAAGGTTCCCACACAGTAACCGTCTCAGTGGAGGAGGATCGAACCCACACTCTCCGCGTTACCGCATTACCAGGAGAGCGCTCTAACCAATCGGCAACAAAGTCCCAATTATCAATCCAATCTCCTGCTAATTTATTATTTTATAAAAACAATCTCTGTTCATTCATTTAAGAGGAAGAAGAGAAGGAGGAAGAGAAGGAGGAAGAGAAGGAGAAGGAAGAGGAGGAAGAGATTGAAACACATCTCTCTCTATCCAACAGTCAGACAGTCACTCTACTCTTTACCTGTGGATTGACTCTGTACAGCCATGGATTGATGTCTGACCAATTCTTGATTGGAGGCAGTCCATATGCGACGCGTCCAGTGTTGTAATCGGGAAGTCCATGGTCTCTGCCTCTCATGATCGTCAGAACAGCCAGGTCCTGTCTCGTGTAGTGCAACGGACCAAAGACCTTCCCTAGCAACGGAAGATATGATACCCAAAATAACAACAACTATCTCAGCATTTACATCTCAGCATTTGTGGTACACAGTGGCCAATTGGTTAGAGCGCTTGCCTTGTAGCGTGGAGATCACGGATTCAATCCTCCTCTCCTGAGACGGTTACTGTGTAGGGACCGTGAGCAAGTCCTTCACTCACAGTTGCTCTTCTGTGTCATCGATTGATGCTTCGTCAGTAGACAGTGGCGTTCAATGAATGCGTGCAAATGATGAAACTGACCTCTTAGATCATCGACCATGATGTGATCCTCTCTTTCGCTCAGCTGTGACAACATTCCACGCACCACGTCATCCACTCCATACATCTGGAGTATTCTCTAAAAAAATCAACAAACACAAGATACAGTTAACTTAAACAATCTGAATCCTCGTTCTCTTTTTCCTCCTCTTCCTACTCCTCTTCTTCCTCCTCTTCTTCCTCCTCTTCCTACTCCTCTTCTTCCTCCTCTTTCACCTCCTCCTCCTCCTCCTCCTCCTCCTCCTCCTCCTCCTCCTCCTCCTCATCATCGTCATCGTCATCGTCGTCGTCGTCGTCGTCGTCGTCGTCGTCATCGTCATCATCATCATCATCATCATCATCATCATCATCATCGTCATCATCGTCATCATCATCATCAGCATAATCGTGTCCGTTTTGAAAAGCTTAGCGTTTTAGGGGCAGAGTATTTGATGATTAATCGACAGCGACCGATGACTTATCGATTGAGCGAAAATGACGAACATATATAGCATGATTAAAAAAGAATTTTAAGGTGTCTTACGTAATCGGTTCATTGCGAATTATATTAATAGATCTGGCAGCCGCAAGGTGTCGTTAATAACTGATTACTTCGTGGAATATCATTTATTTTTTAGATACCTTCAGACGACACACACTAGCAGAAATCTCGAGATATCCACTGAAATAGTCCCCAGTGACGGGCCCTCGCACTCAGCTAAGTTAGATATGAATTTGACAGTTGGCTCTGTGTTCAGAGTTCCTGGAGTTCATCTGACACGGCCACGGCTTTGATAGAGGACACATCAAGGACGGATCATGAAGGCAGATGCAAGGGAGCAACGCAGGAAGGGAAGAACGCAGGGAGGCAGGGAGGCAGAGAGGCAGGGAGGCAGGGAGGCAGGCAGGCAGGGAGGCAGGGAGGCAGGCAGGCAGGCAGGCAGGCAGACAGAGTGGAGGCATAAGGACAGGGAAACGCCCAGACAGGTATATAGGGATGTTTAGGGATGTTAGAAAAGTAACGAGCGACAGAGGAAAGAAACGATGTTGTAGACTCTACATGCGCCAACTTCGTTTAACAAAGGGCGTCCTAAGATTTTAATGGCTGCTCAGGGATCGTATGCCAATGGCGGGATAATTTTTACAGATTCATTTACCCCAGAAAATGTGACAATATTGATTTTATCAAAACAAAATATTGCAGAATAACCGTTAAAGCAAATGAAGATAATTTTATTATGAAAACCTAATTATCCTAATACCTACAGTCCTACACTACAATAATAAAATATGTTTTAAGTTTATTCAGTTTAATTCTAATGACCACTGCTATCAAATAAGAAATTAATTCAATTGACTTCTTACGACCTCCTTATGCACATGCTAATTATTAGGCCTATCTATTCAATGTAGGCCTACTGAATCTTATTTTTTGAAAGCTCTTCCTACATAATAATATTATTATATTCAACACCACTAAAAGCTGTAGGTTATTCAAACATAAGCTCCACCATTATTGGCGGTCATGCCATTAACTCCGCCACTGTTCGCTTTCTGACAGTGCCAGTCCCAAGCCTGGATAAAGGAGGAGGGCGACGCTAATGGTCGTTGTTACACACAGTGGTCGTTAAACAGTAAACAAGCAAGCAAGCGGTCATGCCAAAAAATAATCTTTGTCGGCGACAACGGCCTATGGTGTCATAAGCTGCCGTTAAACTGTGGATCCATCCAGCTTCAAGACACTTCCTAAGTTTGAATGAATAAGGTATGGCTTCTGCTCAGTTGTGGTACTGAGTCCTTAGTTAAGAAGTTAGTTAAGAGTTTTCTGTCTAGTTGTATTTACTTGGTTTGTGACCATTATTAATATCGGTAGACCATCGCCTTGCTTCCTATTCTACATAGGGGGCCCTGGAAAGAGGGGTCCATGACCCCATTGCGTTCCCCTGTGTAACCAGATGATCTCATTTCTTGTAACCTTGCCTCTATTACTTCCTTGCAATTTGGCAACCGAATAAACTGAATTGAAAATGAATTTACATACATACATACATGTACATACATGCATGGGCCCTACATATGAAATATAGGCTATAGATACTATTAAGAAATTAACTTTGTGCTCTGGACTTTTTATTGTGATGACATCTCTTTGTTCTGCAAACACTATTATTACGTCACAAATTTTTTTCTAATGGACAAAATTGGAAACATGATGCTAGGTTAATTTTTATTCTGTGGACTTCGTATTGTGACGACTTCGCTTTGTTAGACAATTTCGTTGCGTCACTCGCTTTGATTATGGAAAAGTTGCTGCTACGATGATAGCTTTGTATCGTCGACTTCGTATTATGACGACATCTCCTTTGGCTACAACACTCTAGCTATGTCTAGGGACGCGTTGTTAAGATAATGGTAATTCCGTATTATGACGACATGTCTTTGTTCTACAAACACTATTGTTACGTCATTAGCTTTGTGGAATTATGTTGTTGCTAGGATGATAGCTTTATTGCATGGACATCTGAATAATTGTTGTATAAAAAATCCATAGAACGGATAAAAGGTTCCCAAGTGCCAGGTACAATGCTAATTATAAAAGACACGTCAAGGGTCGGTTCAAAGGTCCCCAAGGACCGGACCCGGGCCTGCGGGCCGTATGTCTGTTGTAGAGGATGTATAATAATGTATATCGCTATATAAAAACTCCTTAATAATAATAATAATTGTATATTACCTGTGAGTTCCAGTAGGAATTGCAGAGTCTGATCGCTGGTCCATCGTCCGTTCTGCCAAATGCACAGGATTTGCCTCTGAGAAAGAAGAAGCGTTTCAAAGCAACTCTCAATTCACAACATAAAACCAACAACAACAACAGTGACCTTTACCTTAACCTACGACCTTTTCCTTAACCTACGACCTTTTCCTTAACCTACGACCTTTTCCTTAACCTACGACCTTTTCCTTAACCTACGACCTTTTCCTTAACCTACGACCTTTTCCTTAACCTACGACCTTTTCCTTAACCTACGACCTTTTCCTTAACCTACGACCTTTTCCTTAACCTACGACCTTTTCCTACGAGAGGATGGATTAAGGTAGGAATTTTGACGAGGTGAGACTTTACTTAAGCTTAATACTTCATTAAACATATCTATTTAATAAATTACTAATACATAACAAGACATTATTACCAATAATTCATCTAATTGGCTCCGAAGTAAACCACTTTCCAATAATTCATTAGTAATAATCAATTAATTAATGAGACGGAAAATGAGAATTTCGACGGACCTTATGTAGAGCCCTGGAGGAACGAGAGAGTGACCGAATCGCATGGCCACTGCTTCAAACATCCCAGTCACGCTTGGGTGCACGCTGCTCTTGTAACCTGTAAAGACATTACAGTTACGCTGCTCTTGTAACCTGTAAAGACATTACAGTTACGCTACACAACAACTGTAATATACACTAACGGCTTCTATAGCGCAAGTGTACATGAGCACACCGTATCAAATGATGGTAGCAACCAAAGTAAGGTAAAATGATGTAACATATGGTATGGTAATGTAATTAAGGTCATGCAAGGTAGGTACATGTAACGTATGGAAAGTTAAAGCACGGGAATTAGTTTGGTCAACTCAAAGGGGCAATTTATATATCTCTGAATGGCAAGTAAGAAGAAGTCTAGAGAAGGCGATGAACTATTGCCATCAGTTTACTCAAACTGATATCGTGGGAAACAAATTTAATACATCACGAAACATTCTTCCGACTAATCAACCGGTGATTTAGTCTAATGACCTCTAGGG